>JAREYC010000013.1:4200000-4670000 GCA_030015325.1 Cryptoblepharus egeriae
CGATCCAGTATAGCAGACCCAATCATAGCATGGAGAAACTGCTAGAAGCATGCATTTCAGTGACGAAGATCATAAAGGCAATGCCACTCTTCTCATTTGTTTTGGGGGGAGCTTGTGTTGAAGCTTTAATTACAACAGAAAATAAATGTACTCTAGGTTAGGAAATTTTGCTCTTTTTCTTCTTGCAAATGAATTTGCATCCTGTTCTCTTCTGTATTCTTCTCAAGTATCTTTTTAGAGCTTTTCCTCTTGTATTAAATTCTGGAAACAGGTCTCTTTGTCACTGTGGTCTCTCTCTCATAAAGAATAATGTTCTAAATTCTAATTTTAGGCGCCTAAATGCAGAATTGGAAGCAAAGACAGCAGAACTGGTTCGTCAGGCTGAAGAAGTCATGGTAAGTAAGTTGTGTCATGTTCCCTCTCTCCATGTTTACAGTGTGGGAAAAATGATACTGAGTTACCTTTCAGGGATATCATAAAACAATGTATTACGTTAGGTGCTGGAGAACACTCCATAGTTTTTCATACCTCAATGCTGGTCTTTAAAGTTTCCTGACATAGCTGGTTGAATTATTTTCAGCTTCACCTGTTAGTCCAAGGAATGAATTTATGTGGCTCTGGAAATTATAAACAGGCATATCTGAATGCAGTGTCATTGTAAAGGGTAGTCATCTGATTTTGGTCCTGCATTATACCCAGAACTCGAAAAGTGCATTTCATGACAGGATCAGCAGGTCACTTGGCTATGCACGCTGTTGTGATGTCACAGAAAAGCTTTGTGTCACTGGTTAGTGTGTAGAAGTTTAATGTAAAAGGCCATGGATCAGAACTGAAGAGTAAAAATCTACAAAGGAATTTTGCTCTGAAAGTGGAGTGGCTGAGTCCAATCAGGTCAGATAATATCTCTGAATCCTCAGCGTGCTCTGTTAAGATTTTTGTGATAGCTGCTGTTTTGAGGTTGTTTGAAATTGATGCATTCTTTGTTAAGTAGACCCCCTTTTTTCTTTACTTAAGAGAGATCAACAAGAAATGTTGTCCAAGCCAGTCTCTGCGCATGTTGAATTGTTTGACGAAGAGGCCAAACACCAGAGGTAAATGTTGTGTGTGCTTCCAAAATTTCAGGCTTACTTTAATTATACAAAGAAATTTATAAAAATCCAATGGTGTTGAGGGAGTGGAGAGATGTTTTTTAGCCTCTCTTGTAATACTGGATTGACTAAATAAAATAATACTTCATGCAACTCAGTTTCACACACAGAATTCAAGTGATGACCTGAGTTCAGTGATAAACACTTTGCACATACACTGTCCCCAAGTTTTCTGGAGTTTCAGGCAGAAAGATCTTTTCCAACTCTGCTCCCTGGCTGATACCTTTATAATTGGAAAAGACAAGGCTTGGACCTGGGATCTTACATATTAGATCAGCAAGAGAGACATCCTGCTATGTGTGCCTGAAAAATATAATTGAAGTGTTTCAAATAATGAATATTTGATTAGGGTATGTTTTTGTGGCTACAATCCTAAGCTCCAGTTAGGCCAGCATTAGCCCTGAAATAAGTCCTGTGCTGAGCTGTGGGTGTCACAAAGATACTGTAAGGCATTTCTTCTCCATTTCTGGGGGTGGGGGAGGGTTAGGCACTGCACAGGCATACACTGATCTGCCCACACCACCACAGGAAAATATGCCAAGTGAGTTCAGCCAGACTAAATAGGTTAGGATTGCGCCCTGTGTGTATATACCTCCAGATGTCCTTTGAATTTGATGGATTTTCTTTTTACAATCCAAAAGGAAAACAACTCTGCCATGGACCTTTTGTTCAGCTGTCTGCTTCATAGGGCATAGCTGGGATGAGGCATGTGTGGTGGGCATGTATCGGGGAGGGAACAGGGATAGCAAGAGATGACTGCTGACCAATCTTGGTGGAGGTGCAAAATGTGTACATTAGGTACATAAGTGTCAAATGTAATGTAGTGTCTTGTGAAATATTTTTAAAGACTCAAGATAGCATGGAAGAAATAAGTGGAATCTATAATATTCAGATCTGCAATAAAGATCATTGAAAGTCTGTGGTCTGTAGTAGGACAAAGGTGGTGTCAGTGAAGACAATGAGTATAACTGAAGTACTGGTAATTCTTTTGTAACTATGGTCACTGAGTAAAATCAGATGCCTAAGAGAATCAATTTGCCTGAGTCCTTTTGGTCCATAGGTTGTCATGAGCAGCATTGTGTATGAGGAAGGTACAATATTCACTTAATATTTCATGAATGGTGGTCATTTCTATTCCATTATCTGGATGGTTTACACATTATTTCTGTCCTCGGATACTGTATTTTGGCATCTCTTGCTTACATTTGAGCTTCTCTCTCTTTAAATTTGTGGTATAAGAGAGAATATTCACCAGCCCTTTGTACCTCAGTCAGGTCAGGATCTATTGGGCCACCAAGCCTAGGCTAGGAACATTAAGAAACCAGAGGGAGCATATTGTGTAGCTGAGAGAGGGGGGGGGGGCACAATTAGTCCAGGGATTTTATCTGCACATCAGATCTTTTCCCAAGAAATTCCTGTGCAAAAGAAATGTTGTCATTAATCCTGCTAGAACACTTTAGATTCCACGTTTCACATGCCGTAATGGCTCTTTCAAAACAGTTTTGACAAGAGAAACAGCATGCTGAGCATTGACTCCTCTTGCAGAGTATTTTAAGTTGCACAAATAATGTTTCCCCCAATAGATCATTGCATTTCTGATTCTTAAATAATCTCACTTGCACCAATTGTCAGCCTGTGTTGTATAGGTGTGTAGATAGATGTGTTTAGAACCACTAAATAAGCACAGAAGGGTAAAATGCTCATGTCTCACTCGTTTCATGGCTCATGTCTCATGTCTCTCTGTTCCCTCATAAAGCTGTAATCTAATTCTCAGTTGTTGTTTCTTTTTACCTCTGTATAGGTGTGTTGGGCTTCTCTGTTTCTGCCAAATCAGCTTTTCTGAAGGCAGTGATCCTTCCCTGTGACTGACAAGTGTCACTAGATTCTGGAAGTACAGCCTTCATCTTATAGTCTGTACTGATCTTCCTGTTTTTCTCTTTCCTCTTTCCTTTCCTCTTTCAGAATAGTGTAATTTATTCCTTCTTCCAAAGTGCTGCCACTCTTCCAAACTCCATTGATCTGGTATAACAGGTCTATGCTCTGAGAGGTCATGATCATTAGGAGGCTTAAGCTGCTTTCCTGTCTCTGTTGGGCTCTCCTTGGTGTCTTGCTGAACTCTCACAGGGTGTTTTGCCAAAGCAGTGGTTCACTGCAGTAATGTTTCAGGGATCTTGCTGGTTCTCCCTCAAGTCTTGGAAGATATTCTAGTACAGGCCAACTTTTTTAGGATCCATTACCCACTCCTTTTTGCTGATATCTGAAGACTCAGCTACGTAGTTCCTGTTTTAGCAGGCAGTTGAGATTTTTATTCAGAGATCTTGAATTGCCAGAACAACACCAACAGTATTCCTCTCTTTAATACCATTACAGTTGAGTGGCTGGACCAGTTACAGCTGCTTCCATCAGGTCTGGGGAAAAGCAGGACACCACTGGTGTGCTGTTTCCAGACTGAAGCTATTATGACTGCTTCAGCCTGAGTAGCATTAGTAATAGCTGAAAGGTTACTGATCATGTGGGATCCCAGCTTCTAGACATTCCTGAAGTATGTTTGAAATTGGCTTCTGTGCAGTGATGCCAGACTAGCATGGCCAGGAACATATTGCCTTAGAGGAAAACTAATATGAGTATTCATGGAGTGTGGCGTTGAAAGGTATGTTGCCAGAAATAGATATTTGACTACATTCTGGAGATTAAAGGTAAATTGTTAAAGGTAAAGGTGTCCTGGGCAGATTGCCCTGCAAGTCGTGACCGACTAAGAGTGGTGCTTATCCCCATTACAAGGCCAAAGAAGATGTCTCTGTAGTCATGTGACTGGCATGACAAAATGCCAAAGGTCCGTGGAATGCTGTTACCTTCCCATGGATTTATCTACTTGCATTTAAATGCTTTCAGACCGCTAGGTTGGCAGGAATTGTGACATTGACTCCCCTTTCATTTCACACCAGGTGACTGCATCCAACCAACTTAGCTATAAGTGGGGAGAGTGGTAATTAAAATTCAAATTTAATTAATTCCAATTAAACACAAAAATTGTGGTAATGCAACTTGTGTAATAGCCTATAAATAGGCAAACATGCCATCAGTTTGGAGTGGACTTTTTTTTTTAACATATTAATGTTTTGTGATAAAAATGTTGAATAGGAAGTTACCAATCTCATTATTGCTCTCCTGATTCAAGGATTACCAGATCATTAAGAGTTGTCAGAGTTTGGTACTACTCATTCTTTAGACCCTTTTCCAACACCTACCGTAATTTCCCAATACATCTGAAGATGTATTTGAAAGTCCTCTACATTTTATTCCTTGTGCTCCCAGGCACATATTTATAAAGGGCGGTTATCTCACTTTCACATTTTGTCTACAGCTGTGACTTAAAAGATGGGTGGCATACACAATATCCTGTCAGGTTTGTTTTAGGTTTTTTTGGTGTGTAGGAATCCAATATGGCTAAAGGGCCAAGTCATCTGTCTTAAAACTCAATTGTGTAAGAATTCTTCCCAGCCAGTGGTAATTTATCAAGGAGCATTATCTCATGGCTAATGGCACTAAAGGGTGTCACACTATAGTGAGCTTGTAGGCATGTCTTTGTGGAGTCCAAAGGAAAGAAGCTGCTTTTTTTAGTAAGACATCTTGCTTAGAAGTGTACTGCCTAGAATCTTAAGACACATTAGACTTAAAATTTTGGATCACCATATCAAAAAGAGCCTGCCTTCAGTAGTACTGTATATTTTGGTGGGCAGAGCAGCAGGCCATAATCACAGTTTGCCTGGGGTAGATATTGTGTTAAGAACAATGAAGCTGCTTTATACTGAGTCAGATCTTTGGTGCATCTTCTTCAGAATTGTTTACCTGGGTGGTAGCAGTTGTTCAGGATTTGAAAGGTGGCTTTCCCAGCCCTGCTTGGTGTTGTCAAGGACTGAACCTGCATCTGCATGAACAGCATTCACTCCACTACCAAGCTATGGCCCTTTCTTATTCCTTTTCCATTGCCTCTGATTGGTAGAATGCTCAAGAGCGGACTGATGTTTCCAGTGGAAACATGTGGTAGTCTTATGTCTTCTCCTGTATGCGTGGATGGTGGAAGAGATGCACAGTAAAACTCTGCATCTGATCTGCTGTATCCTCTCCACCCACTCAAAGCAAGATTAGCCAGTTTTGTAGCTTTTTCCCATCCTGCAGGTGAATTGTAACAGACCATCTAAATTGCTGTCTCGATCACCAATACTTATCATTTGAAGTTGATGGAAACGGGTTTTTTCTCATTTGGGAAAGATAGAAGATAGATGTTCCAAAGATAGAAGTTCAGAAAGCAGTGTTATATGTTTTTATTCCAAGGGCACATTTTGATAAATTATAATTCTGATTAAAGTATACTAATTAGGTATAGTGTCAGCAGATGGAGCCATATGCATCGGAATCACTGGATTTACTTCTGAAAGATTTTGGGTATTTTGTTGTTGTCTTACAAAAATGAGTGCAGAAAAGTGCAGAAAACAGTGCTATGAATTTATATTTCATTATCATGGGAAAAAAACACCACATCTACTTATCCTTAATTTTGACTGCAATCCTACATACTTAACTCAGAGTAAACCCCTTTGAAAATGGTGAATTTTACTTCTGAGTGAATATTTATAGGATTGTGCCTTTAGTGACCAAGACTACTTCAATTCTTCCCATGTCCATAAAGGCAGGGCTCAGTGGCGCCAATTTTGAAATCCTTGTGCATAGCCATGTCCTACAGGATCGTGATCACCTATCACTACTGATTATGCCACCCATCTTGTTGGTTGGAGTGCCCTTTATTGAACCCAAAGAGTAGAGTAACATTGTGTTTTGCTTCACTTATCTCTCCATTTTCTAGTTTCATGAAGTAGATGATTAATGTTGTTCTTGAAAATCAGCTATTCACTAATTTTCTTTCTCTCTAGGGATTTACATTCTCCTGAATTACCTACTCTTTCTTTTGCACTTAATAAGGTGAGTGCACTCCTTTCCTTGTATATTGTCCTGTACATGTCTTTGTACATCATTCAAGCAGGAGAATAACATTTGCCATGTGTTGCTTATAGTAACAGTAAAATAAGTTTTAAAAAGGTCTTGAGACAGAAGCCTCCATTTCTCAATTCACATATAATCTGCAGATGGCTTGTCTGGGTATAATTTCTCTACATTGGAGTAGTGTATCAAAGCTGTTAAAGACCTGCATGGTTTCTTGTTTTTTTTAAGTGTTTGCATTAGTTGCTTGTGTGCCAACCCCTTTTATTCAAGAGGATAAAATTTGCATTTGTCTATGCAAATCACAAAAGTTGTTACTTAAGTTCAGAGTATCAGTATGTTTGGAAAATATGAAAGCTATTAATTTTACCTATTTTGCTGTCAGCATAATCTTACTCATGGTTTCTCAGAAGGAAAGTCCAGTGATAGTGCATGTGTAGAAGGCCATAGCCTTACTTCCAAGTCAGCATGCACCAGAGTGGACTGAGCAGGTTCATCAATATATTTGAGAGAACACTTATCTAGAGATAAGTTGAGAGTCAGCCAGCAACATAGGAAAGGGACTGGAGAGCTATTGGGAGGGCCGTTTCTACCATTGCTGCTGGGTAAATCTGCCATAGTTGTGCCACACTTTCAAGATCTGGCAGCAAGAACTACATCAGGGGTGATGTGTCCTAATTGGCTGCTTATTTGCTGTGGCACCTGGTGCTATGGCATCTGGCAAGTCACGGTTTGAGGTAGAAAACAAAGGTAGGTATCCAACTGACCCAGCATCCCTTAAGTAAAATAGAAATAATTGTACCCTGCTTCACAGGAGTGGAGTTGTGTGAAGGCAAACAAGATAAGGACAGCTAACAATGTGAATATCTAAAAGTCAACAGGTGGAAAGTTCTGCTCTTAGACGGAGCACATCTGTGTTTCACACCACCTCAAAGGGGCTCAATAATCCTGGAAGAGTAGGCCTCAGCTTGCACCTTCAAAACTGAAAAGGGCTTTGAACCTCAGTTCTGTGGTCCTTCTCCAATACTCTTTTTCATGTGACAAGTAAAATTATATACAAAACTTTGAATGAACTGTGATGAACAACAGAAAGAGTGCTACGAGGAAGAAAGATCTCATTGTTTTTATAGTAAAAGTGAATTTTGTGAACTTCCCATAGCAACCAAACAAGAAGAAATCCAGCTCAGCAGTGACAGCTCGGACCAGGCCACAGTCTGGGAAAAGGGGAAAAGGAACTTACAGGTAGAACACATTCATCATTACTATTTTTAATTAATGCACACGGCACTGAGCTTCCTCTGTGACTTTCTGTATTCAGCTTTCTGTATTCACTGTATTCAGTGTATTCAAGTAACGACATGATCATAACAGGTTTGTTTTACGTCCTCTCTGTCAGTGTTTCTCAACCAGTGGTACTCATAACAGTGATGGCATATAAGGTGGTGATATGTATGAGAACTCAGATCCCACCACCTGGCAGCAAGACCACCAATGGAATAAGTGGTAGGAGTCTCAGCTCAGCAGCCTTCCTGTCCGCCCTGACCCTCTTACCAGTGATAATTGTCGTGCCTGGCCTCTGAATCAGGAAATAATCAACAATGATGTAATTGCCAGTTACTTCCAATGATACTTCCAATAGGAGGACAATGCAAGGTGATACTGAATTCCTACACATCCTACACATCAAGAAAAAGTTGAGAACTGTTGCTCTGTGTCTTTTCCGTATCTTGGCAAAGGTATACCCATTTGGCACCTGTTCACTCTATACAACATTCTGCCCTTTGCATTTGCATGCTTGATGAAGCCATCATGGTTCATAATCCCTGTTTGACCTATAGTCCAACATGAATACTTGGAATCCACTTTTTAAGTCATTTAAACCAGTGACCAACAACACCCAAGTTTTGGTTTTTCTTCTTTATTTAAAGCAGCTGAACTTCATTCTGCTTGTGTATGTATGTGCATACAGACAAACCATTTCCCACATCCCAGTCCCTTCTCTCTGTTGCTTTTTCATTTACATTAAATGAGGATAGCTAGGAAACAGCAATCAGGCAGGGAAGGCAGAATTTCCAATGCATAAAATGTTCTCAATAGAGCTATTGAGATTCCCTCTGTATATTTTTAAATACAGATTCTACTCACAAGCACTTCATTTGCATTTCACTCAGAATATTATGGGAACACAGAATGCTGTGTGTTCAGAGAGCAAAGGGGTGTTTCTCTTACACATACAAAAATGATTTCTTTCATTTCCACTAGTTGATATTTCTCTTCTTAGTAAAAAATTAAGGGCCATTTAGTTAGAGGTCTCACTCAGTGTCACTATAACTTAGATGCAGTAATATGGGGAGAGATTTATATCCACTTGGCATATACAGATAGCCCACATTTACTTGCAGGGGTTCCATTTTCTGAACCCCCATAGATACAGAAATGTGCAGATGATAAAATCTGTGGATTTTGCGGGGCCCTTTAAGGTTCCAGGGACAAGGCCTCTACAGTCCTCAGAATGCCAGTAAGGCATAAAAATGTCACCCTTGATTTTACAGAAAAAGTTTTTTAGCCTAAATGGTCATTCTGAGGCTCACAGAGACAATGGGCAGTCCTGTGCTGCTTCTCCAAGGCTCAGAACACCCTCTGGAGGCAAGGGGAACACAGCTTCCTCATGTCCAGAGGGTCCAGTTCTACCCACCCACAGGTTCAGGTGAGGGGGACTGTGGGTGTTCCTCTTTTCTTTAGCAGGGGCAGAGTAACTGGCCCTCCACACCCCAGCAATGTCTGTTCTAGTGGCTTCTGCTGGTGTTCTTTTTGCACTTTAGATTGTGAGCCCTTTTGGGACAGGGACCCATTAGCTATTAATTAGCTATTAATTTTTTCATTTTCTTGTAAACCGCTTTGTGAACTTTTCAGTTGAAAAGCGGTATATAAATACTGTAGATGTAGATATAGATATAAGGTTCTGTATCCTCACATAACTCAAGAGGAATACTTTCTGTGAATGCAAGGGCCAACTGGCTGTAACCTCTATTGCTCCATCAGCCACTGGGATTTAGTTGGGGGTTGAAAACCTTTTGACAAGGAGGTTCGGGATGTTTTGTTTCCCTTCCTCAGAGCTTCCGAGTATAGTGAAGAGTCGGCTGGAAGCAGCACATGCTGCTCACCTCAAGGACATTGGAGTGCTGCTGCTTCTCCCACCGCCATCTCATGCAACACCCCTCTTGCTTGGCACCCAGGGCAGACTGCGCCCCCCACTTCCAACGCCAATGATTCAAGGAGGTTAGCAACACATTTAAAAATAAAGCACAGATAAATGAGTGTTATTAAATTATTGGCCAGCATTCTTACAGCATTCTAAGGAAGCCCATCTTTGAAAACAATGCCCTTCTAAGGAGGCCAGCTTTAGAAACTGTTCTTTGAAAATCAAGACATCATGTCTTGAAGCTGTTTGCTCCGGCAGAGAGCATTCACACTCATGCGGAAGCAGCTATTTTCCAGCACAACGGTATGGGTTTTATATACAACTAGCAGAAAGCATACCCATGTTGCGGGAGTAAAATTCCCCCGTATGCCATCCCCCCCCTGCGCATCAATCCCCCATGCACATCAACTCCCCATGCACAGCCACCCTCATGTGCAACATCCCCAATGTTCATCAACCCCATGAGCATCATCCCCTCTATGCATATCAACCCCCATGCTCATCAATACCCCATGTGCAAATTCCCAAAGCACAACAACCCCCAAGCACATTCACCATGTGCATCATCCCCCCATGCGTATCATCCCCCCATGCATATTATCCCCCATGTGCAACTCCCCCCTGTGCAACTTCCCCATGCGCATCAACACCCCATGCAACACAACCCCCATGCGCATTATTCCCCCATGCGCAGCATCTCCCCATGTACAACTTCCCCATTTACATCGGTCCTCTATGCACATCAACCTCCTGTGCACAACATCCCCTGTGCGCAACATCCCCCGTGCACATCAAATCCCCATGTGCAACATCCCCCTATGTGCAACATCTCCCCATGCGCATCAACCCCCATGCACATCTTCCCATGTGCAACCCCCCATGTGCAGCATCCTCCCCAGTGCAACCTCTTCCTCCGAACAACATCCCCTCAGGGCACCAAGCACCAAATTGGCTGGATGTTGGTCAGTCTTCTATGTTAAGTATAGGACCAAAACATGTTGCACCCCTTTTCAGCTCCTTAAGGGTTAAATTTCTCCACATTGGTTCTTGGTGGGTGTTCATGTGACAGAAGGAACACCCTCCCCAAATTTCATGCTTCTAAGTCTGGGGGTTGAGGCAGAGCATCCCTCAGTCACTGATTCTTCAATGCAAATTATAGGGAGGAAAACGCGTTGCACCCCTTTTCACCCCTTTCGGTTGGAATTTCCAAAAAACGGTTCTTAGTGCACCCCTCGGTCGCAGAAGGAATACCCATCCCAAATTTCACGCTTCTGGGCCCAGCGATTTTGGCAGGGTGCTGATGAGTCATTTAGTGACTTTTATATATATATAGACTAGCAGAATTGACCCATCATTGCAGGAGAAAAATTTAAAGATATTTGTGGGCACCAGGCTTAGCTGGGCACAGGGCACCAGTGGGCATCAGCAGGCATGGGAAACCAGTGAACATTGTGTGGCTGACATTGGGTGGCAGGCACTAGGGGGGCAGGTGGACAGCGGGCACTCACGTCAGGAACCAAAGAACACCACTGGGCAAGGGGCACCATCAAGCACCACCTAGCAGTGGACACTACTAAGCACAAAGAGCACCCCAACCAGGCACTGATCACCACCAGCAGTGGGCACCACTGGGCAGTGGGCACTGGGGGGCACTGGAGGGTAGCAGACACCAGGCAGTGGGCACCATTGGGCATCTTTGGACGCCACCAGACACCATGCACTACTGGGCAGCAGGCACCTCTGCTGGGCATCATACACCACTAGACATCCCTTCCGGGCACCAGGTGTCACCAGACAACACAGGGCACCGAGCAACAGGTACCACTGGGAAGCGGGCACCACCCGGCATCACAGGGCACCAAATTGGTTCTTATTGGTTCCTTATATCACAAGGAATATGCTCCCCAAATTTCATGCTTCTAGGTCCAGGGCTGGGCACTGATGAGTCAGTGATTCTGAGAGGGATGAAAGCATGTTGTACCCCTTTTCACCTCCTTCCGGTTTGAATTTCTAAAAATAGGTTGTGGTTTTTTGAAATGATTTTCTTCAGAGCTTCCTCCAAAAGTCTTGTAGTGTAGCTCCCTACATATCGAACAAGCAATTCTTGTAGACATTTGTTATCAAAATGCCTAGAAAGAAAACACTGTACTCTGGTCTCTCTTTTCAGTTCAAAGCCAAGGCTACACGATGTCCAGAGTGCTGCCAATGTTGCAGGCCCCGACTTTTATCTTACAAAGACAATTGGTAAAATTGAAGGACAAATAGAAGATGGAAACTTCCCTGATGTAGAAGATGACATTATCCCTTGTGGAAGTGAAATTGGAACAGGTGGGACTGTTCTTAACCATCCTTTCTGTACCACTCATGGCCTGTGTAGGCCTTAGAAATGCTCCAAACATGACTGGAACAAGGTTCTGTTCATATCCTGAGTGTCCGTGGGTCAGAACCCGCAGATTTTGGTATTCACAGGGTGTGGGAATGGATCCCCCCTTGAATTCCTAATCTCTAGCAGTACAAAATTCTACCTTGTTTCAGAGGTGCTGAGAATGGGAGTGGGTTGTGCCCAGTGATGTGTGTTTTAATGAGTGGCAGAGAAATGTAACTGTATGTATGCATTTATTATGCATCTTCTGATGCTGTCACAAAATATATTTTCTGTCTGCAAAATCTTTCCTTGCTCTTGACAAGGAATCACTTTGGAAATAATTTTCTATAAGGAGCTCCTAGCAAAATGGTTTGGTAGCATGCAGTAGATCTAAAGGGACCATCATTCCAGTATGGTCCCTTTAGATCTAGGGTCTCCTGTCCGAATTGATGTCTTTTCATTCCAGTTTTTGAAACTTGAAGAACTTGAGCATATAATTATCAACTCACTGAATGTACATAGTCTGAAATAAAGGCAAAAGCAGGTATGCGTTTCAGACTTGTATGTGAGAGGAGGAATTAAAAGGGCCTATTCCTGGTTTAGGAATATTTTTCATTCTCTTTGTAAACCGCTTTGTGGACTTTTTAGTTGAAAAGCAGTATATAAATGTGGTAGGTGGGCGGGTAGAAGGGAGTGAGGATGGATCGATGGATAGATCGAACTTTGGTTTCTCTCAAACCAGAAATCTTTCTCTCAAATCTTTGGTTTCTCTCAAACTTCTCCCTGTGTGTGGAGGAAGGGGGTGGTGGACAGTAAAAGCCCAAGCCAGCTTATGCTTGGGATGGCAAACTGTGGCTTGCAGATGTTTCTGAATGCAGCTAACATGTCCTTGTATGTATGTGGCTAAAAATATATTTTGTGGTGGTTATTTTATCAGATCTAGAACTGTGAGTCAAGTGAACTGTAATTATTTTAAAATTTGCAGAGGCACAAATCCGATTCCTGAAGGCAAAACTGCGTGTCATGCAGGAGGAGCTGGATACCATAGGGCAGGAATGCAGTAAGAAGGTAAGAGCTGAGATGCTGGCAGTTCTTCCAGTGCAAAATGTAGGAACTGGCTTGTATGGCAGGCTGCCATATCATCTGAAATTGCACACTTGCTTCAGTGGGACAACTCAACAGATTAGTCCCTTTGGCACATACCCACTACTGCTTGCACTTGTAAGGTGACCTACACTTATGAGTGACATGAGCAGTGCACAGCCTTCCAAATGTTTCTCTTCAGAAAATGGGAGGGTGGGGAAGAACCACCACGCAGGAGGTTTGGGGTGGAACTGAATAGATTTGGTGTGGGCTTCATGTTCTGAACCCTAAATTTCTTCAAGAGGATACTGTGGATTGACAAGATCTACTCATTTCACCTGTGTTGTTGCAGCCATGCATTTCCTTTCCTTCTTCACCGTCATTTCTTACCTATTTGGCAGGTTGTCTCTTCAGTCTCCACCTGGACCTCACTACTGCTGTTTTTCCTTCATGTTCTTACATTTTTTGTCCAGAGAATCAATTTCATTCTGCGTTTGGTGGGTCTGGTGGATGGAATAGTTTCAAAAGTAGCAACCTTCCCACCCAGAAACTTTTGTACCTGTAGGCCTGTCCCTGTAGACAGGAAAGGGCACCCCCGTCCCCACCACTATTGCTATAAAGGAGGAAATAGATTTGTTCTTGCATTGAAAATGAGGAGTTGTGACCAAGTGAAGTAACAGTGACAGACTCAACAGTTGCAGGGCTGGGTATTAATGCAATTCCATATTATCTCTCTTTGCAACTAGATATGATATTTTCCTGGTTTTTTCTTTCTTTTTTCTTCACATTTCTTTTATCCTTGAAAACCCACCTCTTATCAATTTATTTTCCAGGTTTTGATCTAAATAAAAGTATAAATAATTTGATCCCAAGTAGCTTACAGTGCAAATAACTCAGGGGTCCCTTCATCCTCTGGCCAATGTTCCCACTCATTTCTCCAGTCACTGGGCCAGTTGGCAGCTGGAGCAAAGAGGACTCCTGAGAGGACATTTCCAACCCTTCTCAGGCTGCAATCCTAAAGACACTTTCCTGGGAACAAAACCCATTGAACACAATAGGGCTTTCTTCTGAGTAGATATGGTTAGGATTGTGCTCTTACTCATAAGTTGCAGGAATCTTACTGAAGTAAAAAAAAAAAGGAGTTCTTTAGGTCTCTCTCTCTAGCTAAATTTCAAGAACACGTAATCCTTGGGATCCCAAGTTTAATTATGTTACATTTTATGTCTGCAGGATGATGAGAATCGGAATTTAAACAGCAAACTTAAAGATACAGAAGAAGAGCGTGGAAGGCTGCAGCGAACAGCCAGTTTGCAACAATCCCAAATAGAGAAATACAAGGTGCTATCAGAAGACGCAAACAGAAAATGTGAGGGGCTGCAGCAGCAGCTTTCTATGGTAGAAAAGGTAATAACACTATCCTGGTTTCATTTAAAGGATTCCACTAATACTACCCTTTTTGTGTGAAAATTATGAGGTTCTTTCCTGGAATAACCAGCCCCAGGAAAGCAAGAGAGACCTGCTTACTGCCATTGGTCTGAGCCTTTTCCATGTGCCTGGCCTCATTATTTTCCGTCCCCTTTTCTTGCTACAGAAGGTTGTCCTGAGGCATCTTTGTAGCGCGTGTTGAAGGGGAATAGTTTACTCCTAACTCAAACCTCTCCTGCTTCTCTTGGTTTGTGGGTAATGTGCATTGATATTTCAGCTGTGCTAAAGATGATTTTCAGCTACAAAAAATTCAGCAATAAACAGTTGTAAAACAATATAGCAAAATTAGCAAAACCTTTCAAGTATAATAAAAAGTAGTGGCATTTCTTAGGGGAACTGAATGGGCTCATTAACCTTCTGATAATCAGAAAAGAAGGAACTGGATTGATGAACTAACAGTTGCATCATTGCAAAGCAAGCTGTTTTGTGACCTCCCCTTGGCCAGCAGTTTTTCAGCCACTGTGCTGTGGCATACTAGTGTGCTGCAGCCATTTGCTGGCCCCAAACCTGGATTCCAATGGACACAGTAAAGTTTGTCCCACATCCGCCCTCCTTCTTCTTCAGAGACCTTGGCCCCTGAGGATTCCAAATGCCTCCCACCGCTTACCCTTCCATGCAATAACTCTGTCCACTCTGAAGGGAATTTATCTAATCTGTACCCACCTTCTTGCACCTCCGGTTTGCTTTTATCATCTTCCAGTGTAATGGACAAAAATTCCCAATGTGGCGTCCCTACTCTTTTGGATGTACAGACCCAGCCAGTACCCTCTTTATGGATTTTATTAGAATGGTGGACAACTGGTCTGACTCCCTTTCGGAAATTCCCCCACCTTCCCTTCCTAGAAGTTGTAATCCGGTCATTTTCCCCAAGTTGTCGGACAATCTTCCCAAGACTTGGGCTCCTTTTAAGAATGGTTGTGTTCTTCCTGATTTTTCCTTTAGTATAGAAGCTGAAGACTCTGAATATTGGCTACCTGGTCATCCCTTCCCCTCCCAACCCCTTATATCCTCCCTCTTTACTTCATGTCTGTATTATTTTTAATATGTCTTCAGACTCTGTGGTTTTGATAAGTGACTTGTCTTAATTTTGTCGTTCTATTTTTTTTGCCTTTCTAGTTGTAACATATTCAGGTTTATGATAATTATTCCTTTTCATCTTATCCTCTTATTTTGTAATGACCTATGGTAATGCAAATAAAATTACTTACTACTACTAGTGTGCTGCAGATGGATTTGCAAGTGTGCCATAGGAGTTTGGGGTTATCCGATAATAGGGCAACTGGGGGTTTGAGTCTCCTTCCTGTAGCATGGTGTGCCTTGTCAATGTTCAAACAACTGATGGTGTGTCTTGACAATTTGAGTGCCTTATCAGTGTGCGATTAGATAAAAAGGTTGAAAATAATTGCCCTTGGCTTTCCTTTGTGGATGATCTCATAGACTGTGTCCCATTCAGTTGTAAAACTGGGCTCAATTGTTGCTACAATTCTTGGTTACATTGACAATTAGGGCGCAATCCAGAGTTAACTATGGGGAGTCCTTGCTTGGACGTAAGAATAATTTACTCTGGATTGCAATATGAATTTCCCATAGGCTTTTCCTAGCTGGTGCCGTAACTGTGTCGACATAAATTTCTCTTATGTGCTCATGTAGTTACTCTGGATTGTAGGGATTGGCAACTTCTATCCCCCCACTATGGTGTGTATGTATGTTACATATGTTACTATATGTAACACTATAATAATCTTTTATTTTTTTCTGTGGTTTTGGCCTTATTGCATAGGAACTTGAGAATCTCAAGCGAGTACAAAAGCAAACTTCAACCAGCCAGGGTACAATGGAAGTCCGCTTGAACAGAGCACTTGAGGAAGCAGAAAGATATAAAACGGAGCTGAATAAACTGAAGCAAAATAACAAGGTAGGTCTTTAAGAAATGATAAAAATAAAGTGGCCTGCATAGCAAATTGAATTGATTGATATTTAGAGAAACCCTACTACCTGCAGTATTAGCCACTTTCTGCCTTTGTGTTATCACTCTTTGTCCTCATATTGACCTTGGAAAGTATGTGAAGCTGAGCAGTTGGCCAACATCACCTACTGAACTTCACATCAGAACAAGGATTTGAACCCCTATGCCAACACTCCAGCCTCCTCAGTCTCTCATCCAATTCTGCCTGCACTATGATGTTCCAGTCACTGGGATGTAAAATGCAAAACTGAAATAAGATTTCTGCAGATCTCCAAAATAAATTATTTATTATCCAACTACCTGAATGTGCCTGTCATTGTGGGAGTAAAATTTCAAGAATATTTGGGCACTGGTCATCGGGCAGTAGGCAGCAGCAGTGGACATGGGTACCACCAGGCACCTCTACTGGGCACCAGCACCACTAGGCTTGCCTGGCAGGCACAGGGCACCAGACACCGGGGTGACAAGCATGGGGCACCAGACTCTACCAGGCAGCAGCGAGCATCAGCAGGCAATTAGTCTCACCAGCCATCCAGCCTGACCAGCCATTGGGCATCCCTACCAGGCACCAGGGGGCAACAATGGGCAGCGGGCACCACCAAGCACCAAATTGGTTTTTAGTGGGTCCTTACATCACAGAAAGAATATGCCCCCCCAAATTTCAAGCTTTTAGGTCCAGGTGTGGGGGCCAGGTGTTGATCTGGTAAGCATAGGGACATACTTTCATTCCTTGTCACCCCCTTAGGGGTTGAATTTCTAGAAATTGGCTCTTAGTGAGTGCCTATATCACAGAAGGAATACCCTACCCAAATTAAATGCTTCTAGGTTCAGCAGTTTTGGCTGGACGTTGATGAGTAAGTCAATCAGTCACCCTTTGATTTTATGTACACATTATAGATTTACAAACCCTACAGCCGCCATATGAGATATCTTGCCTTTGACAAAGAATAGTACTGTATATTACCTGATTAGCATTACTGAATCTTTCTTTTTGAAATGACAGATTCTGACTTCTGCTTAGTTCTGAGGCACAAAACTTCAGATCTCTTGCACTAGTCTCCTTGAAATGAATTGCTTGTGTAGTTCCTATAGTAAGACACATGCAGGAAAACTTTGAGCTTTGTGCTCCTCAAAATGAAAAGTGTGTTGTTCCTCTCCAACTAGGATATTATCAACCAGGAACAGAAAAGGTTTGAAGAACTTAAAAGTGAGAACAAAAGACTAGAGAAGCAAAAAGGAGAGCTGATGGCAGGCTTCAAGAAACAACTGAAACTGATTGATATTTTGAAGAGGCAAAAGGCAAGTCCTGACCTACACAAATTTTTAAATTTACTTTTTCATTAAACTTAAGGCTGCACCATGAAAATGACAGTTAGCTCAAAAGCAGTGGTTCTTGACTGTTGTCAGTCTGGGACCCCCTTCTGAGAATGACATTCTGTCCAGGCCTCCCTGGAAGTCATGTCATTAACCTGGAAGTGATGTCATGGTCACAAGTGACATTAAGTAGGAAGTGACATCACGGTGATGCCAGAGTCGCAACCCCCACTTTGAGAACCGCTTCACTAAAAAATGAGCCAGAGTTCTTTCCCCGATCTTCCACCTCCATTGACTCAAATTGCCCACAAGTCATAATGGGTGGTTGTTATGATTTTCCCAGAGCTGCTCGAGTCATTTTGGCTTTAGACTGAGAAACAAGCAGGGTTGTGAAAGCATCCCTCCTCCCCAAAAAAGCCAAGCAAGCACACACGCACAAAAGTCTTGACTCGAGTCTATTCTACTCATTTCAATTTTAGGGTAAGACCTGGCGGCACAGATATAGTGGTGAAGGATGCTGCCAGTCCTGCCCAAGTTCCTATCTGCCCTCACTGCCACCCAGAACTCTTATTGTGTTGCAGGCCGCACCTGTCTGGCACTTAGGACAGTGTCGATCAGCATTGGCCTGGCAGCAGTGCTCCTTACACTCTGGGGGTCATGGATGTGCCTTATATCACATTTGTAATACCCAGCAGTGGAGCTCATTACCAGTGCTCAGAGCCCATAGAACTTGTCTCCAATATTGCTAGTCCAGATATTAATCACCAAAGGATTTTGAAGATTAACTTTTTTTAAGCATGAGCTAGGAAGAAAACCTGATGGAAGTGAAGAATAGGAACTGCTTTAACTTCATTCTTGCATGAAGAATGAGATTATTTATATATAACTTGGGATATTAGGATACAGCCTAATCCCACTATAAAGCTTAGCTGCAGAATACAAAATTCCTTATTTTGCATATCACTCAAATAATGAAACCTTTTTTTCCTAGATGCACATTGAAGCAGCTAAGATGCTATCTTTTACTGAAGAGGAGTTTATGAAGGCTCTTGAATGGGGAAATTCCTAGATCAACATACAACATACTGGGATGTGAATTAGCACTACAGTGGATAAAGCTAAAACTGGATTCACTTTAAAACTCATTTTTGGTTTTGTTTAAAGCAAAGTTGTGGCAGATAGCACAGTATCTGCTATCGTTCTTGTACTGTAACTGTGTAGCTGTTATTTTTCAAGTTATTTCAGATTTAGCAAAATAGGAGATAAAAGTTTTTAGCCAAAACTTGGAACGCATTCCACTACAACCAAAGATTATCTTACATTTTACATCAATATCTTAAGCAAAGACATTTATTTTCAAAATAAAGTTATTACTTCTGGAGCTTTCTGTCTTTTTTACCTTTCTTTATATTAGGGGTCTGCAAACCCCAGGCTGGGGGCCAGATGGGGCCTGAAGCAAGCCTCTGTCCTCAGCCAGAGCTCAGAGCTCAGGTTTATTGAGAACCTCTGATTCACTCAACTGATCACATCCTCAGAACACCTTTTAGGAATACCTAAGGCCTCAGAACACCTTTTAAAGCCAATTTTAAAAATCACTTGTTTTGCCCCCAAAACCAAAAGTAACATTGTGTTCTCTGAAGACCTTAGAAGGATTTTGGAGGATAAGGGACCTCCCCCAGCCCACTCTTCAGATGTTCTCTGGAGGAGGGAAAAGGTGGATTCAGGAGACTGCCTGGGTTTGCCCCCGCCCTCCAGTGAGACAGGCCGGACCAACAACTTTGTCTCTTCCTCGCATGGGGCAACACCTCCCCAGTCCGGCTCTGGCTCCCTTTGAGTAAGGGCCACGTTTTTGCTGGGTTCCATAGAGCTCAGCCAGTCTCTTCCTCCACCTTCTCCTTCCTTCTCTACTTTTCTCCTTCTACCCTGCCCTTCTCTCACCCTTTCTCCCAGGTGGACCAGGGCATCGCAGATCGTCCCTACAGGCCGGGTTCTGCCCAGGCCCTGAGGGTCTTTTAGGTGCTGGGGGAAGCCTTCGGGTCTCATCCCCCACGCCGCAGATGGGCCGGCCATCCGCAGCTCAGCGGTGGCTTGGGGAGGCGAGGAGGGCACCTGCGGGCTCCGTCCCCTCGCCTCGCCCGCTCAGTCGCCGGCAGGAGGCTGCCTGCGGGCTCTGCCTCCTGGCCAGCTCTGCAGCATCTTGGGAGCGCAGAAGAGGCGCGGAGTGGCGGACACCACCACCAGCGGCGTCTCCGCCCGGGTGGCAGCGCTCCTGGCCCCAGCAGAGTCTCCAGTGGTGCGGAGGCTGGGCGTCCTGCCCGCCGCGGCAGCAACCGCCTCCAGCAGCGCGGGCCTGGCCGGGGTGAGCAGCAGCTTCGCACCCGCCATTTTGGGGCTCTTCAGTCTTTTCCCGCGCTGCACCAGAATCACGCAGCGCCATTTTGGAGAGTCTGGCTGCCCCTCGCTTTGGCTTCTGAGGGTCACAGTGAGTTGTAACCCCACTGGGGATCCCTTTGGGGGGAGAATTACTGGGAGAAACTTGGTTTCTTAAGGAGTTATTATTGGGGAAAAAAAAAGTTATTACTGTTGATTAACCCTTTTATTGCTCCCAAGGCTTGCAATAGTAACTTGACATGTCTCAGGATCAGGCCTTAGCAGGGGTCCCCAGCCAGATGGCACTTGGCAACCAGGACAGTCAGGGGTCCCCCACCATGGATGCCCATCTCAACCCACTCTCAGCGGCCTCCATCAGCAAGGCCATAGGGGAGGCAGTGTCTCAAACCCTGCCAGCCCTGCTAGAAGCGATGGTCAAGTCTTCCGCGCAGAACCGTCCTCTCGGCAGCCTCTTGCAACCCTAGCTCATTGTCTTCCTTGGAGGACTCCCCTCCTAGCCCCCCCGGGAAGAAGCAGCGCAAAACCAAGCACCTCGCAATCAGAAGCAAGCCTAAACACAAGGACTCTAAAAAACACAAACGAGTTCACACACCATTGTCTACGTCTTCCTCTTCACCATCTTCCTCTTCTGGTTCGGACCTGGAAGAGGGAGAACTATCCAGCAGAGACACTGAGGAAAAGGCCCGCAAAAAGGACAGACTTTTTCCTTCTGACTACTTGGAGGCCATGGTGGACCGCTCCTCCTCTTGCCTCCACCTGGCCAGGCCATCGGACGTCGACTCGGACTCTGACCAAGACAAGACGGAAGCCTTCCCCAAATCTGACACTAAGGGCACGGTGTTCCCTTTTCCCAAAGCCTTCAATAGCATATTCACCCAGGAATGGCACTCGGCCTCTCCTAAAGGGGTTGGCACAAAATTGGTCAACAAATATTACACCCTGCCGGACAAGCAGATGGAGCTGCTCAAGGTTCCAGCTGTCGACGCCCCTGTGGTCGCCCTGGCCTCTTCATCTCTTCCAGTGGATGGGGACGCCTGGCCCAAAGATGCCACCGACCACAAGATGGAGGGAAGCCTCCGCCGGAATTTCGAGCTTTCCTCCTATTCCTTCAGAGCTGCATCCGCCAATTCCGTGATGGCGAGGGCAGCTTTCATCTGGGCGCAGGAAGCCGCCAAAATCAAACATCTGCCGAAGTCCATCAAGAGCATCTTCCGGAGGATCGCGCTGGCTTCGGCCTTCTCAGCCAACGCCTCCCTGGACTCCATGAAGCTAAATGCCAGGGCCATGGCGGCCAATGTAGCAGCGTGCAGGGCCCTCTGGCTCAGATCCTGGTCCGGCGAACCTGGCGCCCACTCAAAGCTCATTCACCTCCCCTTTGAGGGCATGAAATTATTCGGCAAGGCGTTGGATCCAATCCTAATTGAATCCAAAGACAAGAGAAAGGTCCTCCCACCGGGAAAAAAGGAATCCTCCAGATCCAAACCCCAGTCCTTTCGGTCCTTTCGTTTCAAACAACAGAAGTCTGACGGCTCTCGGTTCAAGTCCCGCTGGACCAACGCCAGAGTGCTGCCCAGATCCAAGCCCGGGTACAACAAGCAGCAGTACTCCCACAAACCTAGACCAAAGGACCCCAGAACAGCATGACGCCAGACCCTCAGGCGAGCCCTGCGCTATAGGGGCCTGCTTGCTGGGCTTTGCTCATCGCTGGCAAGAGTCCACCAACGACACCTGGGTCATCAAGACCGTTTCCAGGGGTCTCACCCTGGACTTTCACTCCCTCCCGCCAAATCATTTCTGGCAGGTCCCGATATCCAGAGATCCCCACAAACACCGTATGAAGTCGTTAGCAATACAACACCTTCTCAACATCCAAGCCATAGAGCCTGTCCCCTGGCACCAGAGGGGCAGAGGAGTGTACTCCGCTCTCTTCCAGGTGCCAAAAAAGAACGGGGACACCAGGTTGATCCTCGACCTGAAGTGGCTGAACAAGTTCATTACCAAAACAAAGTTCAAAATGGAGACTTGGAGGACCATCATGGCAGCGCTACAGAAGGGGGATTTTCTGGCATCTCTGGACCTATCGGAGGCCTACCTCCACATCCCTATCCATCCACGTTTCAGGAAGTATCTCCGCTTTTCATACGGCACCCTTCACTTCCAATACCGAGCCCTCCCCTTCGGCCTCTCGGCAGCCCCGAGAGTGTTCACGAAGATTCTAATGGCACTCGTGGCAAGTCTCCGGAGGAGGGGGATCCGTCTATTCCCATATCTAGACGACGTTCTAATTGCCGGTTCCTCCGCCTCTCTGGCCTCGCAACACCTTCGACAAACAATGGAATGTCTCCAAAGGCACGGATTCATCATCAATATGCAAAAGAGCTCGTTGACGCCTGCCCAGCAGATTGTTCATCTTGGACTGCTGGTGGACATCTCATCGTTCCAAATCTCCCTCTCCCCAGAGAGGCGGTACAAACTTCAAGCTCTTCTACTTTCAGTCCGGCAAGCCCATCAGGTGCCCCTCAGTACACTGGCGTCCCTGCTCGGGAGTCTCATCTCCTGTCAGGATGTCATCCCTTGGTCCCGCTTTTGTCTGCGGCCCCTCCAGGTTTTCCTCCGTCCTTTTGCGGAGGCCATAGAGTGGAGGGCTCATCTGTCTGACATTGACACCCGAAGTGATTGCCTCCCTGGAGTGGTGGTTGGCGCCTCGGAGGCTCTTCACAGCTACAAGCCTGGCTCGACCACCCGAATTAGTCCTCACGACGGACACCAGCCTCCTGGGATGGGGGGCCCGTCTCCAGAACCACCTGGCCCAGGGAGCGTGGTCAAAGAGAGAAGCGCTCTTATCCATCAACCGGCTAGAGCTTCGGGCTATTCGCTAGGCCCTGCTTCATTTTCACCACACAGTCTACAATCAACACGTGTTAGTACTGACGGACAATGTCTCGGCGAAAGCCTTCGTGAACCGGCAGGGAGGCACGAGATCGTCGGGGCTCATGAGGGAAGCATCCAAGCTCTTCCTCTGGGCAGAATCTCACCTACTGTCAATTTGAGCGGTTCACCTCCCAGGAAATACGAACCTGGAGGCAGACTGGCTCAGCCGACGTCAGATTCAGGAGGGAGACTGGAGTTTACATCCACAAGTCTTCCAGATGATCACAGAGGCTTTCGGCACTCTGGAAGTCGACTTGTTCGCTTCAAGAGACAACGCCCAGGACCCAAGGTTCGTGTCCCGCTTCCTGGATCCGCTGGCACTGGGGACAGACGCCCTTCTGATCCCATGGCCACGGTCTCTGCTATATGCCTTCCCGCCTCTGCCTCTCCTTCAGGCAGTCCTGCATCGAGTAAAAAAGTTCCAGGCGGACCTGATACTGGTGGCCCCGGCGGCCGTGGTATCCGGACATAGTCAACCTCTCCATCAGTCAACCTCTGCGACTTCCGCTCAGACCGGACCTCCATCCACTGTTCCATCCGAACCCGGAACTCTACCACCTGTCAGCCTGGCTTTTGAGCGGCAGGCACTCCTAAAGAAAGGATACTCGGTCAAGGTCCTAGACACTCTTCTCTCATCCAGAAGGGAGTCCACAAACAAAATTTATGCAAGAACCTGGAAGAAGTTTTCTCACTGGTGCCAAGCGAGAGGGTTTTCTCCATCAAAACCTAAGGGAGCACAGGTTCTAGACTTCCTTCAGGAAGGCATGGACAAAGGCCTTAGCATGAATACCATCAAACGCCAAATGTCTACCATCAGCTCCATTCTGCGCTCCAAGGGAGGTAAATCTTTCTAGCCATCCAGATTGCAAGCGTTTCATTCAGGCGCTCAAACTGTTGAGGCCTCCGGTCATTCATCGATTCCCAACCTGGGACCTTCCTACTGTGTTGAAAGCTCTTATGGGACCGCCTTTCAAGCCTCTTGCCACTTTGCCTATCAGGTTGGGGACCCTGAAATCCATATTTTTGGTAGCTATATCATCAGCTAGGCGGGTATCTGAAATTGGGGCGCTATCCACCAACCCAAACCTCTGCAACTTCCAGACGGACAGGGTCGTTCTTCGGCTCGACCCGTCGTTCATTCCCAAGGTAAATTCGATTTTCCATAGGGCGCAAGAGATAATACTTCCCACCCTTTGCCCCAACCCTGGGTCTCATAAGGAGCGGGCCTGCCACTCGCTCGACGTCAAGCGGGCCCTTAGTTTCTACACTGATAGAACTAAGGAATTCAGGAGGACGGAGGCTCTGTTCGTGCTGTTTGGGGGGCCAAACAGGGGGAAATGGGCTTCCACGTCATCATTGTCTAGATGGTTGAGGGCAGCAATAGTAAAGGCCTATTCTGCAGGGGGAAAGGTACCACCTGAAGGGATAACGGCACATTCCACCAGGGGGGCGGCAGCGTCTGCTGTCTTCGAGGGCGGCATTTCCCTCGAAGTCATTTGCAAGGCAGCGGCGTGGGCCTCCCCTAATACATTTATAAGGCACTACAAAATAGACCAGGCGGCCTTGGCTGAGGCTGCTTTTGGCCGTAGGGTGCTCCAGAGAGTAGTACAATAAAGATGGGTGCGTCTCCCCCACCGAGTGTGAGGCTCTGTTACATCCCAGGCAGTCTCCTGAATCCACCTTTTCCCTCCTCCAGAGAAGGCAGGAATTTTCTTACCTGCAAATGTCCTTTTCTGGGAGGAGAGGAAAAGGTGCATTCAGGCCCATCTCAGCAGAGACGCACCGTATCTTTTTTCCCTGACATAGGCCAGGGGTGGGGCTCCTGGGGAAGTCAGTTTCAGTGGCTTAATTTTTTTAGGATGCACCTGGTCCGGTTCCTGGTTGACCTGTGTTTACAATTACTGATTGTATGTATTCCTGACGTCCCGTGCAGTTAACGGGGTGCGGGGGTGCTGTGTTCCCTTGGTTCTGTTGGTTTTCTGTCTTGTTTTTTCCTTGTCCAGTCTGTTCCTTCCTAGTATGGTCTTTTGGGGTGCTCTTCTCCTTCTTCGGGCTCTTGTATCCAGAATGGGGAGGTGTTGCCCCACGCGAGGAGGAGACAAAGTTGTTGGTCCGGCCCTGTCTCACTGGAGGGCAGGGGCAAACCCAGGCAGTCTCCTGAATGCACCTTTTCCTCTCCTCCCAGAAAAGGACATTTGCAGGTAAGAAAATTCCTGTCTTTCCTGTGACATGCTGGTCTTGAGACATTTACTCCTGGAGTAAGTAAGGTGCTTATGGAGTGGGGAATGGGAGTCCATTTAAATGTGTGCTTTATTTCTGTGCTGTGTTGGTTCTTGGAGAAGTCCTGAAAATTTGAGCCCATTCATTCATCCGAGTTCCATCATTTAAATTTTTTTGTAATCTTAAATACTGTGCCACGTAGTTGATGCAGCCCTCTGCCTGAAATGTTTGGAGAAACCCCTCAGCTTGTTAATATTTCAGTTTGTAAGCTTGGCATGAACAGCTGTGTGTTTAACATGCTACGTGCCATGTTATAATTCCAGGATTTGAAGGGCAAATTTTCATTGTTTCTGAACTTCTACATGTGTATAAACTGGTTACTGAAAAGGATATAAACAGTGCAGCTATTAACTCTGAATGTATTAAGTGTATAAACTTGTTATCAGATGCTATTGTACCAGCTATCTTCTATTCTGAACAGCCCTGAGTGAACCCTGCTACAGGGCTGAATCTGGTGTTCAAGCCGAATCTATCCCTTCATTGACTAGAACATGAGTTCTGGAGCTTTGCAAGTCTTAATGTCAAAATCAGAACAGTCCTGGCATGTCCTGTCTAAGGTATAGTGCCCCAGCCGGTCTCGCGACTGGATTTACAAAGACACAAACCGCAATCTTGGTAAACGCAGACATGAAGCACTCTGGCACAAAGTGGTGATTGCACTGGGAAACACGTTTCTGATGTGTAGTGGTTGGTACTTAGACCACTGCTGATTTAAAAGATAAATTATACAATTTCCAAAGTAAATACAAAAAGCAAACTTGAAAATGTTACAGTAATAATTTATCATTATGAAAGTTAATATATGAAGTGTACATGAATTTAGAAATTTCCATTTATCAGGTGTTATAAAATGAAAGCTCAAGTGCATTCTTTAAGCCTGTCTTTTTTCTTCTGAAAAGCTTGCTTGAACTCGTCACCAAGCAGGTCAACATCCTGCTCAGTTTTAAGAATTCCCTAAATGGAAAGAGAATACAGGTTAGTGTGTTAATTTAGCTTGTGTACATTATCCCTCACCCTTAAACAAAAAAAACATCAAATTTAATAATAAATGCTTCAATCAAACTTAACCCCAGGTTTGGAGAGAGAAGCTTAAACCAAGTTCAAATACATCAATTTCTTTTTTAAAACACTTTATAGGGGGTCTTCAAGGTCAGGGAGTCTTATTTCTTTAACTATATAAACTGCATTCTTAACATACGGAATATCTACATACCACATTAACCATTCTAAGTGATTCATAAAGGTTCATTCAGTTTTAAGTCCTGACTTTTCTTTCCTGGAATATACCTAGGACTTTTTGAACAACTCTTGATGTACCTTTGTACCTTTCCACTATGGTTAAATATTGGAGGGAAGATCAGCATTGTTCACATCTACAGTCTTTTATCCTGTTCTGGTGCAATTACAACTATTTATTACATACATTCCCCTCAAAACCAGTACAGCTGATCATCATTTTGTAATGGTAATTTTCTTCTACAAAATTCACTGTATAGTGAAAATTTTGTAATGTGAAACAAGAAGCATTTTTCTTTTGATAATTCATTCTAAGACCTTGAATTTTGAAGTATTTGTCACAGCAGTGAACTACAGCTGGTTCTCATTATCTGCTTGGGTGAGCTTTCTGAAAAACCTAGTGGATACCAAATTAGTGTGTTCTGAATCTATGGGGAAAATAAGGTTAGATTCCAGGGGATCCTCTTCATCTTTCTGTATGAACTGGAATCTTAATTTGATGTCTATGGGATTGGGTGTTCCTCTTTTATTTAGCAGGGGAAGAGTAACTGGCCCTACACACCCCAGCATTATCAGGTCAAGTGGCTTCTGCTGGTGTTCTTTTTGCATTTTAGATTGTGAGCCCTTTTGGGACAGGCACCCATTAGCTATTAATTAGCTATTAATTTTTTTTATTTTCTTGTAAACCGCTTTGTGAACTTCTCAGTTGAAAAGCGGTATATAAATACTGTAGATAGATAGACAGATTGGGTACTAGCAAAGGTGTGAACATCTGATGATTCCTCCTCTGTGCTGGTTATAGAGAACATCAAGCTATATTGCCCAAAACGGTTGGCCAAGGCTGGAAGTGGGTGCAGATATTTCCAACTATTCTCTTTGGGCAGTTTCACTGAATGCTTGATGCTGAAAACTCTCCTACACCTGACAACTTTCAAAAAAAGAATAAGGAGTAAAATATTCCAGCTATACCTTGCCTCAAGTCCACCAGAACAGGATTTGTAGATAATGAGAAGAGAGTTGCAAATAATGAGGGAGGTAGCGGTTTTGTCACTTTCAGATAAGAAAATTCAGATAGTGACTTTCTCATATGAACTGACCATTTCTCCTCATTAAAAAAGATGCCTTTTACAATATTTAGGGGCCATGGTTTACCCATTTATAAAACAGAAATTACAATGCTGTATCTTTCCAGCAATATACACAGCCACAATGTTTAAAATGCCTCTATTGGCCAAGATGGTAGAAGGCTTCTATTTGGATCAGCATTCACATCTGCTGTATTCTTCCCTATAAAAGTACAGGCATATCATTAAAAACACTGTTATTGATGGAGATATCATACACACGCATTGGTGTTACTGACTGACTTATTGGCCCTAATTATCAATGGTCATCATGAGTCACTGTAAACAAATCAGATAGTGAACCTTGCTTTACAAGGTCTGTCCCAGGACAGAATTCCAATATAGCATTTTAGATACAAAGCATGACATCAATGAAAAGAGGCAGCAACCATCCCCCAAGTTATTTTCTAAACTATCCTACTCCTATTTAACTAGTAATCTGTGCTCAACTTACTTTGGGAAGATATCCCAGAAGTTTTACTGCATGTTCCTTAAGCAGCTTCTGTCGCTCTTCCTCAATAATATCATTCACAACTCCTTGTCGTCTTTTCTCCTGTTGTCTTTCTTCTTCTTCACGCTCCTGCAAAAAACACAATTTTTCTAATTAACAAGGAAATGACAATTTAAAGCTTGCCAAGTTGTAGTTACTCTTGCCGACATCTACTTCAATTTGAAAATCTTCCATTCCAAACACTCCAAGCTAGACACTCACACACAAATGACTTTAAGGATTTCTAACATTTTAACATTGTTCTTCAAAATGCCTGAACTGGAACAATCTGTGCGTATGTAGAGATGAATTTAAACTAAAGTAACATTTTTTTCTGAAGCAAGGGAGTTCAGAATGTGACAAGTGGGTATTTCAGAAGTGTTGAGATGTAGTGGCAGCTGCATCATGTGGTGCCAAAGCCAGCCTCAGTCATTTTGAAATCTAGACAATTTACATGACAATGCCATTATTCCCATTTGGAAGCCTTTGGAGGTATACAGAAGGTATTCATTGTGATTGATGTCAGAAAACCTGTGACTCACCTTGTCCAAAATGAATTGTTTGCGCCGTTCTTCAATAAGCTTAGCTACCTCCTTTCTGTGCTCCATCTGCTTCATTCTTCGTTTCTGAGCATTCATCTGTTCAATACGATCATCCTCTGCAAACTTGGCTAGCATGGTCTGCCGGAAGGCTTCCTCTTCCTCCCTCTTTGCCTGCAGCAGCAGCCTTTTCATGGTCACTTGTTCGTCATACGCCCGTTGTAACTCTAAGCGCTGTCTAATTTTCTTCTCCATCTCTTCCTACAGATAGCAAATGGAACAAAAGCTTGCTTTATACTTTATATAAATACACCACCTGCCCTGTGAGGAGAAGAAAAGCAGCAAGTGATGTTCCTCACTTCTGCCTTCGTTTCTATTTTACTGGTTATCCATTGTTTGACCATGTCAAACTACTCTAGAAGCTTTTATAACTGAAGGGATACAGATAGTTTAACTATACAGTACCCATTATATATCACACAAGTTACGTTTTGTGCTGTCAATTTACAGGGCAACTTATTTTTCCACAGGACAGGGCATTTTCTGTAATAAAAACTACAAGATACCACTTCCTTCCAAAACACATTCCTTCCTCTTCCCCATCCACTAACACACTGATTGGGGATATCCAGCCAAGTCCTGAGCAGGATGACTGTTCTCTGGCACACTGACCCTCATTGGATTGGTGGAGATAACCATATCTCTTATGCTTCATCACCCCAACCTGATTTGAAAATGCATGGTTTCACGATAGTATTAGATATACTGTATCCTTCTTGGTTTCTCTTCTAAAACCATTGTTTTAGTGTAAGTGTTCCATATCCACAAACCCTCAAAGACAACAAGAAGATGAATGCAACAGCACATCAGGATCTTCAAACACTCAGTATCTTCAAACAATCACAGCTATCCAGTTGAGGAGAATCAAGGAGAAAGTACTGAAGAGGCTCAGGTTTAAGAACTTAGAAAAGATACCCTAGAACTGGTATTTCTTGCTCTTGGCTGTTCTTCTATATATATATATATAAAAGAGAAGTCACTGACTGACTTGCTCATCAAGGCCCTGCCAAAACTGCTGGGCCTATTTAGGGTGGGTGTTCCTTCCGTGATGGAGGGGTGCGCTAAGAACCAGTTTTTGGAAATTCTAACGAGAATGGGGTGAAAAGGGGTGCAATGCGTTTTCCTCCCTATACTTTGCATTGGAGAATTGGATTCTCTGCCCCAACCCCCGGACCTAGAAGCATGAAATTGGGGAAGGGTGTTCCTTCTGTCACATGAACACCCACAAAGAACTTATGTGGAGAAATTTAACCCCTAAGGGGCTGAAAAGGGGTGCAATGTGTTTTTGTCCTATACTTAACATGGAAGCCAATTTGGTTCTTGGTGCCTGGTGCTCAGGGGGGGACGTTTTTGGAGGGAGGGGTTGTACTGGGGAGGATGCTGCACACGGGGGGTGCACATGGGGTGCACTGATGTGCATGGGGGAGATGATGATGAGCCATGGTGGGATGGCATACAGGGGAATTTTACTCCTGCAATGCGGGTATGCTTTTTGCTAGTCTATATATATAAAAGAGAAAAGTCGCTCACTGACTCATCACCGCCCTGCCAAAACCGCTGGGCCTAGAAGTGTGAAATTTGGGGTGGGTGTTCCTTCCGTGACGGAGGGGTACACTAAGAACCGGTTTTCGGAAATTCCGACCAGAAGGGGGTGAAAAGGGGTGCAACACATTTTCCTCCCTATACATTGAGAATTGCTAACTCATCAACATTCTGCCCCAACTGCTGGGCCTGAAGCATGGAATTCTGGGAGGGAGTTCATTCTGTCACCTGAACACCCTCCAAGAACCACGTGGAGAAATTTAACCCTTCAGGGGCTGAAAAGGGGGCAACGTGTTTTTGTCCTATACTTAACATGGGAGACTGACCAACATCCAGTCAATTTCATTCTCAGTGCCTGGTGCACTGGGGGGACTTTGTTCGGAGGAAGAGGTTGCACTGGCGAGGATTCTGCGCATCGGCGGATGATGCGCATCGGGGGGAAAGCGGCGCATCGGCGGATGATGTGCCATGGGGGGATGGCATAGGGGAAAATGTTACACCCACAATGCGGGTACGCTTTTTGCTAGTTGTAAAATAAAGCCCTGGAATACATTACAACATATACTGAGCTAACTGGAACACACTTCTAAAATTTACATGCATCCAACACATGTATCCAATACTTACCATCTGAACAGGGGATTTCTATTACAAGTCACAGTTTTAACTCAAAATTAATGTTGATTGGAACTGTATTTGGCCCTTTCTACAGCTCTCACCCCCTCCCTACTACAATTAAGAGGCTGGATAAAATACAGTACATAGGTACATGGGCCTGAAGAAAAACAAGGACTTCAGCAAATTTATATCTTAAAATGCTATGAACAACTTTTAAGTTAATCACTAAAAGCAAGAAACAAATTCTTACATTCTTAAAATTGACCATCAAGCAAAAATGAATATAGAAGACAGGCGAAGGAATGGAGAACAAACTTATTTGCAGTTGTTAAAGAATATATTGAAGTATAAGTTTGTATAATACAGTGCCCCCACTTGATCCCTCAAAGTTGGGTGGGCTTCAGCTCTAAGATCACTTACCATCTCCTTCTTTCGATCAGATTCTGCTAATTCTTCATAAAACAGTTCTGATCGGATTTCTTCTAGTTCATCTCGCTCCTGCTGCTCTCGTGCCAGCTTATCTGCAATCTACAACAAGAATGATGTCTTAGAGGACTGTCACTTGTTGGAATTGAGGGTATTTATTTATGTATGTATTATTTTATTTTAGTGATTTATTTCCTGCCTTTCTTTCCGAAGGGAATTCGAGGAGGCTTACAACATTTAAAAATACAGAAAAATACACACAGTTTAAAAATAGATTGAATACCTGTTGTGTGATCTTTCGTTTTATCTCCTCATCATGGTGGACTTTTGCCGCTCTATCATCTTCTCTTTGCTTCCACATGTTAGCGAATTCCATGATTTTCCTATTTTCTTCTTCCATCTCTTCATGCTGCCTTTTCCTCCGCATAGCTTGATCTTTCTTAAATTCTTCTATGAATCTCTGAGTTGCTTTCATTTTCTCTAGTCGTTTTTGTTTTGCCCTATAAAACAATTGAAATGTAGATATTAAGTATACTTTTAGATGTAACCTTACAAAAAATATAATTCTTCTATCAAATAAAGATTCCTCTCCTTCCAGTATGTCCTGTCACCATTAGGGGTGACATCCACCACACCTATCTGATACATGAAAGATGTACTATAAAGGATAACGTTTTACGTTAAAACGTAAACGCAGTTGTGCGTCAGTTCTTTGCTAATCATCAAGGCTGCTATGGATGTAAATAAACTACTATTTACCATATTTTTTGGATTTTAGGACACACTTCCCCCCAAATGGGGGGAAATGTCAGTGCCTCTTGGATAGCGAAGGCGCATCTCTTGGGGGACCCCTATTCCGTCCGGGGTTTGTGTGCGTGCACTGCCAAGAGGAGGAAGGAGGACAGTTTCCGCAGGAAGCTCTGGGCTTCCCAGGGCTGGAATAGCGTCCTCCCCCTCCCTCCTCTTCCTTCCTCATTGTGGCTGAGCACACCAGCACACAAGCTAGCCTACTGTGCAGCTTCATTGGCCCTGCACACCATCCTCTGGGGCCTCCCTTACATCTGCCCACCACTGCTCAGCATCCTCTGGTCCCGTGCACCATCCTCTGGGGCCTCCCTGCTGTCGCCCACAGTCAAGCAGAGCTGGCAGGAACAGCCAAAAAAGTGCCACCACTCTTCCCTGCCTGACCCTGGACTTCCCCACTCACTCACCTGTACCCTTGGCCCCCTCCCCTACTCACTCAGTGAGTAAGCCTCATTAGATATAGTGGCACTTGATACTGAGTCGCCACCAGCAGTTCCTGTCCTTTTATCAGCCTCTCTGCTCTTTTTCACTCTCACTTCTCCAATCTTTCCTGGGAGTGAGTAAGCCCCTTCCCTGCTTGACCCTGGACCCCTTCCCCACTCACTCACCTGCACCATGGATTTGAGCACACTTGTGTATGTGTGTGAAGGGACTGCATGGGTGTGAGTGCATGTGTGTACGTGAGTGTGTGTATATGATTTTAATACAGTGATGATTGCTCTTAATACCTTTGTTTACGTGATTGGATGTATTATTCTGAACCTTAAAGAATGTTAAAGGAAGTTCTTAATACCACTATTGACTTTACATGGTTAAAATATTATTCTACTATATTTTAGTAAATATATTAGTACACCATTTAGTTCAGAATATTTTTTCTTGTTTTCATCCTCTAAACCTAGATGCATTTTAGATTTAGGTACTTCTTGAAAACCAAAAAATATGGTAGTTCCATATACTAAGTAATAGCCAGATGGATTTAGAAGCCAATGCCCTGGAACCACATAACAATTATACATTGCCACTTCCAAAGGAGATGTTTCACCTTAAAAATCACAATCATAGGCCCAAAGTCACTTAGGCTGCAATCCTATAAGCCCCATAAATCAGAATGAGATCTCCACATAAACATGTACAGAATTGTGCTGTTAGTCCCATCTCACTGCTCCAAGGAAGCAGAAACATCCCTAACATGTTCTTCTACCAGGAAGCAACAAAGCCATCACTGGCAGGAAGCACTAACAGATAAGGAAACATCTGACTTGCAAAAATTAATTACCATGCATTCGTTTTGAGAAATTTAATAAGGAACAAAGAAGCATGCAAGATCCAGCCTTTACTATATCTTTTCTGTTCAGTAAAAGAAAGGCAGAAGGCCTAGATGAAAAAATAACATTTCATAACGGAACACACTACCACCAGTAAAACTAACATTTCATCTTCTTCATAGATCTTTCTCACAATCTCATCAATCAATAGCTTATCTCTTATAAACTCTTCATATGCAGCCTGTTTTCGTAATTCTTGTTCCTCCAATTGTTTTTCCAGTTCTTGCTGGTAAAGCACTTTTTCCAGATTCCGCTTTGATTGTGCAGAACTCTCTTCCTTGATTGCTTTCTCTTGTGCTTCCTTCATTGCTCTGGCTATCTCAGCATCATCTTTCTGTTGTTAAAAAAACAAGAATGTAGTCCACTATTCACAACTTGAATATTCTGGACAAATATCAAGGAAGTCCTCACACACCAGCAAATGAATACAGAGGACATACTGATGAATCTATTTTTATATAGTGGTTCTTTCATACTACACTGCATGCAAGAATGTGGCCTAATCCTCCAAAGCAAGCTAACAAAACATGGAAATACTGAGCCAGCATAATATACAAATATTGAAAAAGTATAACTGATGCTAGGATATAGATTTACAATGCCAGCGACATCATTATTAAAAATTCAGTGCTGTTTACAATGTTTTCTGAAATACACTATTTAAATTTTTTACAGCAATAAAGATTATTCTTGGAAACATGCCTCTGAAAAGTTTGAACTATATGTGGAAAATAGGCAATTGTTTAAGAAACAATGGCTGCAATCAGTGGTGGGCCCAGCCTGCCCTAACAACCGGTTCTCCGGAAGTGGGCGGGGCCAGGCTGGGTCAGGGGCGGGGCCAGGGTCAGGGGGCGGGGAAGGGGAGGGCATGCCACCTTAACCCTTAGTTTACCAAAAAAATTGTATCACTTGTGACGGCATCAATCAGTACTAAGCCCCTGGGTCCTGTGTAATTTATTCCTATGCATTACACTTTGTTATGCTCTCAGGGGGAATGTGTGCCACAATTAAGAACATAAAAGCATAAGAAAAGCCTCCACTGGATCACACCAAAGACCCATCTAGTCCAGCTCCTGAATCACACAGCAGCCGACCAGCTACCTCAGGGAGCACATATGACACTTGCATCTAGGTGCCTAATACAGCAGACACTACCACAAGTTCCACTGGTGGTACTCATACCACTGGTTGAGAAACACTGATCTACAGTTTAGGACCACAGTCTGTGGTGTCCCCTCTACAGGCTGTTTGCCTCTAAGCCACTACTTAAGGCTACAATCCTGTCCACACTTTCCTGTAAGTAAGCTTCATTGAATATAATAGGACTTCTGAGTAGTCAAGCAAAGGACTGAGCTCTTAGTAATCAGCCTCTGGCTGCAATCCTATTCACTTTCCTGAGAGTAAGCTCCACAGACTCTAATGGGACTTACTTCTGAGTAGCCAAGAATAGGATTGGGCTCTAATGCTGCACTCCTCTGCACACTTTCCTGGGAGTAAGCTTCATAGATTGAAATGGGATTAACTTTTGAGTAATCAGGCATAGGATTACAAGCTCTTAGAAACCAGCTTCTTTCCAGGGAGTAAGCTTCACTATTATAATGGAACTTACTTCTGAGTAGACAGTGATTGGGCTTTGAGGCTACACTCCTATGCTCACAGGGGAGTAAAACCTACTGACTTTAATAGGATTTACTTCAGAGTAGGCAGTGGACTGGGCTCCTGGGGGTGCAGGATGGGAACTGCATGCTGCCTGCTTATAAGGAAAAGGAGGACAATGAAGATTTATTGTGGTCCTGGAAAAGAGTATGGATAATAAGAAGACTCCATGTTGCCTGCTCATAAAGAAAAGGAGGAGTAAAAAGAGGACCTGTCCTGGGAAAGGAGGACATATGGTCACTCAGTACTTGCTTCTGAGGAGGCATGCAAAAAATTGGGCTCTGATGCTGCCATCCTATCCACACCTACCTGGGAGTAAGCTCCATTGACTAGGATGGGACTAGGATAGGATTTACTTCAGAGTAGGCAGTGGAGTGGGCTCGTGGGGGGGCAGGATGGGAACTGGGGCTATTTCTTCAGGTACCCCCCATACTTCAGACCCTCAATCTCAGGTGGAGAGATTTCTCAGAGGGGCAGGATGAGGTGGGGAGATCTCTTGGGGGGAGCAAAAGGTCTACAGTGTGGATAGGATTGCAGCCTGAGCCCAATCCTAACAGTGTCTACTCATAAGTAAGTACCATTCAAGTCAATGGGGCTTACTCCCAAAACTGTGTGGTCAGGATTTTAGCCTTACAGTCCAATCCTATGCAGGCTTACTTAGAAGTAACTCTCATTCTAGTCAGTGGGGCTTACTCCCATGTAAGTGTGGATATGATTGCAGCCTCAGAGCCCAGCCCTAATCATGTCTAAGTAGAAAATCCCATTATAGACAGTGAGCTTACTCTCAGGAAAGCAGACTGGGCTGGAGGGAAGAGATCCAATCCTCTGCCAATCTCCTCAGAAGTAAGTCCCATTATAGTCAGTGGGCTTACTCTCAGGAAAGTCTGGATGGGAAAGTAGCCTCAAATCCTATGCTACTCAGAAGGAAATCCCATGATAGTCAATGGGAATTGCTCCCAGGAAAGTCTGGCTAGGATTGTGGCCACAGGCTGCAGTCCTCTACTATACAGTGTGGCTTACTCCTGAGTAGTACTAGGTAGTACTAAGTAGTTCTCCATGCCTAGTACTGGGCTGCAAAGGCAACCAGGGAAGGAGGGAGGCAGGCAGGAAGGCTTGCTGCTAATTACTCACCTCAGCCTCCCAGAGGTTTGTATGCCGGCCTCTCTATTCCCTCCCAAGGACCTCTTAGTAAAGCTGCCCATCAAATGCCTGATTAAAAAAAAAGCATCTCCAGAGAGGCTGCTCATTTGCATGTGAGTACCCAGCATGCTTTGCAAACTGCACCAGGAAATAACTTCTGAAAACTTGCTAGAAATAAGGTTTTTAATCAAAATAAGGTATTTAGCAAAGCCAGGATTCCTGAATAGCCTCATTCAAAGGTTTGGGGCATTAAGAATTTACTAACCCTGACTTTAAAGCATGGAACTAACAGTGATCCAAACACCCCCCAGTTCAGCAGTCAGAGTCTGAATGTGCTGCAATGGTAAAAGGAACAGACTGTTTGTATTTTAAAATTAAAAATAACCTTAGGGAGGGAAGGAGTGGGGAGAGAAGGGGAGGGAGGTGAGCTTCCAGAGGCCCTTTAAGAGAAATGCAAACACACTTGCTTGCAATTCAAAGATGATGGCCCCCAATTAACAACCGGTTTGCTACGTCAGCCCCTAATTAACAACCACCTCTACAGAACGGTCAGAGCCGGCATCAGCCCACCTGTGGCTGCAATCCTAAAGACACTTTCATGGGAGTAAGACCCATTAAACACAATGGACCTTACTTATGATTACAAATACCTTTATTGGCATTACAAGTTACAGCTACATCATAATCGTAATCGGACCTTACTTCTGAGTAGACATGGCTAGGATTGTGCTCAATGTCACCTATTTGCTATAAATCTGTTTGCAGCATTGAGCAGACCCATTGTGGGGCTAGTCCAGGCTGTCCAGACATCCAGGTTTCCCCAACACCTATTACCTTCTGGGGGGGAGTAGGGAAACGCAAGAGTGCCTCCGAAATTTACCAGCCATGCATGCAGCTCAGATTTCCCTAGCTCTCAAACTCCAGCTCTTAACCCTGCCAAACTCCAGCTCTGAACCCTGCCTCAGCCAACAATTCAGGCTGTGCTCCATTTCTAGACCTGCAAGGTAACTCCTGCCTAGGGATACTCTGCTTCCTCCTTCGCAGTCCTTTACATCCTGGTCCTTCTGGCTCCCCACAGTCTGCTTTTGCACTCTGCACACCCTCAGGGGCACTGCAGATTTCTCTTGATGGTTCTAGATCCCACCTCCCTGATGCAGAGATGTCCTCCTTTCTATCCCCCTCCCTGCTTGATATCTTCCTTGTGTGTGTGTGTGCGCGCGCGCTTGTGTTTGGGTCTGAACCACATACGTTGGAGTCACTGGCTTGTGTTATGCTACTACAAACGGTTGCTTTAATGTCTGGGTCTGAATACAAGGTTCTCAATTTTAAAGGGTTGAAATTAAGTACAGGAAAACAATATGAGTATTTCTGCTTTAGTTTAACATGTCCTACATGTGTCCTACATTTTGTGGTGTCCTTCAATTTTTTAAGCACATAGGAATTTTAGGGATTTTGTGTTTGTCATCTGATCACCCTGTGCAAAAAACTTAGTGTCTGGGCATAAAAATAAATATCTACTTTCATTTTCCATAATGCAACACAAGTGCCAATTTTCCCCCCAATTCATTCGAACCTGAAAAGAATCTACATGAAGCTGAATGCCTCATTTGGCAAAGTTGTTTGGAAAACTTTGGGAACCCCCAAAATTGGTTCCACAACCCCCAAACCAGACTGGGACGGGGTGAGTGGAGAGTTCATCATTTTTCAATATAGTAATAATATATTGAAAGTAATATAGTGTAATATATTATGTACAGGAAAGCAATACCAGTGTTTTAGCTTATTTTTAGTGTTTTTAGCTTATTTTAACATGTCCTACATTTTATCCTACATTTTCCAGGGAGGGAGTAGGAATTTTGGCCTTTGAGCAGGAATTTTGGCCTTGCTGTTCAGGGATTTTGTGTTTGGTGTCTGGTCACCCTGGGCTAGTCCACTTCACCCAATGTTCCATCAGTGGTTGCCTGATAGTGATCAGAAACCATGGCAGCCATTTCAGCGCCAGAGCCCCAGACTTCTTATGATCGGGTTGTAATCTATTTTCCAAAACAGCCTGATCTGAAGTCGGTCATGTAATTTTTTTAAAAATGGAACTAACTTATTAATTTTACAAAACCTGTATTCTTTGCTTTGACAGAACAGGTGTATATAAGTACACAATCCCCTCAATTTTGTAGTTACTTACTATTTGTTCATATTTTTGAACTTCTTTCTCAGCAATTTGGGCAGCTCTCTCTTTATTTACATAAGCAGATTGCAGCTTCAGCTCCAGCTCCCGAAGTTCAATACTAAAAAACAAAAATAATAAGACAAACTAAACGGGGAGGAGACAATAAGAGAGTAGAAAAGGGATAGTAGTGGAATTACATTTAGGCTGCAATCCTAAAGACACTTTCCTGGGAGTAAGACCCATTGAACACAATGGGGCCTACTTTTGAGTAGACATAGTTAGGATTGTGCTCTCAGTATAACACAAAAGGGAGAAAATCAGGGGTGCAGTCTTGTGTACCTCAACTATAATGATGTTTTGTTTAAAATTAAGGTGGTAGGAAGCAAAATACTTTACATATTTAGAATAAGGCTGTAGCCCCCCCAAAGTGTATATTTTCCTAATAACCAAAGTCTGAAGCTGCAGAGTTTTCCAAAGTCTCTATTCCTATTCTATTGTTTTCTATTCCTACATTACAGAGATGTAGTACAAATCACTGATGCTGCTTTGCAGTGTTTCCTTGTGACCTATGGTCACAAACCCACAGTTGTGGGGTCGTGACAACTTATGAAAAAGGTTGTAGGCCATTGGACATTAGCACCACCAGGTAAAGGGAGAGACAGGTACCAGGAGATTGTGTCCCAGTCCTGCTCAGATTCTTAGCAAAGATGCTAAAATAATTTTAATCAATGCCAGGCTTCACGATAACTTTTTCTGCTCTGTCTATCAAGAATATCTGGCTACATTAAACAGCACAGAGAGCATAACAAGGGCAGAGAGTGGACATGGGCAGGGATCTGAAGGGAGGGAGGCAGGTTCATCAGTGGGTCCCATATTTTAATTACTCAGGTTATGACATGGAAAAGGTTGAAGATCACTCTCATATGACACAGCACATCTGCTCATCCCATGGTGCTTCTTTAAGTGAAGTCCTGAAGCTTTCCCAAGTGTCTCTCTGCTGACTATGCCACATAACAAAAAAGGATTATTTTGTTCAAAACTGCCTCTTCTGTTCTTTTGTTTGTCAACTGTCACTGCAGACCAACAATCTAAAGAAGTCTGACTTTTAAGAACATACCAAAAAATGGTTGAGTTCTTACAAATACCTTTGCTATTTCCTGCATAATAATTCTGACAATTGTTACAACTCGTACACCCTAGAGCAGCAGCATATAGGATTATCTGTATAAACATAACTCATCAAGTTCAGGAATAACTGCAATTTAATAATCACTGTTTCTGTTGGTAGAAAAAGAAATACCTGTTCTCTCTTATTTGCTGCCTCGTTTTTTCATCTTTAAGCTTATTATGCTTTAATCTTGCCAATTCAGCTGCCAGCCTTTCTTCCTGTTCTTGTTCCAATGCTTTCAGTTTCTTATTTTCTTCTGCCTGACCAGAGCAGAACATTTGACAAATTGGAATTAGACTTTATTTCTTAAATATTTTAGAATTTAAGCAAAAAAGGTAGAATTTTCCCTTAGCAATCTCTACTAAGAAACATCTTTTACTAAGAAACACCCAATATCTATACCTGCTGAAGGCTCTAGGAATGCCTTAAACAGTTACTGTACTTGAATCATTCATACTAAACCATGTGAAGATGAGAATAATCTGCTTCAACTCAAACACATACTTCAGGTCTGCTCTTTCATTGTGCCAGTGCTGAAAAAATTACAGAAAAGCCTTGTAGTGAGAATAACTTGGACTGAGAGTGTTTTGTCAAGACAAGCAAACATTTTAATTTGAACATGATATACAAGCAATGTCTTGATGAACAAGCAAAAGAATAGTCTCAGCCAGGATACGGCCAATTCGGTGCTCCACCAGTACCTGCTCGGTTTCTCCTGAGACACCAGCCTAAGTTTGTATAACTTGCACTGTTATGTGGACTGATGAAATCTTGCCACTGGAAGAGGTCTTTGGGTCATGCAAGGTCCACACAAAGCAAGACTCTTTATGCAGCTTTGAGCACCAGGTGCCTGCCCTGCACTTTGATAGCCTCTGGGAAAGCAAATTCCATAACCCTGTAGGTATGTAGATATGATTGGTTCTTGTTTTGCAGTGGGCACAATCCTAACCAACTTTACAGCACTGAGGTAGAGGCAATACAGATCTCTAAAGTTGGGAACAAATATTCCCTTGCCTTCAGGAGCCCTGTATGATCTCCCACCTCACCCGCAACTGCAAGATGCTGTACATGCCCCATTGGCACAGCTGTGTCAGTGAAGGAAAGTCAGTGCTAATCCTGAACATACTCTCATCCTATCCTTTTGCCACAGAAATATTACAAATAGCTAGATTTCACTGCTATTTCCCATCTCTTCATCTGGGATCATCATATCCAGCTTTGACATCTTGAAAGAGGTTATCTGCCTTGCCACTTCAACTCTGGCACTAAACACATCAAACTCAGTGGGATTTACTTCCAAATCAATATGCACCTAATTGAACTGTTATTCATGCCTAAAATAACAGAGGAATTCCCTGTTTCCAAGTGAAGTTGACTCACCCTCCTCATGGATTCCTCAATGCGCTGTTCTTCTTCCTCTTCTCTGAGTATCCGTGTGACACGCTTCTTTTCCACACGATCCTCTGCTTCCCACATCACCTCCAGCTGATGTACTTGTTGTATCTTCTTTGCATGTGCTATTTCCCTCATGGATCTGAAGTATTCATCATGATACTTTTTCTCCAGTTCCTGGGCAGCCGACGTCTGACGCTTACCACCTCTCCGTGCCAACGCCTGATAGGAAGAGAGTGCAAAGCAATCAGACCTTATGGGCAAGCATCACATCACCTGACGTCCAGCAGTCATGGGGACACAAGCTGTGGCAAATACACTCCAAACCTATCAAAGGCAGCTGCAACCCTCTTGCTGCTTTAGTGTCTTGTACACGTTTACACCAATCTCTTCCAAAATCTGAAACTGTGGTGTATAAAGTGAGGGGTATTAGTGGCAACCCTGCTAGGAGGTTCTTCCCAGTTTCAATTAAGTGTGGAGAGGACTGCAGCCTCAGTGCCCAAGCCTATGCATGCCTACTCAGGAGTAATTCCCATTAGTGTCAATGGGGCTTACTCCGGGGTAAGTATGGAGAGGACTGCAGCCTCAGTGCCCAAGCCTATGCATGCCTACTCAGGAGTAATTCCCATTAGTGTCAATGGGGCTTACTCCAGGGTAAGTGTGGAGAGGACAGCAGCCTCAGTGCCCAAGCCTATGCATGCCTACTCAGGAGTAATTCCCATTAGTGTTAATGGGGCTTACTCCGGGGTAAGTGTGGAGAGGACAGCAGCCTCAGTGCCCAAGCCTATGCATGCCTACTCAGGAGTAATTCCCATTAGTGTCAATGGGGCTTACTCCAGGGTAAGTATGGAGAGGACAGCAGCCTCAGTGCCCAAGCCTATGCATGCCTACTCAGGAGTAATTCCCATTAGTGTCAATGGGGCTTACTCCAGGGTAAGTGTGGAGAGGACAGCAGCCTCAGTGCCCAAGCCTCTGCGTGCCTACTCAGGAGTAATTCCCATTAGTGTTAATGGGGCTTACTCCGGGGTAAGTGTGGAGAGGACAGCAGCCTCAGTGCCCAAGCCTCTGCGTGCCTACTCAGGAGTAATTCCCACTAGAGTCAATGGGGCTTACTCCCGGGTAAGTGTGGACTCCAAGTGTGGACTGCCTGGGGTTGGCTTGTGAGGCTGCAGTGCTGACACCCTTACCTGGGAGTAAGCCTCATTGACTCAAGTGGGAGTTGCTTCTGAGTAGGCGTGATGAGGTCTCCTCCAAGAGCCCTGCAAGGACCTCAGTGGACCCGGGAGAGGCTGGGGCTGCCGAGAACCGAAAGCGGGTCTTTGAGGAGAGGAGGCGGCCATTGGGGAGGCGAGGGCGGTGAGGAGGTCCTTCCAGAGCAGGGCCGACGCCACTCACCATCCTGCTTTGCGAGAGCTCCGGTCCTCAGAGCCGACCCTCCGCCCGCCGACCTCCAGCTGGAGCACTCCGCTGCCCAGCAACAGGGACGCGAAGAGCCTTATTCCCGCCTTTCCTCTCGCCTGAACACGCAAGCTGCGCTCCCATTGGTCCTGAGGAGATGCAAGCTGCGCTCCCATTGGTCCTGAGGAGATGCAAGCTGCGCTCCCATTGGTCCTGAGGAGATGCAAGCTGCGCTCCCATTGGCCAATCCCGGGTGCTGACTCCGCCTCCCTCAGGACCGTTTTTCTAGAGGGGGCTAAGAGAGCTGAGCATGCGCAGTGCCCTCCTGTGCCCTGCCTCAGACCCCTGAGGGGAAGCCTTCCCTGCGCCCCAAGCACAGGCCTCCCAGTCACTGGGCCCTGAAGGGGAGGAGCCTCTGCTCTGAGGGGCCTCAGGAGGCCTCTCTCCAGACAGAGACCCTCTGCAGCTCCATGAGGGAGGGAGCCCTCTGGCCTTCACTGCCCTCCCCCTGGACACACACAAGAACACTGGCAGGGGCCTGCACTGGGCACCTGTGAAATCCAGAGGGATGGAAGTGTCCGGCTACAGGGAGGCCCCTCTGATCACAAATCTAAATGATGTCTGTATCTCAGTGAATGTATCCAAAAAGACATGCAGTGCTATCTCCCTTAACAAAAATTTCCAATAAATCCTGCTTCACGTAACAAGTTCTGCTTCACTTAACAAGCAAGCACACTATGGGAACACCTGCTATGCAGCCCTGACACTACGCACTGAGGCTCTTAAAAAGGGCTGCCGGCAAGCACTGCTGCCCCTAACTGCCCCCACCCACCACCTTGAACCTCCAGCAGCAGCCCAGGTAAGCCTCCCAGTAAAGTCTCTTTGATTGCAGCCTCCTTACTATGTCTACTCAGAAGTAAACCCCATTGTGTTCAATGGGTCTTACTCCCAGGAAAGTCTCTTTGATTGCAGCCTCCTTACTATGTCTACTCAGAAGTAAACCCCATTGTGTTCAATGGGTCTTACTCCCAGGAAAGTCTCTTTGATTGCAGTCTCCTTACTATGTCTACTCAGAAGTAAACCCCATTGTGTTAAATGGGGCTTACTCCTAGGACAGTGTCTTAAGGATTGCAGCCTAAGAGCACAATCCTAACCATGTCTACTCAAATGTAAGCCCCATTGTATTCACTGGGGCTTACTCCCAGGAAAGTGTCTTTAGGATTGCAGCCTAAGTAGACTTCATAGGATCATGCACATTGAATGCATGTTTTGAATTCAAGTCCAGTGTTTTGTCATCATTTTTACATAGTTAATATTTTTATATGAATATTTTGGGGGTTGTGGAACCAATCCTCTGAGTTTCCATTATTTTCTATGGAAAAATCCGCTTCACTTAAAGAGCATGCCTCCAGAACGAATTAAGCTCTTTATGTGAGGCACCACTGTATAAGGTGGGTTCCCACTGTATTGAAACTACAACAGATTTTGGAGCCTGACTTCCCTGTAGTTAGCCGGCTTTATCAATAAATCTCTCAGAAATCACTTCTTGGTCTCGTTCCCGGATCTCTACAACAAGGGTACCCCTTCCAACTCTTGACTGGATGGCTTGTGAGCAAACAGAGGCCACCTGAAAACAATAATTTCAAGCAGTAGCAGTATCCCCACTTCTACTGCCCTTTCTCCTGCTACTTCTTGATTTAACAAAAGGAATGGAAAGTAAGTGCGAAGGACAGGTGATTTTGAAATTCTAATCCACCACTCTTCTCCATACATATTTATTTAAGGGATATATACCCCATCTTTCCCATGCAAACACAAATGGCCAAGATGGTTTACAAAACATTGGTTCCCTCTTGCTGTCCTCACAACAACCATATGAAGTAGGTGAGGCTAACTGGCCCAAAGTCACCCAGGAAGCGTCATGACCAAGGAAGGATTTTAATCTGGAGTTTCCAGGTCTCCCTAACCACTATACTATCCTGGCTCTCTACCATCTTAGAAAATGGTAACTGATCACCTCTACACTGAAAAGTTGCCTCAACTTGAAAAAATAGTCCTGTTACTAGATCTTTCTGTTACTATATCATTAGCAGATGATTAGCAGGCAAGAAGGTATCAGATGCCTCTGCTAGGTTCATGCTGAGTTTCTATTCATGGAGGTTTTGATAACTTCCTTGGTTCTTTGGGAAGCCTTGTCTTAATGACAGATGGATGTGAATAAGCTTGGATATGTCTCAAGTCATCACCAGAGGAATATTATTGATCTGCGAAAGACCCAAATAAGTCACCAAGAAAGGACAGCTTGTTTTGCTTGATGGATGGGACAGCAAATTGAATAGCACAGGAACATCACTGTCAAAAGAATGCCAGAAATAAGGGAGGAGTTTTAACTGCAGTTATTGAAGGGGGTGAAGAAAATATGTGCAAAGAAAGAAATTAATGAAGGTAACTTTCAATTATTGGGCACAATCATAGGAAGTCTCCCAGTTCCAAGGCTTCCTGATGCCTAAGCTGTGCACCATATGCCATTTCCCCTTATCAGACAATAAGATGCTCAGGTCCACTACTCTTCTCCACATGTTCTCTTCTGCTCTGTTTCCCTTACTGAAACCAAGGAGAGAGGGCAAGGAGGAAAAGCGGTGTGGTCATCAGAAGCAAGTGCCCCCCTTTGCTGTGTGGGGTAATCACCTCATGCTGTACCTCAACTTCAGAGGGTGCCTTTTCTGATTATATGAAAAGTTTCAATATTTTCTGTGAAAGCAGGGAAAAATACATAAAAATACTAGGGATTTATGAACTCAATTCTGCCAGTGTCGACTCAGATGTAATACTCAGTGGGGCTTACTACCAGGTGAGGGTGGTTAAGATAGTAGCCTATAGCTTTCAGCCAGTTATACAAGCTTATGTGCCTGGGATTCATTTCAGTGGACTAACACAGGCTACTGGCTGTAACATCACTTCTATAACACATAATGGAAAGAAGCATCATTTTGTTTTAAGATAAATCTGGCCTGTGTTGTTTTTTGGTACAACTTTCCCTAACCCATCTCTTCGGAGTCCTATAGATACAAACACAACTTTATTTTTCTGCAAAATGTTAATAAGTTAAAAATGTTTCCATGTACAAGTGACACCCAAGGTGGTACTGAAAGGGAATTTTAGGGAGAGTACTAGCACTCTGGCGGAGAACACATGTGCTGTGTATAGATCATTCCATGTTCAATCTCCCACATCTCCAGACTTGGCTGGGTCCAGGAAAGAGATGCTGGAAGGTGGTGCAGAAGTAGGACTGCAGAAGGTTGTGCAGAAGTTAGCCCTGCTAACTGGGCAAGAGACACTCTTTCAAGTGGGTGTTCTTCTTTTATTTAGTTGGGGGCGAGTAACTGGCCCTACACACCCCAGCAATGTCAGGTCAAGTGGCTTCTGCTGGTGTTCTTTTTGCATTTTAGATTGTGAGCCCTTTTGGGACAGGGACCCATTAGCTATTAATTAGCTTTAAATTTTTTCATTTTCTTTTAAGCCGCTTTGTGAACTTTTCAGTAGAAAAGTGGTATATAAATCCTGTAGATAGACTAGATCAGTATAAGGCTGTTATTTATTTATCATACCTAACCAAGCAAAGAGATGGTTCTTTTCTGAGTAATAAAGGTACACTGTACATGAGCATGTTGTATGCTGAATCAGATCATTGGTCTATCTAACCTGGCATGTCAGCACTGACCTGTACCAGCTCTGAAGAATTTCAGACAAGGTTCAACTGGATATGATGAGTTTGTACCTGGAACCTTTCACATGTAATGCAGATGCTTTTCTATAAAGATACAGTCATCATCCCCCCACACCATTTTACAAATTGTATTTCAAAGGGAGATTTACTATTGACTGCTGGAGAGGAGGAGCACTCCCCACACTGACATTGGAGAGCAGGCACTGTTTCCAATCTAGGTACATGCAGGTGACAGGGAAAAGCCAATCTCTCCTGCTTTCTGACATATTGTGATTTGAGACCTCTCTGGCCTCCTTGCAGCTACTGTTGCAGCTCCAGTCAGTAGTTGCTATAAGAATCAGCATTACCTAACTGCCTTTATAGTCCAGGCCATAAGAAGGGGATGACAAGCGACAGATCTTTGGACTTGCTGATGAGCATAAATGCCTTGTGAATGGATGTAACCATTCACCATGTGGAGGGCAGAGGGAGCTCGTGCCACGCTGTCTTAAGTGTCAGGAGGTCTTGGGCCAGTCCTTGGTTCAAACACACATAGCAGGGAGGGACACTTACAAGAGATGTTGAACACCTTGTTGTCTTTGATGACACTGATCTGCATTCAGAAAACTGAAACTTAAAGTTTGGAAAACTGAAACTCAAAGTTTGGACTCCTACTGTTATGGTGTGCAATCCTATGCCTATTTACTCAGAAGTAAGACTCACTGTACTCAATGGTGCTTACTCCCAGGAAAGTGAGTTTAGGATTGAAGTCTTAGGCTGCAAAGTCCTCATTCATAGTTGTAGAGCTTCTTCCTTACTGTCAAAGTGCAGCCTTTGGGTCTGTCCATAAGCAAGTCTTTTGAAACATACGTCAAAAACATAAATTTTCTTGTTGCAATTAGTTCGAGGCAAAATGGTTGTCTCATTTAGAATCAGGCAGTTTGCTATGACTGGCCTGGCAAGGGACCTGGGTTGCTTTTCCTTTCCCAGCTCCAGTGCTGCAATAGCAGCTCATCAATCAGCCTGAAGAAGGGGAATCTCTGGAGAGCAGATGCCAGCCTGTGAGCGATGGCAGCGATGGACAGGCTGTCCAGAGGAGACTGACATGAATGAGATCAAGCGGAGCTGATGGTGAAGGCATCAGCACATCAAAGGCTCAGCTTGTGGCAGCAGTGAAGGGGAGCAGCGGTCCAGCAGGCTTGCAGACCTGTCACTGTGGTCTGGCTTCAGTGGGAAACTAGGTCTCCCCACTCTGTCACACTTTGTGGGGATCTGCAAAAATGGGGATCTTCAAAATTTTGCAGAATCTTCTTGGTGGATGGTGAGTCTACCAGTATGAACCCCATGACAGAGGTAGGCAGAGATCACAGTTTCACTGGAATAGAAGTTACCAAATCCAGAGTCTAGGGACAGAAGGGATCAGAGATAAAATTTGCAGGTTTACAGCCCAATCCCATGCACGTCTTCTCAGAAGTTGGCCCCATATGACTTACACCCAGGAAAGTGTGGATAGGATTGTAGCCTGTTGGTACAATCCTAACCATATTGACTCAAAAGTAAACGCCATTGTGTTCAGTGGGTCTTACTCCCAGGGAAGTGTCTTTAGGATTGCAGCCTGTGACAAGCAGAGGATTGATCAAATGTTGCTTGCATATGACCACTGTCAGGCCAACTATTTTTTCCTTCTTGAGCATTGAACTACAATCTAATTTTTGGCAGGAGGGCCACATCACCTCTTTTACACTATGTTAGGGGCCAGAAAATTAATTTAAATTTCAAATTTGAATACATTTGCGTATAATGTATTGGAGTGGATTACGAGTCTTGCCCAAGAGCTGCATAGAGGGGTCTTGCCAGTGGGGGCACATTGAGGCTCACCAAGGGCTGCATCTGGCCCCTGGGCCAGTGTTTGGAGACCCCTGGTCTAATATCAAATTTTTCCTGCCAAGGGAAAACATTGCAAAACATTTCTCTTGCAAGAGGCAGTATGAACATTTAAAATTGCACCCGCCTAATTTCTGCCCACCGCTCAACACCGAAGCCATGTCTGAAGCCACTGAAGCAGAGCTGCAGTCTTTTCCAGCTGTACTGAATTTCCTTTTCCATCACACAACTTGTGGTTGTGGTTCTTGTGGGCTTAAGGAGCAGAGAGAAAATGAGAAATGCAGGCTGTAGTCCTGCGTTTTTGACAGCAGATGGCACTAGAAGCCAAAAGGAAGGAGCCAGTCTGCCTTCAAGAGGGAAAGTTTTAGAAGAATGTTTCTGAATTTTTCTAAAGCAAACCTAAGGACAGAAGATCAGATTCATATGCTTTTCTTATGGATCCTTCTTTGACACGTTCAGCACATTTACAGGAATGGAAGGACAGTGTTGGGAAAAATTTGGCCCATTGCTGTTTTCAGAACTAGAGAAACAGAACTAGAGAAGTACATTGGATGTCAATCTGAATCAGACCCCAAGATATGCTGAATTTTTTGTGGGACATCAAGTGACAGGTCCTGATTTAACCAAAAGTGAAGACGTTATATTTTCATATCGTATTCTCATTACAGCAGGATCTATGGGAGGTTACAAAAGGAGAATTATTTGCCCAAATCCTAATTTAATATCAAACCCTAGGGTTTGATAGATCTCTCCAGATCTCTCCTCCTACCAAATTGTTATTACCAAGATGAGAGTTCATATTTCAGTTGTAACAGAGGAGCTTGGACCTGATCTGACAAGTATGAAAGTACATTGTTAACACTGGTTATCATTCTCCTCACTCACCCACACAAAAATTGAGATTTCACAGAATGATTACACAGAAAAACTATAAAACAAAATGTGCTTTAAAAGAACTTAGATGAGCAGAGACAGGATTTTATTACCTGCATAGTCTGAGTGATCTTAAATTTTTTTGCCCCAGGAAGGGATCTTCTTTTATCATTTTCATTGCAGTTTGTATTTGTCTCATACTACCAGTAATTGCATTGTTGGTTTTATACTTGTAAGCCACTCCAAGCTTCTGTCACATAGCAGTTAAGAGATTAGAGAGCTGTGAATCAGAACCACTGTTTCTCCAATGTATGAAATGGACATGGAGAAAGAGGCCAGTTCAGCTGCACAGAGCTGTTAACCTTTTCTACAAACCTTGGCTTGCAAAGCTGTTTGTGGATTATGGATTATGGATTGTTCTAATGGTAGAATGGCCTTTTACTGAGCAGAGAGGAATCTTCAACCTTGGATCATTTAAAGGAAAAGACAGAAAGACATTAATGGAGAACCCTTGCAGCAGAAATCACCCAGTCTCAAGAAAAAAGGGGACCATTCTGGATAAATCCAGATCTAATTCCCAATTTTAAAATTTGTCTTTCCTGTAATTTCACTTATGAGAATGAACTCTGAAATGCAAAATATAGAATACGCATAATGCGCAGAGGTTAGCATCCAGTTTTTCCTGTCTCACAGCAGCAGGTTCTGTTGGAATGTATCTTTATATTGTAATTATTTTATAGTATAAAACACTTTGAGAACATGTCATGGGTTAGTAAGGAGGCTGTAAATTTCAGAATCTATTTCTAGGCATAAATGAATTGCCAACTGCTATCAGAGTTTTAAAGGATGGAGTCTGTTTTAATTTTTAAAAAATCAAGAGAATGATTTAAGTTCTTCCCAATTCATGGGGCTATTTTTAGACCAGATGAGGCTGGTGCGCTCTGAGCCTTTTTAGATTTGCATTAAGTCCTCTGTGATTCCTCCTCTGAAAGTTGGGCATATGCTGAGTCTGTGTGAGGTGTCACCAGTGGCGCTTGTCAGAAGAATTAAATCCCTCTAAAGAGTTTATAGCTCTGCTCCTGTCATAATGCTCCCTGGAGCTTCCTGGCTAGATGGCAGTCTTTTTCCTACCCCCTCTTTCTGTGAAAGATTTGATTTCTTTTTTGTTTATGTATGTATTTATGTTCACAGGTGCAGAAAAGAAAAAAACAACAACAGATCACTACACCCAGATGTTCTGAAACCTCTGTTGCATTCATACAATTCAGATTAAGGAGAAAAATTGCATCAGTTAAAAGAACACTTGGGATGCAGTTTTCTGCTGAGTCGTTAATAAACCTATCATGTTTCACTGACAATAAGGATCTCAGATTTCATTTTCAGGAGACCAGAAATATTTTTACACAACCTGCAGATGAACTCATTTGTTATCGATCTTGCACAATGTTTCATCCAAAGTGAAGGTGGCCCAATTACACTGGCTCCCTCTTTCTGAATTCTGTTTTGAAAAAGCCTCAACTGGAGACCATTACAGTTTCTGGCATTGGTACATCTACCACGTATTGAGCTGTCTCAGCTCATTACTGAATTAGTTGGACCTTGGGGAGCTTGGCTGAGGCTGTCTCATGCCCAGAGACTGATACTGCTGAAAACAAAGAAAAATGTGCTATGTGCCACTGACATGGAGCTCAAATATTTGGAATTATTGCCTTGCTTGCCAGCAGCAATTACAAGAGTGTGCTCTCTAATCTCATCTTGTTAAGCACAACATTCTGATTTGACTTTCTGCACAGGAGGGAGGCCATGACAGTGGCAAAGCTTGCTGATGCAAACCCAATATATTAACATGCTATTCTTGCTCATTTCAATGGACTTTGCATAGTACTTGTCCTAGTGGATTGTGCCCTGAGGATCAAATCTGTCTCTCCTGCTTGCCACCCTTCATTCTGCCCCAAACCAAAGTATTGCAGGATGCTGCTGCATCTTGCTACCCTACAGGTCATGATGGCCCTGTTAACAGCTTACAGATAGATGGAGCACACCAGAGTCACCAAGGCAAATAATCCTATAAGATCAAGCAGAGACCTATGCAATTCTGATTCTTCTTTTGTGTAAATATAAAGTCAAATTTTGGACTCTTACAGAGCTTCAGCAAAACCTATTGTTGCTGATCTTGATGGGACAAGGTGATTTTCAGGGATATGAGCCAGGGTAAGGAGGTTAATCAGCTGTATAGCTTACAAAGAAATCAGTGTGACATTCATCTTCTGGATGAAGGGCCTCCTCCCAATAGGGTAGAAATTACTGAAGGTTTTCTTGCAGTTTTTGTAGCTAAGAATTTTTTTCAGGGTAAGGTAGCTGGCCTTATGCCCAACACTCCTCCCTTTCTCATCCAGGCTTGAGACCGTCAATGGCAGAGGTGAACCCACATTAGTGGGTTTTGGACAGGTTTATTCTGGCTTCTCAACAAAGGCCTGTTTGACATAGGAGCTCCTGCCAGTAGCTATGCTACCACTAGCATAACCCTTTCAATCACTGGAGCATACAGTCCCCTCACCGTGAAAAGGTATTGTTCATCTACCTTTCAAGATGTAGAGCAGGGTACATCATCAAGCTGGGAGAGGAGTAGTTGATGTCTCTGCTTCTTCAATGGCTAGTGAAAACTGTCAATATCATTAAAATCTCTTATGAGATGTTGACCTGCAGAGTCATTCATGGAAGACTTAACAGAGACCTTGAGACGTGGAGAATAAATGTAGTGACCATCAAGAAGACCTCAAGCATTTGTCAAGATATGCTTGCAAAGAAATCTCCAGATATGGTGGCACCAAACTATCAGCAACATAGACCTGTGGCAGTGAACAAACCATATGCCAGAGGCTGAAATTAGGAAAAGATGCTGGAGGTGGACTGGACACGTGCTTCACAAGCCACCAGAAAACATCACAATGCATTCCCTAACCTGGAAATCCCTAGTAAGGAGCAAAAGGGGCTGGCAAAGAAACACATGCACTGGAGTATAGAAGCTGACGCAAGAGTAATGGAATTATCCTAGAAACGTCTGGAGATGAAGGCACAGGACACTTGTAGGCAGCATACACCCAGCTAAAGGATTACAGGTGGGGGGGGGGGGGAGAGAGAGATAGCAGCCAGGGAACCTTTAGTTTGCCGTTATGCTGACATGAAACATATAGGACGGTTTTCCAAACAGGACTACTCAAAATGCATTTGCAGTGACTGAGGAAAGTCCATGTTGATGAAAGGGCTTTGGGCAAGATTTCTAGCCACCTGTTGTTGTTCACTATTCAATAAAATCCAGTGACTGAACATCTCAATTTAGACAAGACCACAGTGAATTGGCACAACATCACCTTGCCTTGGCCCTGTTCACTGCAGGGATAAGACCTCAATATGTGTGCAGTATATGAGTTTACAGACATTCACTCTATTGTAGACTATGGTGATTTAATGAATGTCTATAAATCCATACACTTACATTTTGAGGTGGTACAACAACTTATGTCTGCAATGAACAGGGTAATGCAAGGTGGTCTTGTGCCAATGCAAGACCTAAAAACTAGGAATGTCATTAAGTTACTTTAACAAAGGAATGAATCATAGAGGGGTAGAGGTGGAATAGAGAAGTCACATGTGAGAACAGCTAAACAGACTACAACAGCACATCAATTGTCTGCACAACACAATGCAAATGTTTAGACCAAGTCCACATAACTGGTTAGTCACAGGTATACAGAAAGAGCATCTTGGAGATGTGGAAAATAGTTATATTTCACCTTAAGTAAAGCCCTTGACTACATTCAAAATGGAATTTTGCCTGGTTCATCTGCCAGCATAGTCACATTATCCCTCATTCCAGGAACCCTGACATTACTTTTAGATTACCCAATAGGAATACGGGAAGAAAAATAAGTGCCTAGTATAAAAACCCTATAGATCCATTAACTAAAATGATGTCAAGGACACCCCACTGTGTCATACTTGCCCATTGGTTACATACATCTGTCCAATGGTTACAAACATGTAACCACTGGTTACAAACATCTAGGAAACACAGAAAATGGCTACGTTTTCCTATCTTGGGACTAGCCAATGAGATAGACTGAATTCATCTCTAGTGGCAGTGAATCTAGCTCCCCACCCTCAGTATCAGCTTGGGACATAGCAAGAACGGATTCCAGTTGCTGTTGTACATCTCAGTCTCCCCTTGTGTCACCTGGGAAAAGGTTTCATCTTTCTGTCCCATCATCACAGGGGCTGATGTGCCTTAGTTCTAAAAACTTCATCAGCTCAAAAAACACACTGGATTGAATTGTGTATCTATACCCTACTGATTAAGCTTGAGGACAAGTTCTTAAATGTGATCCATCTTTGAGGCTTCATAAGAAATGATTTAACAGTAGTGTGGGAACACTGCTGAACGTTAACCAGTAAAAGTTTTCCATTAGCACACATAAGCACAGCAATCCATCATTTTCTTGCAAATATTTACTTCAAAATTATGTACATCAGTTTCTTAATGAATGTTCAAAACATTTAATGTTCAAACCTAACAAGAAAAAAATCACCTCCTAAAAGATAACAGATAGCGCATTTTAATTAAACTCAATGATACTTAGAAAGCAAACTACTGCAAAATCATGTTATGCATTCCTTTAACCAACTACATATCAAAATGATTTTCATGCCAAATATCACCCCACAATTTCATTTCAGATTGTAATACAAGTCAATCATAAAACAGTTCAATACCTGATTTAAATGCTTCTCAGTCCTTTTTATGTAACAGTTTCTACACTGTAGCTCAGCTGTGAACTTCTTCCTTTCTATACCCATTCTGGGTTTCCTGAGCCTGTTGCCAGTTAAAAATACCTAAAACAGTAAGAACCCTAAAGATACAGTTCCTTGAAATAACCTAGTTTACACAAGTAGGGTGTCAGATTTCTGCAAAGTTGCACACTGGGAAACCCACAAATATATTTGCTTTTCCTAATAATTTCCACTTTCACTGAAAGTTTAAGGTAAGTTTATAATCTAGTTTATAATCTTGTAAGATCACTCTGGTCCAGGGGCACAGAATGTCATACAGTCCTTCTGACATGCTGTGATGGGACAGGAATAAAACATCCACTCCAGAGTTCACACTTCTCCAAATTGACAGTGGATCAAAAGCACCAAACAATGGAGCACCAAACATGGTGACTTTTACAGGGATCTTATTCAGAAGAAATAACTTGCTTTTTTCCCTCCTGACCTGGCAAGTTAGATGATTGCAAGCAACACTGGCAGCTTCCCTTAGCTTCTTTGACCTTACAAAGGTTTTCATATATTACACTACACCATAAGCAACAAAAGTCTGATGCACAACCGATGGCTGTTTTTCCTCCTTGCATTATCCACAGGTGTATCCCACAAAAGTTGGTTCAGTGTGTTGCTGCCTTTCTGGAGACCATCAGCAAATGTTCCACTTCAGCTTGTTTCATCACTCTCCTCTGTCTGGCTCACAGATGCCTCCGCTTGGACAGGACTGTTCTCTGTGGAAACAGCCACAATGTCTGTTTGCTCAGAACCTGGTCCAGCTTTCTTTGCTGAAGGTGCAACTCCGCCCTTCTGGAGAATCTCAGTAGTTTCATGCTCTAGGACTTCTGAAGGAGTCAGAGGCTCTAGATGAACGCTGCCTTGCTCACTAGCGTCAGAACTTGCAGATTCTGTTTCTCCTCTTCTTCTCAAGAACTGCTCAAAACTGACACCATCCTCTGATGTAAAGTTTGAATTTTTGGTGTTCATGCCTGCAAGTCTTTCATCCACATCAGGCACTTCCATAGCATCATTGGAGACCTCATCATCTGAGCTTTGATGACCAATTTTTGCTTTGGTATTTTTGGAGTTTTCCTCTTCTACACTGTCATCGTCTGAATCACCACATTTAGTCCTTTCAGATGAGGCTTGCGGCTCTATATTAGAGTCACCCAGTGCTGTGGCAGGTGTACTTTTTTCACATTCATCAACCTGATCTCCAGGATATTCCCCTGCTGCTGCCGCTGCTTCTGCAGAGACTTTTGAACAAATTTGTTTTGAAGTTGTGGGACTTTCTACATTCAATGAACTTTCTTTACTCTCAGCAACTAAAGAAACTTCACTTTCAAGGCTGACCTCATTTGCTTCTTCTGCAGAGTCTATGGGCTCACTGGAGCAGACTGCAAGTCTTGGACTGCTTTCTGGAATGGATTTATTTTCTTTACACCCTGCAGCTAAAGAGACTTCACTCCAATCTCCAAGACTGCCTGCATTTCCTCCTTCTGCGGATTCAATGTGATCATTTGAGCAGACTTGGAGTTCTACACAGGAGGAATTTTCTACCACTAAAAAGGATTTATTTTCTTTGAATTGGGCAGCCAAAGGACCTTCACCACCTTGATTTTTAAGGTTACTTGCATTTTCTTCCACTGAGTCTTTTGAACAGGATTGCAGATCTGAAATGGAAGGATCTTCTACAGGTGATGCAGATTCATCATCTTTGTATTCACTTAAAGTAGCTTCCTCTTTGTATTCACTTAAAGTAGATTCCTCTTTGTACTCAGTTAAAGTACATTCCTCAGTTTTATTTCCAATGCTAAATGTGTTTCCTTCTTCTGCAAAATCTGTAGGGTCTTTAGAGCAGGCTTGGACCTCTGGAACAGAATTTTCTGAAACTAAAGATTTATTTTCTTTGACTTCTGCAGCTAACAAATCTTTATCAGCCTGATTTCCTAGGCAGTCTGCGACTTCCTCCTCTGCAGCATCTATGGAGCGTTTTGAGCAGTCTTGCACCTCTGGACCAGAAGAGTCTTCTAAAACTAAAGAGGTACATTTTTTGCAGTCATCACCTGAAGGACCTTCATTTGCTTGATTTTCTGTGTGGTCCTTCTTTGTTTCTTCTGGAGAGTCATTTAGTTGTTGGCTGAAAAAGGCAAGGCAAAACTGTATCATTGCATATCACAACCTCTGAATCATAATTTAATTACCATTTCTTTTTTAACCCTCAAAGTAAGAAGCATCAACTTTATAGTAAACATTAATTCTGTCCTTGGAATGAGACACTCAAAATGCACTTGTCCATGATTAGTGTAAACAGCATGCTCTCACATTGTACACTTTAAGGCTATCTTACAAAGTATTTCTAGTGGAAAACTCTCCCTCTTTTTCATATCTCTACAGTTCTCCCCCAGCCCCATTTTGTCCTTAATAGAAACTGCATTTTGGAGTTGGGGTTATAGGTGGAAGTACTGGCCGACTTGGTACTGAAGATCAGTGTTTTTACCCAACCTGCTGCTAGAGCAGTGATTTTCAACCTTTTTCATCTCATGGCACACTAACAAGGCATTGAAATTGTCAAGGCCCACCATCAGTTTTTTTACCACTGACAACGAACACCAGGCTGTTCAAATATCCAAATTTTCCTATTAAATTAATGATACTCCCCAAATTCCCACAGCACACCTGAGGACTATCCGCCATGGCAAACTGGTTGTAAACCACTGAGCTAGAGGGTCTCAATGGGCATCCCAGATATTATCAGAAGTGCCTACCAGTTATGTGTGGGAGGACTTCCAAAGTGTAGGACCACCAACAGCCTCCCCACACCTCAGAAACTCTCCCAAGTGCATTTGACTCTCCATGTGCTTAGAATGTTTTCTGGATGCTTCTAAAAATGCCACCCCATTTCACCTTTGGAATCTGGTATCTGTAGGGATCTTGGAATGGATACTGAGCATGCAGAGGGCCCACAGTACTGTATAATGGGAAGAAGAAACACTTTAAAAACATGTGCTATTAGGCACACTATGCTCCTATAGACCTTTGCTTGCAGAGGTACACACTGAACCCCATTTCCTGGACATGCTCATGTTCAGAACAGGAACTTAAGGGAAAGACTGAAAGAAACTGGTTTCTATACATGAGGAAGACTCAAGTTGCTGAAATCTGAAAATTACAAGTTAGGAGACATTGGCTCAATTGATGGTACTTAATCCAGAGGCTATACAGGTGTAAATTGCACATGATGGAGTTACTAATGGAATGAATCTGCCACTGTGAGAGTAAAATTTCAAGAATATTTGTGGGTCCTGGACATGGCTGGAACTTGGCAATGGTACGGGTCGGTGGGCACCAGTGAGAACTAGGCACTGACAGGCACTGGAGAGTACCAGGGGAGGCACAGACCAGCCATTTCTAATGGGCAGAGGGTACCATCGGGCAGGTGGCACAACCAGGCAGCAGGCATCCCTACCAGGCACCATAGTGCAGCAGGCAGCAGGCATCCTGAGTGGGCAGCAGGCATCACTGGACTTCAGGCACCACCTGGCAGCACCGTACTGTGGGCATCACAGAAAGAACAGCCTTCCCAAATTTCATGCTGCCGGTCTTGGCTGAGCATTGATGAGTTGGTGAGTGAGTGACCTTTCAATTTTATTTATGTACTGATGAAATGTACCCGTGCTGAGGGAGGAAAATACCCCCATATGCCATTCCCCCATTGCACAACACCCCCACTGTCACCCTTCCAAGCCAAAACTTCTGGACCTAGAAGCAAGAAATTTGGGAAGGGTGTTCCTTCCGTGATGGAGGCACCCACTAAGAACTGGTTTTCAAAAATTCCAACCAGGGAATTGGGTTGAAAAGGGGTGCAGTCAGGGTTGCCACATGACCGGAATCCCCCAGAGGCTTCCTGAAAATAAGCCCTGCCTCTGGGGAGGCCTCCCTGCCTCCGGGGAGCAGAAAAACGCTGGCTGCCACCAGAAAAACAGGCTTGGTGGCAGCCGCCACGTTTAAATTTCGCGCGCTGCTGTGTGAGCTGTGCTGAACTGTGGGAAGGCTCCTCCTCCTCCCTGCCTTGCTGTTGCTGAGTGGCCATGAGGTGAGAAGGCAAAGTAGGCACGGAGGAGCCATCCTCACAGTACAGTGCTACCCACCGAGCAGAGGAACCGCTGCCTGCCCTGCCCTCCACCAGCTCCCACCAGCCCTGGGGCCTCTCCTGGCCAAACGTCGGACAGGAGAAGCCCAGGCAGCACCCTGCCAGCTTTCCCAGCCTGGGGTTCTCTCCTGGCCGATGGTCAGCCAGGAAAAACCCAGGCAGCTCCCCCCCCCCGCTATTCTCCCCTCCCTGCCTCCCTTTCTGGGAGACTCCTTCAGCTGGCTGAAGGAGTCCCCAGGTGCCCCCTCCACTCTTTCTCCCTCCCTCCCCCTCTTTCTTTCTCTCTCTCTATTTCTCCCTTCCTCTCTTTCCCTCCCACTCTCTATCTATTTTCGTCTTGCTCTCTCTCTCCCCCTCCCTCCCTTCATCCATCCATCTACTTGCCTGCTTCCCTATCTATCTCACCCTGCTACTTACCTTGTACCCCCCCAGGTCCCCACCTGTCCCCTCACCCACTCAGGTCCCCACCTCGCCCCTCACCCACCCTATCTATCTAACTTTCTATCTAACTTATGAACTTTCTTTTTAACTTATTTACTTACTAACTTTCTTTCTAACTTACTTTCTTTGTATCTAACTTACTTTCCTTCTTTCTATCTAACCTGCTTCCTTTCTTTCTATCTAACTAACTTACTAACTTTCTTTCTAACTTAGGGCAAAATCCAGAGTAACTACGGGGAGTCTTTTGCTCCAGTATAAGAATAACTTACTCTGGATTCTAATATGAATTTCCCATAGGTTTTCACTAGGCGGTGCAATAACTACATGTGCATGTAAAGTCTCTTATGTGCTCCCATAGTTACTCTGGATTTGGGGATTACTTACTTTCTAACTTACTTTCTAACTTAATAACTTTCTTTCTATCTATCTAACTTACTAACTTTTTTCTATCTAGCTTAATTTCTAACTTTCTATCTATCTAACTTACTTTCTATTGCTTTCAGGGCGTCTTACATGTTTGTTCATGCTGTGTTGTGTTGCATTGCTTTCAGGGCGTCTTACATGTATGTGTTAGGAACATGTTGTGTTGTATTGCTTTCAGGCGTTTTACATGTACATGTTAGGATTGTGTTGCATTGCTTTCAGGCGTTTTACATGTGTCAGGATCATGCTGTGTTGAAATTAAATACATGAAAGCAATACCAGTGTTTTTAGCTTATTTTAACATGCCCTACATTTTGTCCCACATTTTGGGGGTATCCTACAATGTTTTTTAATTGCAGGAATTTTGGTAGGAATTTTGGCTTGGACGGGGAGGAATTTTGGCCTTCAATCAGGAGTTTTGGCATTGCCGTTTAGGCATTTTGCGTTTGGCATCTGGTCACCCTGGGTGCAATGCGTTTTCCTCCCTATACTTTACATTGAAGAACTGATGACTGATCACTGCCCCTGCCCCAACCCCTGAACTTAGAAGCATGAAATGCGGGGAGCATGTTCCTTCTGTGACAGGAGCACCCACCAAGAACCAATTTCTAGAAATTTAACCTTAAGGGGCTGAAAACGTGTGCAACACATTTCGGCCTATACTTAACATTGAAGACTGATCAACACCTAGCCCCAAATCCAGCACTTGTTCAGTAGGAGGGGTGTCCACGTTTGTGGAGGGGGTGTTGCGGGGGGGAGGGTATTGCATGGGGGAATATTGCGGGGGGGGGAAGGTGCACATTGAGATATAGGGGAATGATGTGCAATAGGAGGCTGGAGCATGGGGAGGAATATTTTACACCTACAATGTGGGTACATTTCACTAGTATTTTATAAATCAAGATGTTGGAAGAATTTTTCATGTCAAGATGTCAGATAGCATTTTTACTTTTTGTTGCTAGCCAAAGCATGGTGCATAAATTTCTATACTAAGGGCTCAATGCTATCCAACTTCCCATAGCTGATGCAGCTGCAATGTAGCCATGAGGTAATAAGTATTCCCCTACTCTGAGGAAGCCTCCAGGAGCACACACCCCATTTGCACAACTGCTTTAGCTCTCAAACGTTCAATAGTTGCAATTCTATACATAACTGAGATACATCTGAACAGAGCAGAACTTGTTCCATGTACTTATAAAATGGTTGTACTGCACATTATCTCCTACCACTTGGTAGAGCCACTGTACACATTTTAATTTTTGAAAAGCACAGATCTTATATTTACCTTGCAGAAGCTGATGTCTCTTCTTTACCTTCTGGTGTAGTAGGTCTTGAAATTTTCTGAAATATAAATGTTTTATTTTACAATGTAACACACTGAATTTTAATCTTCTTGTTCACTATTGTTCCTTGCTTGAAACTGAATGCACATCTGTCTAGAGATAGATCTTCAGTGAAAGCCTGACAATAGTACAGGTACAAAGATGGAAAAAAAAACACTTCAGGAATTGCAGTGACAGCTGCTAAGGTAGTTGGGAATGAAGCAATTTGGTTCTATAGTGTATCAATGAAGACTGGCTTAGGAAATTGCTGTATGTTCTAGTTGGTCCAATATCACACAGTCTGAGACTGTGTTAAGAAGTGCAACTTGGAGCAAATCAGGTTTTTTGGCCCCCAGAGGAAAAAAGATTTACCACAAGACAAGGATATTCCAAAAGGAAGCAGGAGTGGCTGCTCAGAGCAACTCTGCGTGGTGATTGAAAGGGAAGTAACATAGTGCACTGAATGGTGAGCTCAGGTCATGACATGGATAGCATAACACAGCAGACTCAGCTTGGAGACCACCAATAGTCAGCAGTCTTAACTTGACTCACCTGTACTGATAAATCATATAAGACCAATTTTCAGAGTACATACATCACAGGGATAAAAACAAATGCTTCATTGAATTTGGCTTGCTAGGGAAAATTGCTCCCCAATTTTACAGTTTTTAAACCTGCCTTTTGAAAATGTTTAAATAAAAGCTAATACCCATTGATATCTAGAACCATGGATAACGAAATACACTATTTTCAGAGCCTGAAACATCAAAAATCAGAAGTTGTTTAAAAAACCTCCAAACACCATTCTGACCCTTGAAGGAGTCAGGCATGGTGGTGCATGATCTCTCCAAGGCTCAGAAAACCTCACAGACATAACCAGAACAAGATTCCAGTCAAATCTGAGAGGTCTGCAGGAGGATGACCCGGGAGCTCAGTATCTGCAGTGAGGCAAATTCATGGATAGGGAGGCCCCACTTATAAATTATACAATGGTGCCTCATGTAACAAGTTTAATTCATTCCTGAGGCATGCTTGTTATGTGAAACACTCTTTACGTGAAGTGGATTTTCTCATAGGAAATAATGAAAACTCAGATGATTGGTTCCATAACAAAAAAAAAATTCATATAAAATATTACGGTAACTGTTTATAAAAATGATTACAAAATAGTGTAATGTAACACAGTACAAAACACTGTAATATACAGTAACACACAACACTGCAATAAAGAAAATACTGTACTGAACTGTACCTTTGAAAACTTTCATGGCTGGTCTGAGGGTTACAGAGAGGAGGATGACTTTGGCTGCAATCCTAAAGTTCCTGGGAGTAAGACCCATTGACACAATGGGGCTTATGTGTGAGTAGACATGGTTAGGATTGTCCTCTTTCACTATCACTAATGGAGTCACTGCTATCCATTGGCTCAATGGAATCTTTGTCTTTATGTGCAACTAACATTCCCAAGCTATGGATGGGGAGCAGCTCTAGAACATTGATAAGGCACACCTTCTACGCTGCCACACACAGATCCCACATACAAACCTGGCTCAAGCTGCTCCCCCCATAGAACTCCCATGAGTTCCCTGGTCATGGAAGCCTATTCAAAACTTTGCCCAGGGCCCCACTGTAGCTTAAGCTAGTCCCCTCATCTCCCTTGTGGGTTCCCTTGCCATGGAAGCCTGTTCCAAACTTCCTCAGAAGTCCTCTTTACCCAAGACAGTGCTCTTTACGAAAGTCAAAATTTCTGAGAAAATTTTGCTCTTTACCCAAAACGCTCTTTATTCAAGTCGCTCTTTACCCAAGGTAGCACTGCACATTATTAAGTTGTCCAAGCTGCCCACAAATAAAATTAACCATTAAGTATGCATGCATTTTGAATATACAAAACACATATATGTTTGTGTACATGTTCATACACAAAACACGTACAAATACATGTTTCTTAACAAAAGATTTCAGCCAAAAGGGTTCTTACCTGACATTTTTCTTCACTTTCATTATCAGGTGACTCATTGTTCATTAGGCTAAAAAAATGAAACAGTCAACATTTTAAAACAAAACAACCACCACTCTGGCACCAGCGTTTTCTTCCAGGATAGCCATCATAATAACAAATAGAACCTTGCCTAACAGTCATAAGAACATAAACAGAACCATTGGTTAGAGACCAATAGCCCACCTAGATCAGCTTTTTGTATCTTAAAGTGGCCCACAAGATGAACATTCAAGACAACTTGTTACCTGTATCTTATTGCCACAATCCAGCATTCAGAGATAGCCCAACTCTAAAACCTACCTCTAAAACCTGGAGGTTGCATATATGTTCAACGTAGCTTATAACCTGTGAGTGGCTTTTCATAAATCTGTCCAACTCCCCTTTAAAGATATCTAGGCCAGGTGCCATTATAATGCCCTGTGGCAAGGAGTTCCACTGATTAATTATATATATTTTTGCCTATTCTAGTTTTCTTACTAATAAATTTTAGTGGATGTTTCCTGGCTCTCATGATGCGTGAGAGAGAAAAGAATTTGTCTTGACCTACACCATCAATCCTCCCTGACACTTTTTTTTGACACTGAAGAACCCAAAATACTCTACCATTTCTTCATAAAACTAATCATTTTGGTTGCTATTTTCTGCACAGTTTCAGTTCCAAACATGTTGCTTATTTACTCTTTAGGAGGAAAAAAATCTCTCACCCATCCCCATAAAATTTTTACCACAGTCTTTACCACTGTTCACTTTGGTCCACATGATGTATGATGGGGCAAACTAGTTCTATGCACACATAGCCTATTTATGCACATATAAAATTACATTGTCTATTTTACCAGCAAAGGGGACATACTAGTAGGAGGCACTAACACTTTCATCCTACTCGCCTTACTTCATGTGCATTACAATTTCAAACAGCTACCTCTTTAGTCCCAATCATTCCTGATATGGGAGCTGGCTGGTAAACAATTGTTTGAAATCATGTAATGCAGGCATGCAAGGTGGATGAGGGAGGAGGATTCAACTCCTCTCAGCTGCAAGCCTCCTCTTTGGGTTTATCTCCCTCCCCATGCAATCAAGAAATGTGGCTTCCATCATTGTGTCTATTTTGATGGTGTGCTCCTTAGGGCAGGACTCATATTTTTTTGCTCATAAAATTCTGTAATGTATCAATGTATACTAGTGACATTTTAAGTAACAGTTATTTTGGTTCTTGAATAAGCTCATCAATTACACACATACCTAAAATTCCACAAAATAGATGAATTCAATTTCCTTTCTATTTTTTATTCAGACTCACAATGTCTAGAAAACATATTCTTCAACATATTCTATGCTGCTGCATTCTTCTATCTGAATCTTATTGCCCAGAACAAAGCACTTTTCTGAAGTGTTGTAAAGTATCTATATGGACTTCAATTTGTAACTTAAAAGGCAGATTTCTCTGCAAATATTTACCCAGACCACACTTTGGATTAACTATACATTATTTAAATGTATTGACTTCCAAATCACATTAAAACAAACAGCTTATCACAACACCATGATTGATTTTCTGTGTTTATGCAAGGACAATTCCATTGCAGAGATAACAAGAATTACATGTCTCTTATAAAACCTTGTAAACTCATCAGTTTTAGTACACAATTTAACTTTTCAAAGGTGTTTTACTTTATTTTAACAAAATTGCTGGTGATTGTATCTTCTTTGTTGATGCGGCAATAAAGTGAATTTTATTATGCTGAAGTATGGAACTATGCCTATCACACCTGGGTAGCAATGTTATTAATCATAAATTAAATGATTCATGACCCTTGTAATGGTGCTGCAACATACATGGTACTTAGTTAATTAGAAGGAGTTGCACTGATTTAATTTATGAAGGTGATGTGCCTGCACTAACTGGCTTAATAATTTGTCCCACTACAGGCTAGATTGAGAACATGCATCATTAGCACCTTTTCAGCAACGAAAATTCTCCATAGATATGTTTTAAAGTCAAACTTAATTCCTGGCAATGTCTTCTGTAATTTTCAAGGACCTCATGCTTGTTTAGGTCGAAGCAAATTTTGCACTAAATGATGACTACATCTGGCCTACAAAGTTTTATTATTACTTTCCATTAGAAAGTGAGGGTAGGGTGATGGGCAAACACATGGTGAGGACAGAAATAAAAAACCAAAAACATCCAACTGCAAAAGAAAATATTGTTATTTGAAACCTATATCAGAAGGGAGAAAGTTACTAGATGAAAGATATCCCCAGACATGCTATTTATGCACAGCATTTGCTAAATGCGAGGAATACTCAAGATGGAGATGGCATTATTTCCATGACAGTAGCTGCCCTGAAGATTTTGCATGTTGCTTTATTTACATCCAGTCTGTTCTTGATTTTCTTGGTAGAACACACTAACAAGGATTTATTTTGCTGTTATGAGGAACACATTCATTTAACAGACAAAAAACTTAAAATAACTTACTCAGATGAGTTTTCAGCATCTAAGCAGTTTAAGGGAACTGGAATTAAAAAAGAATTAAATGTTAAAGAGATAATACAATATGTTACCATTTTATGTCACATATACAAAGTATGTATCACATGCAAAAAAGTTCTTGAGGTACATACCATTTTCAATAATAACTTGGCAAGAATGGGAAGGATTCTCATTCAAGTGTGTGGCCATCTTATCCAAGCCAGACACATCAGTTAGAAACTCACAATTAAGACAAACAACGGTGAAACCCCTGGCAACCGGTGGTGAAAGAAAAAGTAAATATGAGTTCAAGTGAGACAAGGTTATAAACATACCTTGTCTTGAATACATTCAGCTATACTCAGGAAGAATCTCGACATTAAAGAACTTAGAGATATCTTACAAATCATGTTGCAAATATTCTTTTACTGTGCTCTGTCATGTTAATTTGAATAGTAATATTATTCAGTCCCTTTTATATACATAAAAGAGTAAAGGGTCCCAGACAGGTTGCCCTGCCAACTGTGGCTGGCTGCAGGTTGCCTTGCTGCCTGACACAGGCACAGCCACAGATGTTGGGTATGGCGCTCATCCTCAATTCAAAGCAGATAGCCAGTGCTGTACAAAGACATCTCTGTGGTCATGTGGCCAGCATGACTGCATGGAAAGCTGTTTACCTTCCCACTGAGGTGGTACCTATTTATCTTCTAGCATTTGTTTGCTTTTGAACTACTAGGATGACAGAAGCTGGGCTAAGGATGGGAACTTACCCCATCTGACAGAATTTGGATCTTGAACTGCTGACCTAATGAGCAGAATTTTGGTCAAGCAGTATTCTAACCCCAGCATTCTAACCACTGAGCCACCGCAGCCACCAACATATGAGAAGTGGACATGAAGATAGAATTCCAAACAATTACAAAAAGATGTGGAAGGCAACATGATAACTAAAATTCCAGCAAAATATCACTTCCCTAAATGCTTTTTCCTTTAAGTACTCAAATTGTATTGTCTATATGACCAATGCAGGAAGGAATCATGATAATTTTCCACACATGCTAAATCCACAAACAGAATTACCAAGTTGCAAAAAAGTACATTTTAAGTGAAAACAAGGTTACCTTAGTTCTTCTGAATGAGTCTTGTAAATCCAAAATCTTTTACTATGACGAGCACTATGAAAACTGCAAGAAAACACATTTTATTTAATTTAAACTGTTCCCAATCCTGTGGGATTCTCTGGTTCCAATTCCCTTGGCTGAAGTAGCTTGACTTGAATCCATTTCTTACACTTATACATTTCTAATTTTCTTTCATCATGACACTCCAGTTTAAAGCCACCCGTACAGGCACACTAATCACATCCACTGAAAGGAGAGGGACAGCGGCCAGAAACAGGGCCTACTCAGTGATGATACCCTCTTTATGGAACTCCCTCCCCACAAAATTAAGGAAATCCTCCTCATTATTGTCCTGAAGACTCTTTTATGCAGGCAGGACTGGAACAGCTGTTTTTAAAGATCATTTTACTGCTCTGCCTTTTTTTATACGGTCTTTTAACCTGGGTTTTTTCTTTTTACTGTTTTCATCTACTGTTAGCCACCTTAAGCATCATTATAGGAAGAAAGGCGGGATATAAATCAAATCAAATAAAAATTCTATAGCTTGAGCAAGATATCTGTATCATATGCTTTCAGACTAAAATTGGGACCCATCATTGTGTTAGCTACAACCATGAGACCTATTTGAAATACAGAAAGTTCAGAATTTTTGTTTTATAAACCTGAAGTCACAACACAAGGATTTTGAAAATATCTTACCTCATCATATGGTTCACATACGCTTTACTGCAGCTAGTGCTGTATCTGCATAAACTACAGCGAACATAGGCTGGAAAGTGGCTGGCGAAAGTCCTGATATCTGAGTAACACTCAATGCATTTCTGAATTTCAGAACATCTGATACAAAACAGTGTTATAATTAGTAAAAAGTTGTCTAAAGAATTCTCACTTTAAACCACTAAATCATTCATTGCATTAAGATCATATGGCCAGAATAAAAAAAAACCTCAAGGTGCAAATTTCACTGCTGGGGTCCCCACAGTATTCAGGAGCTTTTTCATGTGACCCTCTTGAATTGGCTTCAATGCAGTATAATTGGAGAGTGGAGAAGATAGATGGGAGCCTGGAAAAGCCCTAGAGTTGTCCACTATGGAAGATGTCAGCCACTTACATAATTCTAGAATTACACGTTGAATGTGGGTGGAACATGTCTGTATATTTAAATGAGCAAATAGTTTGCAATAGTCAGTTATTTCTCTCTCTTGTGGCTTTTAAATACCGGGTGTTTAGTCTACATGACTCAATTTAATCAAGTTTGGTCACTTGACTGTGGTGTTAATCAAATTTTTTAATCAATGTTAACTATGGTTAGATAACTATGTTACATAGTTAACTATGATTAGTTAATCTGTTAATCAAGTTTGGTCATGAAAGTGCTAAAAGAATTTCCTGCTTATTCTGGTCCTTGAAAATCCATGTTCTACAGCAAGAAAATTCCAGACCTGAGGAACCTCTTCATGTAGCATCTATGTCACCCACATACAACTCCCAATAATGATGACAAAACATGCCTCTTCAATGCAGCCTAACCAGATGGCAACTCCTAATAACACCACCAATCCCACATGCATTCTTACTGATCTACTAAACACTCCCTTTTTATTCTTGCCCAGTCCAAAACTACCCTCTGAAAAGTTATTAGAAGATTACCTCAGATTATTTAATACAGTATTTGCAATTTTATTGTTCCTTTTGTTGTTGTTGTTGCTGCTGCTGCTGTTCTGGGTGCTGCTGCTAGATCCCAGGCTTTGTTTTTTCTGCACACTCAACGGCTTTGATTTGGACTTCGTTTTATTTGTATTCAATTTTGCATTATTCTTGGTGTTTGTTATTATTGTACTGGGAGACAACTGTAAAGTAGATGTGCTTGTGCTAAAAGATGATGTAGTTGTTCCAGGTTGAAGAGATCCAATAGAAGCTCTGATTGTAACCTAAGGGCAAAATCCAGAGTAACTATGGGGAGTCCTTGCTTTGGTGTAAGAACAACTTACTCTGGATTCCAATATGAATTTCCCATAGGTTTTCACTAGGTGGTGCAGTAACTATGGGTGCACGTAAAGTCTCTTATGTGGACCAGTAGTCACTCTGGATTTGGGGGTATGAATGACATCCTGTAAGCACTTTCTCTGCACAAGGCATGGAACAATTTGTCTTGATGCACAGACTCACCATTTGATTTGAGCACTGGATTTTAGATACAAACACAAAATTGTTAAGCCCAATACAAAGGCCACAATATAACCTCAACCCACTATATCTCAGAGAAACTAGGTAGCAGTACATTCACCACATACTCAATGCTCACACAATCCTACCTGGTCTCTGTTGCAGATGACACAGCAAAGCAACACAGATGCACACGCATACTACACCCATTCTAGAAATCTACCCATTCATTTGCACACCACATTTAGAATAGCTATGGGCAAAATCCAGAGTAACTACAGGGAGTCCTTCCTCCAATGTAAGAACAACTTACTCTGCATTCCAGTATGAATTTCCCATAGGTTTTCACTAGGTGGTGCAGTAAACTATGGGTGCACGTAAAGTCTCTTACGTGTTCCCATAGTTACTCTGGATTTGGGGTTATGTCTACTTCAGAATTGGGGAAAGCTGAATCTGACCAAGCAACATGGTATATCAAATTTAAAAAAGATGTGGAAGGCAACATAACCCTATACAATTGCACTTATTTATAGTCTGTCCAAGTTCTAAGGCTGGTGCTGGTAACAAAAACAATTCTACCCTCTAGCAAAACAATAAAATTCCACCACTCTGAAGCTCCCTTTTTGGTAACCCAGTTCAAACAAATAGGGGCAGCTCTAGTTTCAGACAAGTCTTCATGCCACAACCCTTGCATTTGGCCCCTCCCTTCAACTAACCAAACCATTTCTATGTTCACAAGCATCATAGCTTTACAGGGTTGTAAAACCTAGCTACAGTAGAAAAACACTTTTGTCTCCATGACATGTTGCTTCTTTAGAGACAATGGCTGCAATCCTAAAGACACTTTCCTGGGAGAAAGACCCATTGAACACAATGGAGCTAACTTTTGAGTAGACATGGTTAGGATTGTGCCCTATGACGCTCATCGATACAATACAATTAAGAAGCATTCTCACTGCATAACTGAGCAAGTGTGGGGAATAATTTTCCATGCAACCATTTTTGGTTAAAATACTGCTCTTATGTAAACCACATTTCCCTTTACAGTTTCTTTTTTGATAAAATGCTGGCATACTAAATTGCAACACCAAAGTAGAAATTGTACTTGGAAAAATGGTATATAACTCTTATTTTTGATAATAAATATTCTACCCTTCTCAAAAGGAACAGAGGGCAGCACATGTTGTTCTTCTCTGTAATGTAACAAACCCTTGAGGTGTGTTAGGCTGAGTGATAGTGACTGGTTCAATGTTACAGAGTGAATTTTATGACTGGAGAACTGAATCCATCCCTCCTAAACCCTAACTAATGCTAAACCCATCCCTTCACTAACCACTACACCATATTGGCTTTCTTAAACTATCTAAACATGATTTTTAAGATGTTTTTGAACAATCTCTGAAGGGTACAAGGCACACATACCAGACAGACTCTTTAGAATAAAAATTTGCACAATGGAGATAGTGCACATTGCAGCACCGGCTCACTTTACCATTCTGCAGACTGCAGCAGAGCCTGGGCAAAATGCAGTGCAGCCACTGGCTGCTGAAGGGCCTGGGGGGTGGAGCCCGGCTATTACCGGGCTTGTTCTGCCTGGGGAAGATCAGTTGGGCTCACCGGGTGGCAGGAGTCGTGCGGAGTAGGCAGGATAGGCCATCGGTATGCAGCCTTAGGTAGCAAGGGTTTGCGGGTGAGGAAGCTCCCTGTGATGCTTTTCTGGCTCCGGGGGTAAGTCTGACAAACCCCCTTACCTGGATGGGAAACCTAGGCGCAGTGTCTGGCCGGACAGCCGGCAGCTGCGTGTCCAGCTACCTTGACCTTCGGGTTGGCAAAGACAGGCATCCTTGAACTCTGTTCAAGGAATGCCCTGAGCCAGGCTGGGAACGCCCTTTACCAACTTTAACATTTGCATGGGGAACTATACGGAGAGTCGCATCCCCTTAGACCGCACGGCTATTCTAGAGCAGTCCCTGTTTAATTTTAATATGTTAAATAGTTAATAAAAGTAGCCCTCAATCCAGCACTTTTGTACGGCTCTTTATTTGCGTCTGTCTGGGGTAATGGAATGTTTTCTAAATGCAATGTGGGATGAGGAGAAAAAGCTTTGTAGTATTTACAAAGAACATATTACTTTGAATAAAAAAGTTTAGAAACAAGTGTCTGAAAACCTATATAGACAAGTGTTTGTTCAATTAGAAAAAGAGAAACAAGTCTAGAACACACTCCATGTTTTAACAAGGCCACCACATTCCAAGACTGAAATCCTAAGACTGAAATCCTAAGACTGCTGCCTTAGAGGCAACAGGAGTTTCTACCAATGACAGCCAGCTCTCCAGTCATCTCTCCTACCAGCAGCCAGGCAAGGTTATCCGTATCACTTGTCATAATTCCTATGGCTTAAGGCTATCACACATGTAGTTATGCCCCACCCCTCAAAGGAGGACTGCATGCTTCCCCTGGTGGTTCACACGTGCTTCCCAATTTGCTGCCAAGCCGACCACCTCTCTTGGTTCATAGACTAATATTCTCCTGGTGCTGCTAATTTAATGCAAAGATACTTATGGCCAAGGAAAAAAGCAGAGAAGGGAAATGAAAAGTGCGAGTTCTCAGAGTAGAAATATCAGAAATAACCCTGTTGGCTTCACATAGCCAAAGCAAAGAACACAACTCTTAGTTCTGCACAATGTTACCTTCTACCAATTGCATCTAATCACATTTCAAAATAAGCACAACATGATGCTTTATGCTTTACCTTGGTTCCCGGCGGCAATCCCTCCAACTGAACTGGTTTTTTAAATGTCCGGTGATGCTGTGATTTGTGATCCATTTTTTCTTTGCTTGTGAGGAACTGGAGTCTGCACTTGGTACAGCGATGTACTCCTTTTTTCTTTAAATAATGAAAGTCAGAATCCACCAATGAACAGAAATTCTCATGTCAGAATGATGCATTGGGAACAAAACCCCACATGTAATTAGTACAGGGAGGCCGCTGTATCTGCAAGATCCCATATCTACTGATTCACTTATCTGCAAATCAGGTCCACTCCGCTGTGCTCCCCTTGCCTCTGGTGAGTACACTAAGCCCAGCAAAGGTCACGGACATATGTTCGCAGCCTCTGCTAAACTCAGACTGAGCCATAAGATGCGGGGAGGCATTTGCCCATACGTGCGGTTTCACTTAACTGTAGGAGAAGTTGCAGATACAAGGATATACATGTAACATGTTAATCACACTAATCAGAGGAACACAGATCCTACTAAAAAAGATATAATCTCCAGCTTCTTGAGGCAAAAGTATAAGGGGGTTTAAATTACAAAGAAAAATGGCCAATTTAAATCTTTAATTTAGATCAAAAATACTAATTTTTAACAATTTAGGTTATGTTCCTGCCAAACCCTTCACTTACTCCTAGCCTCTGCCACATCTTCTAGAAACTACAGGATATACCATATTACTTGAATCTAATGCTCACCCTTTTCAACTGACTTTAGTCTCCAAAATTGGGGTGTGTATTAGATTTGATGGAACATTAGATTCGAGTAAATACAGTATTTTGATTATAAGTATTGGTCAGTATTTAGTTTAACAGTTTACTTCTATTTTAATAAAAATGAAACATAAACCATTGTTGTATAAAGTAGTGCAATTAAGTAAAAATCATAACATAAAACACTGTCATATAATTCATTGTTTAATGAATAAAATAAATTTTGCACCTTTTTTGCAGCCGCAGAGTTGCCAGTAAACTTTAAAAAAAAATCTTAAAACCTTTTAAAATCACGGTGTGCACTGCACATTGGATTCTAGTAAATATTGCATGTTCGGGCCATGTCAAATACATGGTACAGTGTCAAGGAACAGAAAAAATTTTAAATAAACAGATTAGAGATGGAACTTACATCTTCTATATATATAAAAGAGAAAAGTCACTGATTCACTCACTGACTCATCAATGCCCTGCCAAAGCCGCTGGGCGTAGGAGTGTGAAATTTGGGGTGGAGGGAAATCTGAAATGACGGAGGGAGTCACTAAGAACCAGTTTTCAGAAATTCCAACTGGAAGAGAGTGAAACAGGGCGCAACACGTTTTCCTCCCTATACTTTGCATTGAAGAATTGGTGACTGAGGGATGCTCTGCCCCAACCCCTGGACCTAGAAGCATGAAATTCGGGGAGGGTGTTCCTTATGTCACATGAACACCCACCAAGAACGATGTGGAGAAATTTAACCCTTAAGGAGCTGAAAAGGGGTGCAACATGTTTTTGTTCTATACTTAACATGTAAGACTGACCAACATCCAGCCAATTTGATGCTCGATGCCTGGTGCACTGGGGGGGGGGAGTTGTTTGGAGGGAGGGGTTGCACTGGGGAGTATGCTGCGCATGGGAGTTGTGGCGCACAGGGGTTTGGCGCCTGGGGGTTCGTGCGCATTAGGGTTGATGAGCATGGGGGCTGATGCGCATGGAGGAATGATGTGCATGAGGGGTATGGCATACAGGGAAATTTTACTCCCACAACATGGGTGAGTTTTCACTAGTTAATGAATAAATGGGTTCAAATTTCCAGGATTTGTGCAAGCACCAACACCCAGAACAGAAATAAAGAATACACTTAAATGGATCACCATTTCCCCCACCCACCATCATAGCTCCAATTGTGTTTGGTCAAATGTGTCAGAGGTTTGATCTTAAGGGGTAGAAGTTGGTCGCAAACCAGTTAGAGCACTGATTTTCAACCTTTTTCATCTCATGGCACACTTAACAAGGCACTGAAATTGTCAAACCACACCATCAATTGTTTTTACCATTGACACAACAGACTGTTCAAATCCCCCAATTTTCCTATTCATGAATGTCAATCCCCAAATTCCCACGGCACACCTGAGGACTATCTGCGGCACACTAGTGTGCCACAGCACAGTGATTGAAAATCATTGAGTTAGAGGCTTGCCGTAGGCCACATCTGACTCCTGGGCCAGGGTTTGTAGACCACCTCATTTAGGTTCAAGCTATATTTTAACTTTGGAGGTGAACCAATGCCCATGAAAATAATTACTACACATTTCCAAAAGTAATATTGTGATTTTCTTTCCTACCACTTATACTCCAAAGGAAATGAACAATTTACCTGATGCCTCATGTAGTGATGCATATATGGTGCCCCAATTTTAATAACTTTAAGGCAAAATGGGCAGAGCAAGTTTTTTGTGTTTTCATGAACTGCTCTAAAATGTTTGTCCACATCTGAAAATGCTGATGATCTGTAACTGCACACCTAAACATGAAAAGGGAAAAGACTGACTTGTAAAAATTGTCCTTTGAAAGAAGGATCCCCACACCCATGCCCACACAGAGGTACCTGACAGACATATGGCATCTCCCCAGGCTTATGATTGTCCTTCATATGCTGCAAAAGAACTTGCTCTGTTTCAAAGGATAATTCACATATTTTACAGACAGCTGGAATAAAACAAAAGCAAGTTAGACCACAAAATAAAACAATGGGATAGTTGTTAGGGCTGTTAATTCAAACGTGGCCCACAAAACAAAAGTTATCTGCCTTGTGATATTCCAAACAATTTTAATACAGTATAGCAGAATACATTCCATATTTTCATACATAAGAAAAAGGAGAATTGTAGTCAATCTTCCTGAGAATATTTTCCCACATGGTACCATCCTTTTTCCCACTGGGCTTTGGTATGACATATTCCTAGTTACAGCCCAGTGTGTGCTCCACAACCAAAACTCCTTACTGTTACTTGGGTACCCTCAGTGCTAGAACTGACTACCTGAAAGTCAGTTTATGTGACAAAATACACATCTGGCTTCCAGGTGACTGAGGAGAATGAGTGTCCTCAAGGATAGAAAGCAATGCTGAACCATAACCATAGGGGCTCTTTCTGCAAAAACTGAGAGCATCCTTAGGTAAGAGACTCATCCCCAGAGGTCATATGGCAGAACATCATCCAAAAGTTCTAAATAAAGTAATCAAGAACAATTAGGGAACAGCTGACATCAAACTATTCCTTGACGATTTTTGCATTAATCTATCAACAAATTACATTTTCCCCACACATAAAAATAAATAAATAAATAAATAACTATCTATCTATATATAGATCAAAAACATCAAAATCAAACATCAAAAATAAGCAGGTAGAAAGCTGCCTTGATTTTAACTTTTAAAATTAAAATTAAAAACCCAGACTTTTAAAGGGGGAAGGGATTGAAGAAAAATATCTCAAAGACATCAAAGACCAATTGCCTAACCCATGAAAGAATAATTGAACTTACTGGATGATTCAACAGGTGTGTGAGTACTTTCAATATGGCACTGCAGTTGGAAAGGTGTAGGAAATTGACGGTAACAGTGCTGGCAGGTGGTGTGACTTTCCCAGCTCTCGTTATTCTGCTTCTCAAACTCCAAATGATGCTTCATATGGTTCATAAACCTGAAAATAACAAAAAACTTTATCAAATCATTTTAAAACAGAAAACATCATAGAGAGTGAACTGGGTGAATGCCGAATATATTGCTGTGAAGCACCATTTTACTCATTAAGCAAATTATTTTGTCATAAAATTCAGTGAGATGTTATCTATGATACGATCTTGGATCTTGGACTGTAAAAACCTAAAATGGATAGAAATGGCCAAACTATTAAAAAAAATTAACAATATTAAAATAAAAAATATTATCAATATTAACATTCATCCCTTTCAACAATAGCTTGAGCCATATCTTAGGGAATCTTAACTGAAAAAGGTTTCTGCTAGCACTAGAAAGTTCCCTCCCCTGGGACAATGGATTCTGGGTGAGGGCCAGGAGAGAGGGAACAACTCAAAGCAATAGTTGTTATGGGGACTGAAAGCATCAAGGCTGAAGAAAGGGAGAATGACAATTGAACAGATAAGAGCAACAAGAAAGAGGAGGCAGGTGTGGGTGAGAGAAGGGAGCAGCTGTAGGGGCTGTTGGCAATGGACGCAACTGTCTAGACCAGAGCATCCATGTGACAAGATTGGGTGTTGGAAACAGCAGTATAGCAGAACTGTAAGCACTGGCTGGGTTAGGGAGGGCTTTTCAGCTGAACAGCAGTCTCTAGACTGGAGACCACCTTCTCTCCTTGCTGCCCATACTCCCTTCAAGAGAAAGCCTCCAAGAGAGATCACTGACAGGCACTCCTAACAGAGTTCTTCATCAGAGAGACCATAGGCGATGCAGGCTGAGATACATTTCCACTGCAGCACCTCTTCACAGGGAAGCAGGTGCCAAGGGGGCCGCTTCAGGTGGCAAGGAGAACACCCTTGCAGCTTCACTGGTGCGCCCACTGCCCTGCCAGGCAACTTAAAGGACTTCATAGTGTGGAAGATGCTGGGCACCATTATCTTTGACTGTGGTACTAAGACACCTAGTGCCAGATTCCAAGATGGCAGATCCCACTTTTTTCACAATTCCAACACAGAGTTGCGACCTCAAGTTTGAGTACTACTGCATTAAAGAATGGGTAACCTCATTAAATACCTGGTTTTTTAATTCAGTGTCCTGGTTTTTACAGACTTGGGTAATGAAATGCCACTGATTTTATTGGTTTTTATTCTGTATTTTACTATAATACTTTATTTTTATTGTAATATGTTGTTTTATTTAAATCACTGAATTTTATGAAGTATATTTTACTGTATTTTATGGCATTGTGTTAACCGTGTTGGCTCTTCAGGAATAAGTTAGGATATAAATAATGGAAATAACCTATCTTCAGAATGCTTTAATGTGTGCTAACCAAAGAATTAGTTCATGAAAGGACAAAGGATCAGTTTCATAAAAGTGTACACATGTGGCATTCTAAGCCATGCTCAGGCTGACACTTGGTCTAAATCAGGGTATTAAACACAAACATAGCCTGAAAAAGTAAATACCTTAAGTTATTTTTGAGAAGCTTCATGCAACTGGCACACTTAAAAGTTGTATGTGTCTTCTGTTCCTGATGCACCTGCTGGACGTTGCCCTCATATTTGCCATAATAAAAATCATTTACAAGCATGATCAATTTTCCTGTTTCGGTTTCAGTAATCTTAGTTGAGGTACCTGAAAAGTCTGTTTTGCTTATCCCCATAAAGGTATGTACCATATCTGGACAGCAATACTGAAAGAGAAGCACATTCAAATTAAAGAACTCCCTTTTAAGGTACTAAGAGTGCAAGGTTATGTTGCAGCCTCATTTCCAGCATCTGAAATCAGTATAGAATCATACACAAAAGGTGTGGCTAGAGACAGATGATTAAAGACTATGTACTAAAGTAAATGCCATACACTTTAAATAACTTTCTTCTAAGCAAATACACACACAACTGTAATTGATCATTATTTGATCAATGTGTATTTATCATTAGGTGTATTTGCTTAGAAGTTATTGTACTCAACTATTTTTATTGCTAACACAATTAGCAAATAGTTTGATGGAGTACCAAATCCCCCATGTATCAATTATATAAAAGAAAATTAAACCATATAATAGCAGTTTTACATTCAGTGAGATATATGGAATATAGTGTGCAGTTAAAAAAATTGAGAATATGTTCACATATAAATTCATGTCTATAACAAAGCTAGCATGTTTATAAGGAAAAGAAGTTCTAAGTAGCTGATCTATGCTTTAAAAATTTGCCATTACGTACGCTATCCACAAGCTTGTTTTCCACAAGGTCATACAGTGTCAGCAATAATATTTTCTATTTGGAAATCAAAGCATGTACATACTCATAAAATATAAAATACTGGAGCTGTTCCCTTAAAGAGTTAAACAAGACAAGCTATATCTTAGAACAATAGTTCCTAAAGTCCTCTTCAGGAGAGAACCCTTTAGATTTTTGCAGAGGGAGGAGGATGCCAGGAACATATTCCCCAAGATCACACTGCTGCTGGGGCCGATTATGCTTACAAAAGCTTAAGACTCCCCAGTGGTGCTGTAGGTCATTTGACACCCAGGGCCCACACATTTTTGTCACCGCATCTGTCAAAATTATTTAATTATTAATATTAATTAATATAATTAATTAGATATTAATATTTTCATATTAAAAATCACCTTACCACCAGTTAAACCTCAGTTTTATTTTTTTATGGGGAATGCGGTAAGGTTACCTTCCACAGCACTTGTTGAGCTCCAGTTTCAGTGGACTGGGACCACACTAGTGGCCTTGCCTTCCTCTGTGCCTGACCTGAACACAAGCCAAGGAACTTTTGCTTACTCAATAGTAAACGCAGCTGTGTAGTTCAGTTCCACTTTCTATATGGCTCAATGCACTTATCAGGTATTTGGGGTTGATTTGTTGGGGCTGTGTTGATTGGATCAGGACCAGCCTGGGGTCATTGAATTCCTATCAGTTTGCCCTTTTCCATGGAAGGCACATATGCCTTCTCCCTAGTAAAAGTGCAATATGGCTCAGTTTCACTTTCCATAGGGCTTCATTCTTTTTTTTTTAACTTATTTTGGCCATAATGTTCAATAGGAAGGAGTTATTTTGTAGCTGATTTTTGCATTGGATTCAGCTGGAAAATACATCCAATGTAATTTGATGTAGTTACTGCAAAAGATTCTAGCAATTTTAGCAATTTTTGTTATTTTGGTCAGCCCCTGTATGTCACTAAGACTCCCAGTAATCCCAGAGCCCAGTCTCTCCCAACTGGGTCCACTGGACCTGATTGGAAGTTTGTGCTGTGTTTTTTACTGGAATTTATTATTTTTACTTGACAAGACTTTCTGATTTTTTTTTTACAGCTAATTAGATAGTTACAAATCCAAAAGCATGAAACTTATGAATTTACAGGTTTTCTATAAATTCCAGTTTATACATATCATCCCAGGCCGGGTCCATTAGAAAGAACCATGTTGCCTTTCACTGGTTATTCAATATTTTAATATAATTATATAATATATAATATATAATATATAATATTATAATATAATTATAATTAATAACTTCACAATATTTAGTATAAAATAATTGTACTAAAACGATACTGCAGGTTCCAATGTATTTCCTGTTACAGGCTGGGGGTTGGACTAGATGACCACCAGGATTCCTTTTCAACTCTAGGATTCACAAGTTTCTCTTTGTCATGACCTGACCTGCCACTCCCTACCTTCCTTCCTGTCGTATGGGGAAAACCTTAGGGCAATACACCACCTGCTGTGACCATCTACATATATGCATATCTTTTCTTTGTTGTCATGGGAAAACTTGAAGGCAGTAAATCACCTACATTTCACACAGTTGCCTTTCACACAGCCTGCCAGTTCTACTTCAACATAGAAGGACCACTTCATTTGTCTTTTGCTGGATTGAAAAATGTAAGTTTGCTGTAATTATTTTGCTGAAAATGTAAGTGGCATTGTTCTGAATTGGCCTGGCTGTGTTCTAGTGTCTTGCAGCTTTTGGGAGTAAGTTATGATTCAATTGTTCTGCATTGGTCTGGCTGTGTCATTTAGTCATTATTAATATTTATTCATTATATGTATCTAACTATTGTACAGGGCAATACGGGTCTAATAGACCCGTGTGGTCGTAGGTGATTAAAAAAAATCCTGGAATCCTAAGGGTTAAAAAGCAATGTGATCCTGACAGCAATGTGATCCTGGAGATTCCCCTGCCCCTGAATCTTAAGAGGCCAGAGCAGAGTACATCTCTTGCTGGTGAGTTCTGACAGACCAGTCTGGGAACTGCAGTCTTAGAAGAAACAATCAAAGTCCCAACACAAGAACATTACACAGTGCTTAACAAAGTCAAAAACAGTTTTCTTTACCTCCTATTTTTTTATTTATGAAAGGATGTGAGCTCATTCCAAACAACACAATAGCCATGTAACAATTCTATGTTTTTTCTTCATTAAAATGGTAATTAGATATTTAGTGTCACATATTTTGTTATTAAAAAATTCTTTACCTTCATATGATTTTTTAATGGATCCAAAAGATTAAAATGAATGTTACACTTTGGACATGCTTGTGGAAAAGCATTTTTAACATTGCCTGATGTAATACCTGCAAAAGGCAAAACACACATTATCAAAGTGTATTAAACTTTATTAGAAATCCTCCTCATGTGTCTTACAATGTTGTAAACAAGCGTTTGAGGCACATGACAAAATGCATACTAGCAATTTAACCAACAAAATCAGAAACATTAAGTCTGCAACCCTAGAAAATTTATATCAGAGTAAATCCTACAGAACTCAAAGTTTTTATGATTCTGAGCAGACATGCATAGGATTGAGCTGTTAGGATGGTGCACATAACTATACAGTAGGTCTATTTTTTAAAAAAAATAAACAGTCTGTTTTGTGTGCATCCTTCAACACTTAATAAAGCACGAAAATATTACCACATAAATATTACAAATATTTCCTCCTAATTCAATAAAGTTTATGCAGAAGTACAATACAAACACCATCAAAGAGTACAATCATTGTGCTTAATGAATCACATCCTTTACATTTGACATGAGAACCTGGGACGCACTGAGGAGTCTATTAAAAATTTGCCACCTTAGTTTTAAGAGTAATCTAGTTTTTGCTTTCTCTCATGAACATGGAATGTGATCCACACCTTGGGAATTAAAACCTGCCTCTGCCAAGGACACGCTGTACAGTTTTGGTCAAATTATAAGCCTCAATTCCCCATCTGTAGAATGAGAATCTGGGTCTACCTCATAGGATTGTTACAGGGCAAGTGCAATAACGCCAGTGTTTTTTGCATATTTAAAAGAGAAAAATAACAGAATATGTAATGTTACCATTTCAAAGCAATCTCAAAAAATACCAAAATACTTGCATTGATTTGATACTTACTAGCAATGTCGTATCAAGTGCATCATCTTTTGCCCTCCCTTGTATAACCTGGAATCATGTTTCTCTCATCTGCTGTAAACTTGTAAACTGCCACTTACTGGCTTGCCTGGGGTAAGAATCCTCTTCAGGCAACTGATGCTTTGATAAACTGGAAGAAAGTCTTCCTTTCAGGCTGTCATGTGTCAAACATATCTACCATACGTGTGTGGCCATGTAGGCTAGTAAAAGTTCTTGTGAGTTACTGCATCTGTTTTTCTGACTTGCTGCATTCAGAACATCTTTATGCTGAACATTAGTGACACTTGCTTCCATGAGTTGCTTCCAAGTAGATGCTATTTTAAAGCGAACAGTTGGAATCCATCTCTACTGAAGGCAGTTGCTAAATTCTCATTTATACACCCATCATTGGCTTGTATGGAAGAACCTTTCAACATTGGCTGAAGTCTCCCAATACTATCACAAGGTGCTCTAGAAAGTTTTATTAATCAATCCCTCTATTTTTAATCCCATCCCTCATGCTGATACAACTGCATCCAAAATGTTAACACCTACAAAGATAATGGAGGCTTCTAGATACTTCATTCCAGGGTTTGCAACATTCTGAAGTGGGGGACTCCCAAAATGCTATACTAGGAAATTTATACATTTATCATTCTCCCTTGTGAGAAGTGGGAAGAGAAAATAACTTTCATCTTCAGTGTTTGCATTAGCTGAACTATTACCTGAACTATAATTCAAGTGTCAGTACAGTATATGCAAAGAGCAGATGACAACACATACAAGAGACTACATACACCCACAAAGAAAGAAAGCAAAATGGATTGAGATCATTTGAAAGAGAGAAGATGCAATCATTTTCCATCTCTACTATAAATATGCCAGTGCTGTATGTGCTGCATCTTGCACTTAGAGTGCAGTCACAGAGGCCTCTGCAAGGAAAGGCACTGTTTGTTTCCTTACCTCAGAGTTGCATTGTTCTTACAATGGCTCTGCAAAATTGGTTAATACTGCACCCTGAGAAAGGTTAGGCGACCTATAACAAGAAGCAGGCTCCAAGCAGCCCCTGCAGAGTAACAGTATGTCCCAGCATAAACGTACTCTGAAGTAGACCCCATTTAGTTCAATAGGACTCACTCAAAGGAAGATGTGCATACCAGAATACTTTTTCTTGCAGAATCTCTTTTATTTTCGAACTGGTATGTGATAATTCAATATTAAGTTGTGCCCAAGCTTTCTGCCTGGCACAGGGATACTTTTAGCACCATCATACATTACACAAACTCTAATATTTTCGTAGAGAAGAATTCATTGCTTTCCTTCAAACTGTGATTATCTTTTATTTTTCAATGTTAAAACATGTCTTAAATATGTATACCCTTTCCATGAAGGATTTAATAAGCAAGATAAAAAGAATCATCCTACCTTTCTGGAGTGAGGATGTGTCACTTAGAGAGTTAACTGATGATGAAACAGGTGATTCTCTTCCAGACTCTATTTCATTAGTTTTGGCCTTTTTTGGAATAATACTATTTGTTTCAAAAGTAGACGGCCTTTTAGACAAACCTATACATGGGGTTAAAATGAAATAGTCTCTGTTTTTCAAAACATATTGTTGCAAATCTTTATGGTATTTCAAGTCGAGAACAGTCCAACTGATCCTTAAAAATGACCCAAGCAAATTCTTCAATTGTAATTTGCGGCCAGTTGCTCCAAACTTCAAATAAATGTTGTCTAAAGCTTTTCAGTGTTGCCTCATAATGCTGTCCCATAGACTCAGAACTACTCAGCTTTGTTAAACTCACTTCAGTTCAGTAAACTAGCTTCCTAGAAATGATACAAATTATCAAACATTGCATAACCCAGCAGACTATCCTTTTCAAGGGGAGCGATCAAATCACACCAAGCGTGCAAATATTATTTGAATAAATTAAATATGTTTGCTTTATTAGCTTTAGGAAATACATGTCATTCAACATCAATTAAAATAAGGAGTTTTATTCAAGAAAGAATCAGTCAATGTTGTGTACTAATGGTATTACTGAGAAGGCACCTCTGCCTGCTTTAGAGATTTAGCTGCCTTGGTTACTAATTTCTAGAAAAAAGTCAGGATAAGTGTTTTAAATAAACAAGGGATGATGATGAGATCCTAGAAAGGTGAGGCCTCAGAAATAATAAACAAAACCTGTTTGAATAAACCAGAATATTGTATCAAACTGGGATTCATAATCTGATACCCTGGCTTGTTCATAAACTGCAGTTAGAGCAAGTTGAAATTTGACAGGTTCAGAAGCAATTACATCATTTTGGAAATCTTACCATCTAATCCTACAATCACATACTGATGGTTGGTTCTTTTCCACTTGTGTGGAAGGCGCAGGCAACCTCCACCAAGCAGTCCTTCTTGTGTGGGGGGAGGGGGGTGAAGGAGCTGTTTGCCTTCCCCCACACACAAGTGGAGAACTGTTCTTTAAAATCCATCTCAATGATTTTTTAAAATGCAATGTTGATAGCAGAGACCATATAAAACAGAAGCAGAAAATGAACATTGTTCTCCCAATTAGCGGCAGACTGAAAAATGTACCACTCAACTACCTTCCCCTAAGATACTTTAATGTCCTATTTTTCATAGAATAAATTTTTCATTCCATCACAGAACAATCATTCATTCATAGGGCAGTTATAATGCTGAATATCATACCTGTTGAATTCATCACTGACCCACTCTGGCATGGCAATACTCCCGAATTCTGTGTTAAGCCAATAACCATATTTGGAGTATTATTTTGTGTAACCTGTGAAATGCATGTTAATTAGCTCAGCTGATACATTCCAAGTGGAAATATTTTTGGCTTTTCCCTTTTCAAAAATATACTGATGAAATATTCTCATTCCACAAATATGTTTGAAGCTTCTAGTTACTCAATACTACTTTGATAAACCAGGCATCCCTACTGAGCACTAGCAGGCACAACCAGGCACCAGTGGACAGCAGGCACCAGCAACCAAAGGGCACCACCAGGAAACAGTGCACAGTGGACACTGGATGTTGTCACTACTGAGCACCAGGCATCTTTATTGGGCACCTCTGGGCAGCAGGCAGCACTGGGCACTGTGCATCCCTCCTGGGCACCAGGCACTACCAGACACCAGTGGGCAGCAGGGACCAGCTGGCAACAGGCACAGGAAATCCATGCCAGGCACCAAGCATCACAGTGCAACATTGGGTAACACAGGCAGCAGGCACCACTAGGCAACAAATTTATTGATTTATTTAAAAGACTAGCAAAAGGTACCTACGTTGTGGGAGTAAAATACTCTAACACCTTCTAATCAATTTCAACAACCCCATCTGCATAAACAGTCCTGTGCGCATCATCTTCCTGTGCACATCATTGTGATGCCTATGGGCATCAACCCCCACATGCACAACATCCCCCATATGTAACAACCTCCCCCCATTGGCTGGATGTTGTTCAGTCAGTCTTCAATGTTAATTATAGGACAAAAGCACATTGCACCACTTTTCAGCCCCGTAAGGGTTAAACTTCTCAACATTGGTACTTGGTGATTGTTGATGTCACAGAAAGAACACCCTCCCCAAATTTCACACTTCTTGGGCTAGGGGTTGGAGCAGGGCTTGGATCAGTCAGGGAATCTTCAAAGTATAAGGAGGAAAACATGTTGCACCCCTTTTCATCTCCTTCCAGTTGGAATTTCTAAAAACCAGTTCTTAGTGGGTGCCTCCATCATGAAAGGATCACCTTCCCCAAATTTCACGCTTCTAGGCTCAGTGGTTTTGGCTGGGCCAACATGAGTCAGTTAGTGAGTCAATCTGACTTTTCAGTTTTATATAGACAATATAGACTAACAAATCTAGGACAAACTCAACCAGGAAAATTGTCCATAAAATTGTCCATAATTAGCTTGCTACTGCATCTTTTAGAAGCAGGCACCAGAGGCTCAAACATGTTTAAAGCCACTAGCATTAAAACTTCTGAAGAACTTTCAAACAAATAAAAAACAAACCCTCTGATAATGATGGGACAATACCTACCCGATTTAATATTACTGGCTGTGCTGTTACTGTAGCTACTGGTCTGGATGTCGTCTGAGCCAGTACAGGTATGCTGAGGTTTCTTGATAATGATGGTGTTGTGACAGATCTGTTAACTGGTGGAGAAATTCCAGCATTTGACTTGGTTGCATCCTGTGGTGATGAACATCCAGAAAGTGGTCTCTGTGGTACATGTGAAATTCCTAAAACACTGCTAGCTCTTGGCTGTGGTTGAACAACTAGAGTGCTAGTTGCAGGTCTGGTTGTTGCTGGAAATCCTGAAGAAACACCCATGGCTGCACCTGCCACACAGAATTATAAAATGTTACTACATACTATCAAATTTATTTGTAAGAGTTTAACTTTTAAAGCTATCATATTGAGAGAATTAATACCTCTTTTTGGTGCACCATTCTGCATTTCCATTCGTGGCGATTTGGGATTAACTCTGTTCAATATATCTGTTAAAAAGTGAAGGTCATCTCAAGTTCATATATTAGGTTTCCTAGAGTTTCTGACTAAAGTTACACCCATGTCATAAATGCAAGTGACTATTTCTCCATTATGGATATATACCAATTCTAAAAGGAGTTGTTTTAGTAGTCTGTAAAAGTTCAACAGATATTCACTTTGTTGAAATTAGCTGCTAAACTAATCAGAACAGAACTTCCCAGCATCTTGACTATGTCCGTTTAGTAAAATGGTTACAGCCTGAAAATTAGTTTGTTACCACATTTATTAGAATGTGAAGTCCTATCAAAATAGAATATACTTTTGAGTCAATATTCACTGGCATGACTTAAAGCTAGGGCATATCCAAAACTCAAGTTTTCTATATTCAAGATTTATCTGGAAGGAGAAACTGTTCATCAATAATGTATCAGCAGCTTTTATCAGAGGGAGATACAGTATCTCCTTTAATTAAAGGAGACCCTGATAAGTAGCCCCAATGCAAACTTTTCAGGAGTACACAGATTTGCTGTTAAGAAGCATTTGAATTACATGCACCACTCTATGGAGATCCTCAATGTAGCCAACATGAACTGAATTGTCATAACATCTAATGATAAATTATGATTTTAAATTAAAATATACATAATAAACACCAAAGCAGCAGTAAAAACCCCAAAATTTACCATAATTTATGGCATTAAAACACCATTTACAGAGATCAGTCTCCAGGCATCTATTAAATGTCTAGTGAAATTGGTAGGCTTTTAAATTTTCTTGTATGCAGCAGAGAGGAGGCATCAAGAACTTTCCATATCAGAGTGTTTCAGAATCTGTAAACTGCCATAAGAAAGGCTCTGTCCTGCATGGATGACAACTAAGCCTTAGACCAGATATTTTCAACCTTCATCAGGTCAAGGCACAAGGTTGCGCACCCTGTGCACACTGGCCAGAGCAAGCAGGAGGCTCTCCATCACTTCAGATGACAGGGACCTCTCTGGTTGCCAGCTAGCATGTTTAAAAAGGAACTCTCTAGTTGCCAGTCATTCTCTGCATGTGCCGGCTGGCCACTGGGCACAAGAGGTCTTTGTCAGAAGACAGAGGCCTCTGTGCCAGGCCAGAACTTAAGAGCAGGGCCCTTTTAGATCACAACAGGCTTCACAAGCTTAGTAGAGGTATAACCTAATTATCTGCTATATTTTATCTACAATTTTATCTAAGTGAATGAGGTTGCAGAATGAAGAAGAGGTTAACAGTTTGAAAACAGCCTGCTTACCATGATAGTAATTTTACCCTCCATGCTGAGAAAGACTTCAAAAAGGCCTTGGTTTCCTTTCACCTGGGAGGCAGACAACTCCTCCAATCCCCATGAATAAAGCACATGAATAAAGTTGCTTGGAATTTGCTGGAGGGGGAAGAGAAGTGTCTGCCTCTGACTGAAGGGCTAAAACAAAGATGTTAAATCTGGGAAAGGGAAATTGATTCATTGCCTGCATTGTTACCAAGCTAAACCAATTGCTTTTGTTTAATGCAATAATTGGTATTTATTTCCTGGACTGAAACCACATGGATGCTCAGGTTCAACCTATAGTTCTCGGCATATGCCTAAACATCTTGCTTGAAGATTTTCCAATCCATGCAAACTGGCCCAATGAGGTCTTGATGTCCTGCTTGCCTTACTGAGCAATTCAGTATAAGCAAACATATCCCAAACACTTACTTAACCAGGCACAACAGCTGCTGGAACAGGAAGGGGGGATATCAAGGTGTTTGTATTTGCATATTTCTGCTAAAAATGGGACCTTGTAATTGCTTCTATGAGAACAGGGATCACATATTTGACCTCCTCTTCTGAAAATAAACATATTAGAAATGTTTATTGGGGTCTAAAACTTGCTTCAAACTAAAAATGTTTGTGTGAGTAAATCATTATTTATAGTAGGAAATCTTAGAAGCTGGCCTTCAGTGCAATCCTAAGCATGACACTTCTGAGTAGACTTCTAAGTCCTATGGTATTCAATAGGAATTACTCCCAGGAAAGTGTGGATAGGACTGCAGCCCTTGTTTGCTAATCTATAACTGACTATTTGGTGTGAAAGCCTCTACCTCAAGTATCAAATTAAGACAAGCTTGAGATAACTTGAGGAAAGCAAAAACAGATGGAGAGACACTGATCCATTTCCAATTAAACAAATGCACAATGCATTATAGCAGTGGTTCTCAATGTGGGGAATCAGGCCACCTTTGGGGGGTTGTGACTTCATTTCAGAGTGTCATGGAAGGCTGGGAACCGCTATCTTGGACTCTAGCACTGGGCACCACCATCTTGGAACGTGGCACTCAGGCTGCTTTCCTGGGAGTATAACTCATTGAATACAATGCAATTTACTTCTAAGTAGACATGGAGGAGCTCAGGTGATGGCAGTGATGGCAGTTCCTGTTCTAGCTGTGGCATCACTTCCATGGGGTACTGGACAGATTGTCATTTTCAGAAAGGGATCTCAGGCTGAAATGCTTAAGAACCATTGCATTACAGCATTATGGCATCTAAGCTTTTGAAATCCTTGTACAGTGGTGCCTCACATAAGGAGCTTAATTTGTTCCAGAGTCATGATCTTTAAGGGAAGCGGATTTTCCCATAGGAAACAATGGAAACTCAGATGATTGGTTCCACAACCCAAAAAAAATCCATATAAAAATATTAACCATATGTAAAAATGATGGCAAAACACAGCAATTGAATTCAAAACACTATACTATAATACAGACCACAAAGCAGGCCTCTGTCAGTCTTGAAAGATTATGGTATCGTGCTCGGCGCTGCATATGCTGCATGCGAAGCACGAAAGCCTGGGTTGGATTGTTATGGAGGATATGCTGTTACCCAAGCAGCAGATCCCCCCTCTCCATGCCACTGAATTAGTCCAATGGAAAGGCAGAGCCAATACAATTGGATCCAGCTGCCGTCGCAGAGGTGGGCTAAGGACAGGAGCTCACCCTGTCTTGTGGGGCCAACCCTGGTCTCGAACCCTGGCCGGCTGGTTAACAGGCACAGCGTCTTAACCACTTGCACCACCCACAGCCTTTACAGACCACAATTACTGTAATAAAACACTGTAATATTCTGTACAGTAAAAAAGAAAAGAAAAACCTTTATGGCCGAGGATGACTAATTTTCACTAAGAGTCACTGGTGTCTTTTGGAGCATCTTTAACAAGGAACCTCTCTGTGTGTGAGATCTATCTATGCAAACTAGATAGGCAGTCTGCAACAGCAAAGGGGCCAGATCCTATGCTGTCTACTCAAAATCAAGCCCCATTGAATCCACTGGGGCTTACTCACAGGAAAGTGTATAGGATGCAACCTGACTCTTTCCAAGTTTGCATGAAGTGCAACAGCAGAAGGGTCTCCTTAGAATCAAGCCCCACTGAATCCACTGGGGCTTACTCACAGGAAATGAAAAGTGCAGGCAGAGAAGTTGGTGGGGGAGGGGGAAGAGGGTGTTTGTAGTGGGGTCCAGGCAGGGGGCTTCCGTTGGGGGAAAGGGTCTCTTTGAGGGAGGATGCAGAGGGGGTGCATAAGTTTTCCCTCCTACGTGATGGAGGCTGGCCTGGCCTCATGTTTTCTGGCTGCAGGAGGCAGCCACGTTTGTTCCTCCAACTGAAGAGGCTCTTCTGCTCCCTCTGCTGGCCTCTTCCCTGGTACTGCAGGCAGGGGGAGAAAGTCTCGCCCCAGTACCTCAGCCCAGCCAATGCAGGGAGGAGGAGGAGTCCAGCCAAGGGGCACTCATTATGTGAATCAAGCTCATTATGAAAGGCAGAAGCCCCCACAAATTTTTACTTGTTTTGTGGAACACTTGCTATTCGAGGCACTCGTTAAGCGAGGTACCACTGTCTTTACAGCACAAAAACATACTGCCAAAGGATTCACTTTTGGAAGGATAACCACAATTCTAAATTCTAATCAGTTCAAGAATATTTAAAAATGCCACTTTACATGTATTGGCTGGTTTAGAGCTCAAGATTTCCCCAACGAATATAGGTTCGTCATCATCGTCATCATCATCCACCACAATTGCTTTCTCTTTTTGCTGCCATGGCTCAAGCTCTTCTTCTTCACATTCCATAAAAAGTTCTGCCATTGTGGCACTAGTTAAAAAAACAAAAACAATGCATTAATACAGCAAACACTCAGAAAGTAACTAAGGGAGCAATTCAGAATAACTACAGTGAGTCCTTGCTCCGATGTAAGAACAATTTGCTCTGGATTGCAATATGAATTTCCCATAGGTTTTCACTAGATGGTGCAGTAACTAAGCATGTCTCTTACGTGCTCCCGTAGTTACTCTGGATTGTAGGCTTAGTTAAGGAACATTCAACTTTCTAAAAAGCATTGCATTTCAGACACTATAGTGTGGAACGATGTCCTCCAAAAAGAGGGGGACAAAATCCACAATACATGCATTGACAAGACTTGTAGCTTCAGATAAGGTAAGATAAGGTTCATAAATCCTACAATTTTCGATACAAATATTTCAGTGTATGAGGAGGTCTTATAACAGACTACAGTGGCGCCTCATGTAACAGAATTCGTTCCAGAGGCAGTTTCTTTACATGAAACTTTCTTTACGTGAAGTGGATTTTCCCATAGGAAATAATGGAAACTCAGATGATTGGTTCCACAACCCCCAAAATATTCATATAAAAATATTAACTGGATGTAAAAATGGTGACAAAACACTGGAATTGAATTCAAAACATGCATTCAATGTGCATGATCTTATGAAGTTTACTTAGGCTGCAGTCCTAAAGACACTTTCCTGGGAGTAAGACCCATTTAACACAATGGGGCTTACTTCTGGGTAGACATGGTGAGGAAGCTGCAATCCAAGACACTTTCCAAGTGTCTCCCCACTTTCTCCTTCCCTTCTCCCTGAGCCTCTCTCCCCTGCTCCCTTCTGACTAGCCCTAAGCTGCTTCCCTCTTCACTGCTCTTCTCTCCCTCTGCCCAGCAGACGCCTGGCCACAGAAGGAACAGCGCAGAAGTGTTGCTTTCACTATGGGCAGGTGCGCTAGGCAGCCCTGATGCTTTATAAACAGGCTGCCGTCCAGCGTGTCTGCCCCAACTGCCAACAAATGTTTTCTTTATGTGAAGCAGAATCCTGGAGACATTTTTGTTTGTTACGTGGAACATACTTTACGTGACGCGCTACTGTTCCTATATTTAGCTATTTGGCCCAGCAATATCTATTCTGGCTGGAAGTAATTCTACAAACTCTCAAGGAAGATATACTTCCCAGCCAAAGGCCCAAATTAACTGGAGATGCCAAAGGCTGAAACTGGGACTCTACATATGCACGCTTCTCTGTTCTTGACCATTTATTTTCATAACTAGTCTATGAGAGAAGTTAGGTTTGGGCAGTGGTCTTCAGCCATTTTGGCCTGGGACCCCCTTTCAAACTTGCTTCCTCCTATCCAGGACCCAATGCTTAAAAAGAGGACATGTCCTGAAACAAAGGACATATGCTGACCCTGCCCCCCCCCAAACCTGAGACTCTCTCCCACCTAACACCCACTGTCCCACACAAAACACAAACACACACAAAACAGATTGAAGGCTCCTTCTTCCTCCCTACTCCTTGAGATCAACCTGCATGGGGAGAGAACAGGGTCCTCCTAGCCCTTCCCACCTGTCTGAGACTTTTGAGACTCTAGCAGTGAGTGCCACAAAAGAGTCTAGCAGAGCAGCAAGGAGGATGGCTGGGGGTCCTGGTGCCACTTGTTTCCTATTGCTGGGAAGGGAGTGTAGCTGAAGTGGCTTTTAAAGGAAATATAGGACAAGGCTCCCCAAAAGTCCAGATTTTTAACTGAAAATCTGGACTTTTGGGGAGCCTTGTCCTACATTTTGAGGTCTAGCATCTGGTCACTCTGCAAAAAGGTGTCCTCTGAGGTTGAAATTTGGTGAAACTGAGCACAGAAGCCATCAGAAAAACCATGCATGTGTGCTCATTACACACCGGTCAACTGTTGGGCAGCAACATTGTTAGACAGTTAAAAATCTCCCAACCATTTTCAGCTGCAGCCTCACTTAACAGCCTGTTAAAGAAAGTAATCCAAAATGAAGGTTATCCAGACATGAATGATAGCAGTTAGGTCTTTCTATCTTCTAACTGTGAGCACAACTGACAACTCAAAGGTGAAAAATGCAGTTGCCTGTACAACACTATCAGTTTATCAACCCAGCCTGTGGTGCACCAAGTGCAATCTGCGCCCGTGGCATGCCATGTTATCATGATATCCGTTCCATTATGTCATGATGCGCATACGCCATGGAGCATACTGTAGCAATTCCCTCTTCACTGGCAATCTGTTGCTCCATGTTTGTGAACAGCACTTGCTGGGGCGCATGCAACCTCCACAGTTGGTGCATGACAACAGAGAGTAGAACCTAATCAGCTCCATAGAAACCTTGAGCTATTCCTAGTCTTCCCTGTGTGGAGAAGTCATGGGAGCGGTGGGTGCGCTGGCACTCCTCGTTGTGGTGCCAATGGCTTCAGCCATAGCAGCCTACAGGGACTGTACGCCACTGAACCCAGCACTTCCCAAAGTGGTGGGTCATGACCCAGCAGCAGAACCTGAAAAGTGCCACTCCTCCCAGAAATTGGCAGCTACGTGATCATTATGATTGTGCTGCTGCTAGGCGGAGGTTTTTTCACTTTACTGGGGGGGGGGGGGTGCTCCAGTTTCAAGCACAGAGAAAATTGGTATGTGAAGCCTCCCCAGCCCTAAATACCCTCCCAAGGTGTGGAGAGCACAGTTCTCCTCTGGAGGATTGCAGGACTTGCCCAAAGGCCTGATGGAAGGAGCTTGCTGAGGGTTGGATGGAGGATCACTGAGGGCCACAGAAGGCGTGGGTAAACAGGATATAGTACCCACCACAGAAGACACAGATAAAGTCTTTGCACCCTTTCCTAAAGGTCCCTTGCAACAATGCAACCCCCCCACATGAATGCATGAATATGCACAACTCCAGTAAATTTAAAAACGTTTATTAAGACTTCATTCCACTGGGAAAGCTAATATAGGGTCAGCCTAGCTGGGAATGTATCACATATTTAAAGCAGAAAAAAATATAGCTAAATAGCAGCTAAAAACAGCTGAAATTATAAGAATTCCAACCCCATTATGACTCTGAGCATGAACGGGTAACCTGGTGCAATGCCTTCCAATCTCGCAAATGTATAGGAAAACACTGAGCAGTGCATTCCTAGAGCAGTGCATTCCTAGAGTACTCTGGTGTGCCGCAGATAGTCCGCAGATGTGCCGCGGGAATTTGGGGAAAGTCACTGATTAAAAGGAAAATTGGGGGATTTGAACAGTATGGTGTGCCTTGTCAAACAACTGATGGTGTGCCTTGACAATTTCAGTGCCTTGTTAGTGTGCCTAGAGATGAAAACGGTTGAAAATTACTGATATAGAGAGCTGAAGGAATTCCTGTCTGATGCTAAAACTGATGGATATACAAACTATCTACACACCATCTTGCTATACACCATGATGACCTTTATGTAAGGAAAGTGTTGCAAGTGAAGCAGATGAACACAGATGACTGAGAGATCTGAAACTTTGTTTCAGGAAACAAAATACTGTACTTGTTTTTCTTTTTTCCAGACTGAGCCTTTCCAAAGGACCTTGTCTGAGGAAAGATCTGCATGAAAATGCATATGTGATTAGACCAAGTTTTTCAGGAAGATAAAATTTCCATTCTTTGTTCAGGAGCTGACTTACCTCTATGTAGACTGCACCACTACAGACTGCTGGTGTATACTCATACAATGGAATGAGGACTCAGTGCTATCCAAATTTCCAGATCCATTGCATCCACAGTATATCTGTCCTTTTCCTTGTGAGCAGCCCCTGCAGGCAGCACATAGTCTTCTTGTAATTTATATATTACATCTAATAAACTATATGTAATTTTTTAAAAATGTAGCAGCATATCTGCTGTCAAATCTAGCAAAAAGATGTTTAAATTAACCACATGCAATCAAGATATCATAAATATTTTAAGCTTTTATTTCATTACACTCTACATTTTTTTGGATGTTTTACATTTTCAGATGCCTGAGCCTCTTTTGCTGTTATGAGAGCAACAATGCAACCCCCATGGTAAGGGAACATATGTTGCAAAACTTTAAGAAGGCTCTATGTTGCCATACCTTAAGAAGGCTCCGCAAAGAATACAGCAGACACCCCACTGGCACAACTTTACCACTGCTGAAAAACAGATCTGAAGGTACAACCCTAATCAATTTCCACCAACAGCATAACTATGTCAGTGGAGTAAATGTTGTATCCTACAGTTCAGAGGCAGTCATGGAGGCCTCCTGAAGGTATGGCAATGTTGCTCCCTTACCTTGGAGTTGCATAGTCTTTATGTTAGTGCAGGAAAGTTAGTGAGGACTGCACCTTGACTCTCTACCAGAAAAGTCCCAGAAGTGGAAATCTAGCATGTCAAGGAAAAAAACATAAGGGTTGCAATAATTCTCTTCCACAAAACTGGGACAGAACCCCATGTCGGACATGCCAGTATTTGGGTGAAATCTCCCAAATCCCCCAAAATTTGGGTGCAATCCCCCAAAACCAGATTTACAGGGCATATGGCAACCCTGCATGGAAGACCCGTCCGTGGTGTGGTGTTTTATACTGGAAGGGGTTCCTTTGAACACAGAGACTACAGATCAGGGAGTGGTACGGCAGGTGAGGCAGAGCCTCCCCCTTCCCAAGGCCTTCAAAAAGCACTTCTCTGTGTGAGTTGTGCAGACCTTTTGAAGGACTCTGGTGGGGAGGCTCTGCCTCACCTCCCTCCCCACCCACCATGCATCCCTAGTATAAATGTAGGGTGAGACCCCCTCCCAGGTCCACCAGTAGCAGCTTTCCACACCACACTGCTCTAGCTTGAGCTTACCCAGGCCAGGAGTGCCTTTCAAGGACAGGGATGGTCTTCCCTTCCCTGGCAGGCGCCCATCCAGAGGCAGCCCCCACCCCAGCCTCCCCACCCTGGAGCAAGGGGGCAGCTGTGGGGCAGGCAGGCAGGCACCCCCTCCAACCTCTGCCTGAGGGGGGCCCCCACTACCTGAGAGAGCCAAGCCTTGTTGGGGGGGGGAGGCTGAGGGAGGCCTGAGGCCCACAGCGCAGCCCCACAGAGAGCTGGTGGGAGGCGGGAAAGTCAGAGGGTCACGGCCGGGCAGCCAAGATGGCGGCGCGGGCCAGTCACGGAGGCTGCGCTCCCCACTCAGCCCCGGAGAGGAGGCCGGGCCGGGCCGAGGACAGCGCGAAGAGGGCTTACCAGTCTGCGTCTGAGGGAAGGCGCGGAGGCGGAGCGCTCCGCAGCCGCGAGGGAGGGAGGGAGGGAGGGAAGCCCGGCCGCCACCGCAGTCGATAGGAGAGGCGGAGGAGGAAGGGGGCGGGCTAGAGCAGGGGCTGCCGGGAGAGGCCCTGCTGCGGCCCGGGCAGCCTTCCCCGCCACAACAGCTTCTCCTCTGCGGCGCCGCCTCCTTCTGCCTCGCCAGCCCCCTCCTGCGGTGCCTATGGGGAGAAGTGAGGGCCGCCGGCCATTTCCTCAGACGCCACCGACGGCCCCCGCTTCTCCTCGCCTCAGGCCCCTCCACACTCTCTGGCCCAGCACAGCACAAGGAGCACCTTCTCTCCAAACAACACAACGCTATGGTTGTTGAGGCCCTCATGACACTAATAACAACAGCGCAGCATTCCAGACAGCCTGGGTGGTGGGGAGGGGATTGACCCAGCTGCCACTACTTTCTTTCTTTCTTACATACTTACCCACCTACAATATTTATATACCACTTTTCAACTAACAAGTTAGTACCAGTAGTAGTGCTGCTGCTGCTACTACTATTACTACTACTACCAATACCAAATTTGAACAGTGCAGGGCAGAAAAATGTAGTAGTAGTAGGCACCCAATCACTATTCTGTAGTACTACTAGTCAGTACTCTGTAGTAGCACCCACTACACTAAAACTGAATGTTAGGAGAGTTCGGACAGAAAAAGAAAATATTTCTTTACCCAGCCTGTAGTTGGTCTTTGGAACTCCCTGCCACAGGATGTGGTGATGGCATCTAGCTTCAAAGTCTTTAAAAAGTGATTGGACAGATTCCTAGAGAAAAGGACCTTCACAGGTTACAAGCCATGAATCATAGAATCCTAGAGTTGAAAGGGACCTAGTAGGTCATCTAGTCCAACCCCCTGCCTGCAGCAGGAAATCCTCCTACATCATCCCTGACAGGTGCTCGTCGAGCCTCTGCTTGAAGACCCCCAATGAGGGACAGTCCACCACCTCCCTTAGCAATCTGTTCCAGTGCCGAACCGCCCAAACCATCAGGAATTTTTTCCGGATATCCAACCGGAATCTCCTCTCTTGCAGTTTGTACCCATTGGTTCTAGTTCTGCTTTCAGAAGCAGCTATGAACAAATGAGCCCCTTCCTCCCTATGACAGCCCTTCAGGTATCTGAAGAGGGCAATCATGTCTCCTCTTAGCCTTCTCTTCTCCAGACTGAACATCCCAAGTTCCCCCAACCTTTCCTTGTAAGACTTTCCTTTCATCCCACTGATCATTCTTGTCGCTCTCCTCTGGACTTGCTCCAGTTTGGCTGCATCTTTCTTAAAGTGAGGTGCCCAGAACTGACCACAGTACTCAAGGTGAGGTCTTACCAATGCAGAGTAAAGATGAACTATAACTTCTCGTGACTTGGAAGCTACAGTCCTCATAATGCAGCCTAAGATGGCATTTGCCTTCTTTGCAGACACATCACACTGCTGACTCATGTTCAGCTTGTGATCCATGGCAACTCCAAGATCCCGCTCACATGTTGTGCTGCCAAGCCACGTGTCCCCCATTTTATACCTGTATTTTTGGTTTTTATTGCCCAAGTGCAGAACCTTGCACTTCTCCCTGTTGAAATTCATTCTATTTGTTACAGCTCAGTATTCCAGTTTATCCAGATCCTCCTGGAGGTTTCTCCTGTCTTCTGTTGTGTTTGCTACTCCTCCCAGCTTGGTGTCATCCACAAATTTGATCAGGTTCCCCCGTATCCCTTCCTCCAAGTCATTGATGAAAATGTTAAAGAGGACTGGGCCCAAGACAGAGCCCTGCGGTACCCCACTTGAAACCAATCTCCAGGTTGATGCAGACCCATTTACTAAAACCCTTTGAGTGCGGCCATCAAGCCAGTTGTGGATCCACCTAACGATTGCCTCATCTAGACCATATTTTTCCAACTTCCCAATTAAGATGTCATGTGGGACTTTGTCAAATGCTTTGCTGAAGTCAAGATAAATGACATCCACAGCATTGCCACTGTCCAGTAAGCTCGTAACCCGATCAAAAAAGGATATCAATTTGTCTGGCAAGATTTATTCTTGGTAAATCCATGCTGGGTTGTTTTGATCACTGAGTACTTGTCTAGATGTGCACAAATTGTGTGTTTTATGATTTGTTCTAATATTTTGCCTGGGATTGAAGTTAAACTGACTGGTCTATAATTTCCTGGGTCTTCTTTTTTCCCCTTCTTAAAGATTGGGACTACATTTGCCCTCTTCCAGTCCAGTGGCATTTCACTCCTCAAGGATTTCTCAAAGATGATCGACAGAGGCTCTGCAAGGACATCTGCAAGTTCTTTAAGAACTCAAGGATGCAGCTCATCTGGTCCAAATGACTTGAATTCATTTAGGCCAGTTAAGTGATTACGAACCAGTTCTCTGTCAATCATAATCTGCTGTTCTGCACCATCCATGTTACCATTATCTCTTTGGGGATGCAAGCACATCCCCACATCAGCCAGTGATCCCCCAACCCTATTTATGCAGCCCTCCGTCCCAGAATAGACGGACACAAAGTAGGAGTTGAGCAGCTCTGCCTTCTCCTGGTTTCTAGACACCTGTTGTCCATCTTTGTCCAGGAGAAGCCCCACCCCCTCGTTTCTCCTCCTGTTCCTTTGGGCATATCTAAAGAAGCCCTCTTTGTTATCCTTGACTCCCCTGGCCAGCCTCAGCTCATACTGAGCTTTAGCATTTCTGACCCCTCCCTACAGGACCGGACTATCTGCCTGTACTCCTCCTTGGTGATCTCTCCAGTCTTCCATTCCCTATACTTCATTTTCTTTAACTTCAGCTGATCCCCAAGTTGCTTGTGGAGCCAACCTGGTTTTTTCAGGTTTTTCCCCCCTTTTTCATAGGAATTGTTTCTGACTGAGCTTGCAGAAGCTGCCTCTTAAAGAGCTCCCACCCATCTTGGGCCCCTTTTCCTGTTAGTTCATCAACTCATGGGATCCCGCCATGGGATCTCCTCTAAACCTGTTGAAATCAACCTTTGGGATTATCAATTGGGATAATCAAGTCCAATATAAGGGTTTCACTGTGTACCCTTTTTATTTCCCACAATATTCTAAATTCCAACAACTCATGATCACTTTCCCCTAAAGTTCCTGCCATGTTGACCTGGTCAATCGGCTCTTCACAATTTGTTAAGACCAGGTCAAGGATGGCCCCTCCCCTCGTTGTTTCCTCCACCTTCTGGACCATGAAGTTATCTTCCAGACCCATCAGGAATTTATTGGAGCTTCCATGTTTGGCTGAGTTTGTCTCCCAGCAAATATCTGGATAGTTAAAGTCCCCCATTACTACCACCTCATATTTCTTTGCAACGCATTCCAGTTGCTTCAAGAAGATACTCCTTCTCCTTGGCCTGGCGGTCTATAGTAGACGCCCACCACAATGTTTTGTTTCTTGCTTTTCCCCCTCACCTTTACCCAAACGCACTCCACAGGAATATCTGGACCAGTTTCCTGGGGTGTGTGTGTGTGTGTGTGTGCGTAGTTAGATGTAGATGTGAACAACCTCAAAATGCCAGATGCAGGGCAGGGCACCTGGATGCAGGTGTCTTGTGTGCTCTCTGAGGCATCTTCCCTGGCCTTTGTGCTTCACATGCAGTGTCAAGCATGATACCATAGTCATAGAATCATAGAATCATAGAGTTGGAAGGGACCTAGTAGGTCATCTAGTCCAACCCCCTGCCTGCAGCAGGAATTCCCCCTAGAGCATCTCCAACAGGTGCTCATCGAGCCTCTGCTTGAAGATCCCCAGTGAGGGAGAGTCCACCACCTCCCTTGGCAATCTGTTCCACTGCCGAACCACCCTCACCGTCAGGAATTTTTTCCGGATTTCCAGCCGGAATCTCCTTTCTTGCAGTTTGTACCCATTGGTTCTAGTTCTGTTTTCAGAAGCAGCTATGAACAAATTGGCCCCTTCCTCCATATGACAGCCCTTCAGGTATCTGAAGAGGGCATTCATGTCTCCCCTCAGCCTCCTCTTCTCCAGGCTGAACATTCCAAGTTCCCCCAACCTTTCCTCGTAGGGCTTCCCTTCCATCCCACTGATCATTCTTGTCGCTCTCCTCTGAACTTGCTCCAGTTTGGCTGCATCTTTCTTAAAGTGAGGTGCCCAGAACTGAACACAGTACTCAAGGTGAGGTCTCACCAATGCAGAATAAAGAGGAACCATAACTTCTCGTGACTTGGAAGCTACAGTCCTCTTAATGCAACCTAAAATGGCATTTGCCTTGTTTGCAGACACATCACACTGCTGACTCATGTTCAGCTTGTGATCCATGGCGACTCCAAGATCCCGCTCACATGTTGTGCTGCCAAGCCAAGTATCCCCCATTTTATACCTATGTTTTTGGTTTTGGTTTATACCTATGTTTTTGGAGAACCTTGCACTTCTCCCTGTTGAAATTCATTCTGTTTGTTACAGCCCAGGATTCCAGTTTATCCAGATCCTCCTGGAGGTTTCTCCTATCTTCTGATGTGTTTGCTACTCCTCCCAGTTTGGTGTCATCTGCAAATTTGATCAGGCTCCCCCGTATCCCTTCCTCCAAGTCATTGATGAAAATGTTAAAGAGAACCGGTCCCAAGACAGAGCCTTGGGGTACCCCACTAAAAACTGACCTCCAGGTTGACACAGAACCATTTACTAAAACCCTTTGAGTGCGGCCATCGAGCCAGTTGCAGATCCACCTAACAATTGCCCTGTCTAGCCCATATTTTTCCAACTTCCTAATTGAAATGTCATGTGGGACTTTGTCAAATGCTTTGCTGAAGTCAAGATAAATGACATCCACAGCATTGCCACTGTCCAGTAAGCTCGTAACCCGATCAAAAAAAGGAGATCTTTCAAGACTGATGGGTGCCAAGTTTTACTACCACCGTAAACCAAATTTGAAAAGGAAATGGAAGGCAGAAAGAGTTGAGTGGTAGGCTTGAATGTCAGAGATACTCTAGCCCACTACACATCTCCACCTCTTTTTTTCTTTTCTGCCTTCAGGAATGGAAATGGCCAGTAGCGGTAGTAAGAAAGGAGGAGGTGATCTTTGGCTTGCTACATCATGCTGCTGCTACTACCATTGCTCTCCAAAAAGGAAATGCAGGGCAGAATGGAATGGTACTCTAGAATGTCAGAGACACTCTAGCCTGACACTCTTCTGTCTTCCACATTTCCTCTTTTTTGCTTTTAGGAATGGCAGTGGCCGGTACAGTACTGGGTAAGGGTGAGGTGATCCTTGGCTCGCTTCAGTGGCCTGGGGTTTGGAGTGGCAACACTAAGGAATTGCAGAAGCATATCTTCAGATTGAAGGAAAGTTTGCTGTCTGTCTTTCAGACAGTCACACAGACTGTGTGTTAAAAGACACAGGAGCCTTGTTGGGAACTTGGGTAACATGCAGTCAGCAGCAACATTTTTCATCTCATAGCGCACCAACAAGGCACTAAAATTGTCACAGTTGTTTGACACTTGACAAGGCTCATGATGCTGCCAGTTGGGGGTTCACATTCCCTATTGGCCCTGCTAATTTATGACTTTTCTCCAATTCTCTGTGGCATACGTATGGACCACTAAGCAGGCCTCCGTCAGTCTTGGAAGACTATGGTATCATGTTCAGCGCTGCATACGCTGCATGCAAAGCACGAAAGCCTGGGTTGGATTGTTATGGAGCATAGGATGTTACCCAAGCATCAAATCCCCCCTCTCCACGCCACTGAATTAGTCCAATGGAAAGGCAGAGCCAATACGATTGGATCTAGCTGGCGTCGCAGAGATGGGCTAAGGACAGGAGCTCACCCTGTCTTGTGGGGCCGACCCGGGTCTCGAACCCTGGCCTGCTGGTTGACAGGCACAGTGTCTTAGCCACTTGCACCACCCACAACCCACTAAATAGACCACTAGTGGCACACTAATGTGCCATGGCAAAGTGGTTGAAAATGGATGGCATAGTGACACTTGTGCTCCCAGTTTTGTTATGCTACAGCAACTTGCGCCTTCATTCTCTTATTGATTTTTGACTGTATTCAGCACTTTGCTCTGATGCTTTGTCTTCCTTTCAAATTATGCAGCCACTTCTGACTGTTAGGTTGCCGTATGCATCATCCTGAGTTGCTCATTTTGCTGAACTGGTGGATCTGAGTCGTTCAGATCTGGCCACTGTGACCCATGCCCTAGTGACATCGAGACTAGATTATTGCAACGTGCTCTACGTGGGGCTGCCTCTGAAGACGGTCTGGAAGCTGCAATTAGTCCAGAATGCGGCGGCCTGTGTGGTTGCTGGGGCTTGTCGGTTCGACTCTGTCGGGCCACTGCTTCAGCGATTACACTGGCTGCCCATTCGTTTCTGGGCTGAATTCAAAGTGCTGGTCCTGACCTTTAAAGTCCTAAACGGCTCAGGTCCTGGTACCTGAGGGACCGCCTCCTTCTGTACAATCCGACCCGTCACCTAAGGTCATCTGAGGGGCCCCTACTGGCTGTGCCGCCACTAAAAGATGTGAGAGGTGTGGCAGCCAGAGATAGGGCCTTCTCAGTGGTGCACCCCGGCTTTGGAACTCCCTCCCCATAGAACTTAGGAAAGCTCCCTCAATACAGAGCTTCAGGTGGAGCCTTAAAACCTTTTATTTTAAAAAATGTGTTTTAAACCGGGCAGAGGGTGGGGGGCATTGTGTTAGTGATTTATTTTATTGTTTTAACAAATGTCTTTTAGCTTGTTTTTAATTGTTACCAGTCTTTATTATTCTAATTGTATTTTAATTGTATTTTAATGATGTTTTAATTTGTATTTATTAGCAATTTTAATGATGTTTTATTCTTCAGTGTTAGCCGCCTTGGGCTCCCCCTTATGGGGGAGGAAAGGCGGGGTATAAATTGAGTAAAATAAAAATTAAAAAATGGTAATACACAGGCATTAGATTATAGCTGCCTTTGTACTGCCCATTTTTTGTGTTTCACAGCAGTCCAAAGAATCTGACAATTAGGCATATATCAGTGAATTTGTGTTGCATGCTTATTAGAAAATGTTCAAAGCAATCTTCCATATCTTTGAGTGCCTTTTTAAAGGCGAGTTTTAAGTTTACAGCTGAAGGGATAAACTGTACATTCCTTAAACAACCCATGTTTAAGAAACGGAGAAAAAGGAGACAAATTAAACAGTGTCTGGTATGATAGAATCTTTTCCAAACACAGAGATTATTCTGCAGTAATGATTCAGCTTTCTGCTGCATCTGTCAATTTTGATGTTGAAATTAGCATAGCATCACACTTCAGGAGCACTGTGCAACACTCAATAGGATTTGACGTGGCATTCACAGAGAAGCTCACCTGAGTTGAGCAAATATAGTTTTGCAGTCACACCTATCTTAAATTGCTTTTTGAATTCATTATTTTGTAGACTTTGCACTGCATCATAATTCATCTCTCCTAATGATATTTGGCAGTGACTACGACTGCTTCTTCATGTGAATCTGTGTGCATGCTAAATATTCGTGTCTAAAGATAATAGACTGTGCATTCCATGTTTATGCAGAACAATGTCTCATGTTGCTAAATCTTTATTGCTGATTCCCAGATGAACATGTCTGAGGATGTGAGCTAATTGTGCTTCCAAATGCCATAGACTGGAACACCTGCTTTGTTCCATGCATTTGGCAAGCCATTAATGCTACACTCTCTCAACTTTATTTAACAAAAGATGTATTGTAATGCCAGGTAGTGCATTTGCTGCTAACTGAGCAAGAAGCACTCTTTCAAGTGGGTGTTCCTCTTTTATTTAGCAGGGGGAGAGTAACAGGCCCTACACACCCCAGCAGTGTCTGTTCAAGTGGCTTCTGCTGGCGTTCTTTTTTGCATTTTAGATTGGAAGCCCTTTTGGGACAGGGACCATTAGCTTTTAATTAGCTATTATTATTTTTCCATTTTCTTTGTAAATCGCTTTGTGAACTTGTTAGTTGAAAAGCGGTATATAGACAGACAGACAGACAGACAGATAGATAGACAGACAGACAGACAGACAGACAGATATGCAGAAAGTCCCTGTTTCTTGGCAGAGTCCAGAGGAAGCATATTTTCAGAAACCATGGAGAGCCACTATCAGAGTAAAAAAACCCACAGACAACACTGAGTACATCCACTGAGTTAAAAGTTACTGTGTAACTTCTTTTGGTTTCAGTGTTGCTCTACAGTGCACATAGGAATTATATTCAGGCTGCAATCCTAACCACACTGTCTTGGGAGTAAGTACTATTTAACACAATGGGCCTTACTTTTGAGCAGGCAAGCTGAGGATTGCCCTGTCAGTTAAATAAGCACAGTTGTGCCTGGATGGCCAAAATCTCACAGCCTTTAATCCTCCTTGCCCTGCACCATTGTCACTGAGAATTACAAATAATAGGAAATGAATGACATACCTTAAAATCATAACCATGTCTATTCAAAAGTAAGACCTATTATGCTTAGTGAGACTTTCTCCCAGGAAAGTGTCTTTAGGATTGGAGCCATAAACGCAAATACTCCTTTGTGTAGATGGGGCTTTCTATTCTACCAGCTCCAGTATATGCCCACAAACAATGCATTATGTACAATCCACAATGAAGCAAAACACAACTGACAAACATGAAAATCTATATTATGGAAATAACAGTTTTGCAACTAAAGGGCTTGGGGATAACAGACAATGAAGAAAGTCTAGAAGAGCGTAGTCATTATATAGTCCATCCTTATTTTACTCTAATTTTTATACATAGATTTGACTCACACAAATGTCTATTGCAAATGTGAAGGATCATGCCAATTTTTGTATAATGGGACAAATACAACCCTTTAAAATCACAGGTTAAAAATCTGCAGTCCTTATTGTTGTGGAGAGGTAGGTTGCAAGCCTAGCCTAAGCACACTTCCCTTGCATTAAGCCTCACTAAACACAATGGGACTCTGAGTAGTCATGCTTAGGATTGTGGTGGCAGTCATGCAAACAATCATTCTATTCTTCAGACCCACCAGGCAAAGGCAGGGGGGTCTTTTGCATTCTAATTGCAGATTGCCTCTCTACAACAGTAAAAGTGTATTTTTTGGTAAACAAGTGTAAAGGGAAAGTATATTTTTAACTGCCATAACACATTGTTTTGTAACAGTCTTAGAATCACCTCTGTGGATATCAAGGCATGACCTTATATCATGCCTTATATCATGCCTTGCATCTAAGGAGCAACCTAGAAGTGGGAGTTTAAATCTATTTTCCCATTTTTAATTTTATCTACATATTCTTTTTTTTAATCTGGGCTACTGGAATGAACCCTAATGGATAACAAGAGACAATCTGAATACAGTTTTTAGGCTATAGCAATAAAAGTGCAAAAGAGATGCAATAAATGCTATCATTCTTCACTGAGCTGCAGTTAATAAGTCTCATGGAGTTTAAAAAGCCTCTAGTCACTAGCATTCAGTCAATAATTTATTTATTCTCAGCATTCAAAGTCAGTAGACCTAAGTTATTTGGTATACAGTGTGACTAAAAACTAGATTTCCTATTGAAGAGAATACAGTGGTAAGTGGTAGCAATACCACTTCTAGCCTCCAAATTAATACCAATCCAACTTCTCCATCTCCATCTCATCCATTTCTGAACTTCACCCAGGTTGAGTAATTCAAGGCCGTAATCCTATTCATACTTAGCTTAGAGCAGGTTTCACTGAACTGAAGGGGTAGTCCTGCATTGTGAGAGATGTAGGCTACAAGCCTAAATACACTTTCCTGGGAATAAGATCAACTGAACACATGGGGATTATTTTTGAGTATTTAGGATTGTGCTCGTAGATAGGAACTGTGGCGAAGCATATAAAGGAAATTAATAGGTTCAGCTGGAGTGGGAAACCATATTTTTGGAGTATATGGAAGTTATTTCTGTTTCTTCTGAGACTATGCTCTAGCCATATCCCTTCATTTACCACTTCAACTCATATTCAACAGCATCTTGGTTTTTTAAAAAAACTACAGCTCTGTGTTTCATGCAATGATAGGAACAATGGTTTAGCTCTGGCTTTCAAACCAGGATCTGAAACCAGAGTTGGTTTCATATCTTGATCTGAAAACCAAAGTTCAAATAAAGCACCAAGCATTACACAAGCTGTAGAATCATGGTTTAATAAAGCAGAATGTTGAAGTTTTCAGGAGATGGTTACAGGCGTGGAAGAGCTGGAAAACATGCTTGTGTAGAGGAAACCCTGGTTTTCTGAACTGACCTAGTACCTAAAGTTCATTCATTGATAATGAACTAGAAAATGAACTCTATTGGGAATGTGCCTAACGACACAATCCAGAGCAAATTCAGCCTGCTCTGACCTAACTGCACTCTCCTAACTATTCTGTATCCAGAGCAGAAAGTTATGCTGAATCCAGAGAGTCAGGAAGCCTGGGCTGCCCTAACTGCTCCAGAGCATGCTAAGTAATTGACACAAGGGGAAGACTTGCTCCTGAGGAGACACCCCTCAGATCACACTGAACAAGGAACAGCTATGGTGCCTACAGTGGTGACATGACTCTGCACATCACCTGGTGCGGAAGTCTGTGCGTCATCCCTGGAATGCGTGCCCCCCCTACTTGGACTGCGCAGTCACCAAAGTTGGCGCCTGCGCAGTTGTTTCTGAAGCCAGCTGGCTTCAGAAAGAGTACTGCGCAGGCACCATCTCTGACACCTGCACAGTACTTTTCTGAAGCCTTTTGGCTTCGGGGGAGACTGTGCAGGCGTCAGAGTTGGTGCCTGTGCAGTAGTCTTTCTGAAGCCATTCGGCTGCCGCTCCGCCTCCTGAGTGGGGCCGAATGGCTGTGCAGAGGTGCGGACTTTCTCTGCTCTAAGGAAGTCTCCTCTGAAGCTGTTCGGCATGCTCAGTGTGTTTCTGCGCAGTGCACCTCACATGGCCGTTCAGGCCAGCCCCTCAGACAAGTGTCAGCTTCTGACTGATTCTCCGCCTTGGAGCAGGCCTGAATGGGGGTGCTGACGCCCGGGGCCTGCCAAAGGACAGTCAAACTCCTCCGGCACATCACCCCATACGGAGCGCATCACCCAATGCAGCCCACACCAGCCGCACCAGTCTGGTGACGCCACTGGGTGCCTGCCTTATAAGGAGTCCCTGATGAGATGCCAGTACATTCTACAGTGAATACAAGGGGCTTCTTGGAGTGGCCTGCTGTATCCTGAGCTTTGTGGGCAGCCGTAGTTTGTTCCATATCCTGAGGTTGAGAGGCAGGGGTTGCAGCTAGGCTGGCCAAGAACTCAGATTTTTGGTCAGCACTGCCATTCTTACTCGGGCCTTATCATGGACCCCTATGGGTCTACTCATTACTGTACCTGCTCCTGAGGTGGTATAACTCTGAGGGCTGGAAGAGGGCATTTCTGCCTTGGAAACAGGCTCTGGATTCAGAGTAACTGCTCTGCCCTAGGCAATGCTAAACATGCCCTCAACTTGCCTCTCCTGAGCTGCTTAGGCTGCCCCAGTTAGGGCAGAGCAGGTCCACCTCTCTTAGGGCACCCTATCTTGCCTTGCTCTGCCCTAAGCCTCTTCCAGAGTAACTGGGCTGGAGCATCTTGCAGTTGCTCCAACCTAGTGTTAGATAGGGCAACCTAAGGGCTTTTATGTGGACAGATTAGTTGCTCTGGATTGTCCTGTAACTTAGGTTGACCATACAGAATGGAGGACAGAGTGCCTCTACCTTGTAACTATTGCAAAGAAGAGGGAATCTAGGCAGGTGTAGCTCTGTATAGAAGGGTTTACAAACAGCACCTGCCTAAATTCCCTCTTCTATGCAATGGTTAAAGGTAAAGGCTCTCTGTCCGCCATTCTATATGGTCACCCTGGCCTAACTACCATGTAGCTTTTGTAAAGTTTAATGGATACTGTAGATCAGGGCAGTGGCATAGGTAGGGGTGGAGTTGCACCAGGCTACAAACTTTAAGGGGCAATAAACTGACAGTAGTGGCAAAAATTGTAAAAACAGGGTATATATGAATGATAATACCATCATGTTATATATTGTTGGAAAGGTAATTAATGCAGAATGCAACAAAACAATCTGTATTGGAATATCTATATTCTATCTTAGGTTACGGCTAATTAACTAGAAAATGAAAACATAAACGCCTATGGAACAATAAGTAGATTTTCTTAACTTTAAACTTTCCAATATACTAATTACTCTGAGAGCCAATGAGATGTAGTTCTGATAACATATGGAACAAATAAGGTGTTAATATGAATCAGCTCTCATTTCCATATATGTTCATATATCATAATACAGTTACCCCTGCTAACAGGATATACAGGCATTTCTAAGTGAAACTCCTCTTATGGGAAAGAACAACCATTCCTCTTTGTCCCTGAGCAGTAAGGGACACAGTTTTTTTTCTTTTTTTACTTATTTGAATTTGATTTTGTTGTTGCGGGATGGGCAACAAAATCTTCAACGACTCCAGATAGCAAATAAGTGCTTTGACTATGCCATGAGCAGAGGATATGGGTGGTGAACTGTGAAAGAGGAGGTGGTGGCAGATTTCCCCCCAATTTTCTTTTTAAAAACACCTGAGAATAACTTCACTTCTGATTATGACATCACTTTAAGGGCAACATTTTGAGCGTTGCACTGGGCTATAAGAACATTATATACGCCACTGGATCAGGGATGTTGAACTCATTTCATACAGAGGGCCGAAATTAGCATTAACAGTGTCTCCTGAGAGCTGGAGTCATGCATGTCTACTCTGAAGAAAGCCCCATGATAGTCAGTGGAGCTTACTCTCAGGAAAGTGAGGAAGAGGGCCACATGAAATGGTGAGGAAGGATGGATTCAATTTGCTGGCCTTGTGTTTGACACCTGTAGATGCTTCTCTTGGACTTTCAATCAAAATAAAGCAAGGATCAAATTCACATATGGTGGATGGTACTTTTGCTTATCAGGTTAACTATCTACTTGTGGTGTGATCTGGTGTTGTTTAGCAACATGACCTAGCCCTTCCTTCTGGAATGTTGCCATCTGTGGAGATTTAACTGGGAGTTGGATACCAGGATGCAGTTGGGCAGGTGGAGTGAAGATGTCCAGATTTGACAATGCTTTAAAATATTATATATATTCACACTTCCCAAGCTCATGTGAAAGCTGTTCATAAACTTGACTTCAGTCCAGGATTACCTACCAGATCTGTCAAACCACAAAATTAAATTTTTTTCAGAAACCGTGTTTATGTCATGAAAAGAGCTCATCTCTTTGTCAGTTGGAGACAGGTTAATATTTTACCTTCTAGCCAATAGATAAGGCAGCTATAGGAGGAGGAGACAGTGGCAAATGTAGAGTAGCATTCCCTTGAAAAGGCTGTTTTCTATTCAGAATTATTGCACAAGATCTGTAATTTGCTTTTGATATATTACACCCTTTCTAGAGCCAGGGACTTTAAATATGAAATAATTCCTGGTAAAAGGAAAGAGAGAAAATGCTGTTATCCTTGCATATATTCTGTGGAATAAGCCACACTGAAATTAATGTGTGGAAGTAAACATGTACACCACTGGGCTGCATACTTGTCAGCATAAGGCTGTCCAATACCACCATGTATCCTTGCATTACTGCTGCATTCAGGTAATCTCCCTTCATTCCAAAAGAGCTTTGAAGGTAGAAGGGGCTATAGTTCAGTGACAGGGCAAATGCATGCAAAGTCCCCTTCCTGCAACCCGGACCTATCAGTTAGGTCAACCAGCATAGACAATGCTGGGTGGACCAATGTGCTGACCTGGAATAAGGTAGCTTTCTATGACCTTGTAATAAATGGAGGTTGTAGGACTGTGGTGAACAGAGCTGTAAATGTGTAAAAATTGGAGCTGGCTTTGTCTGTATTGCTATGCGGACTACTGATTCTGTCAGCCAAACAAGGGATAAATTATGCCAACTTTCAAGTGGAATCTTCAGCAGCAATGATGGGATTCAAAGAAATTAACAACCGGCTCTATGCCCATCTGGCAGCCACTTTTAAATGGCTATTTTTAAACTTTATATGTCCTATCTCTCGTAAACAACTGGTTCTATAGAGTAGGTGCGAACCTGCTGGAGCCCACCACTGTCAGCAGCAAATACACAGTTTAGAAATTAGTGATGTGATGGCACTTCTTGATTGACAGTTTCACATTACCTGATAGGGATCGGATTTCATTTCTTATTTCAAAAGAATAGCAGTTAAAAAGGATCTATAAGGTGGCAAAATAGCAATGTCTTATGCCATTAACAAATTAAATATGCAGCCCTTGAGCATAAACTTGGCATCCATCAGTCTTGAAAGACTGGTATCTTGCTCGATTCTGTATATGAAGCACGAATGCCTGGGTAGATTGATATGGAGGATAGGCTGTTACCCAAGAAGCAAAACCCCCCTCTCCATGCCACTAAAATAGTCAAATGGAATGGCAAAGCTGATACAATTGGTTCCAGCTGCATCACAGAGCTGGGCTAAGCATAGGAACTCACCCTGTCTTGTGGGGACCCGGGTCTCAAACCCTGGTCTTCTGGTTAACAGCCACAGTGTCTTAACCACTTGCACCACCCATAGCCTGCACCCCTGAGTATACCACAACACTTTTTGGTTGTAAGTTGCCATATAAATCCATATTGTGGGTTATGACATAGTTAACTGGAAGACCTGCCCACAGCAGATGTTTATCATAGTGGATTTGTTGTTGGTTTCATGGGAGAGAGTTCTTTTGGTGTTCACTTATTGGGAAAAGCCACTCAAGTTTCTTAGTTCAGATTTCTCTTGATAGTTACTGAATCTGAAATACAATAGGATTAGTGTTGCCAACTGTTACTAATGCAGTTTCTGGAGAATTGTTTTTCCAATATGCTGTAATGTTGGGAATTCCTGGAGGTCTTGTTAAAAATCTAGGCTTGCTTTTAGTAGTCACCTGGTGATGGATGTTGCTTTCTGAACTGGTTGAAGACCTCTTGGTGCCTGAGATGATATACCAAATGGTTCTCCCACTTTTACCTGGGGATGTGCCTTACTCTCACTCCCTGGATTTATAAAGCAACAGAGGGAAGGAACATAAGAGGAAGAGTGGAGAAGACTGTCTAGTTCACCACTCATCTCTTTACCACACTTTTAATAGTGAAAATAATAGGTGCTAATCTGCAAACTACTGCTTGTAGCAACGGTTTCAATTGACTTTATGGGTTCTGGTCTTGGAGTTTTAACAGCCCTTCCTAGAACAGCAGCAATATTTCCCAAGATCAATGGACCACATTTTATTTGGTTTTTTTCAGATTAGATGTATTCAGAAACCTGACATTTCTGATGCAGAGACTAATGATGTCACAGGCCAGCATCCTATAAACCTGAATGCGTCTGGTGGTAAAGGGGCAGGATTATCAGTGAGATTTAACAGTTGCTGCCTCTGCCTGAGATAGAAAAAGAACTGGGCAAATTACCACATTCAAGATCCTGGAGACATTCCAGGGTTGAAACTTTATTTAGTTGGTGCTAGCATTGACCCATGGGTGAGAATCCATAGTAGGTCAATTTACCCTACAATCCAGAGTAACTATGGGAGCACTTAAGAGACATTTACGTCAAAGTAGTTACGGCACCACCTAGTGAAAACCTATGGGAAATTCATATTACAATCCAGAGTAAATTGTTCTTACGTCAGAGCAAAGACTCCCCGTATTTATTCTGGATTGTGCCCATAATTTGACCCATGTATTCACAGGAACTTTTATTGTCACTAATGGAAAATTCTTTCAGAAAAATAAAATGCAATTCAAAACAACCCACTAAACCACTGGTACTCAAAATGGGGGTCATGACCTCGGGTCAGGGGGTTTGCAAGAGAATGGAATTCCCCATCTTAGAATCTGGCACTGGGGTTTCCTAGGAATAACCCTACAATCCAGAGTAACTACGGGAAGACGTAAGAGGCACTTACTCTGGATTGCTCTATGCATTTCCCATAGGTTTCCCATAGGTGGCACCGTAACTACGTTGGTGTAAAAGTTTCCATAGTTACCTCTAGATTGTAGCCTAAATCTCATTGAACACAATTGGATTTACTTCTGAGTAGACATGTAGTAGACATTGCAATACAATGGACACCACCAGGTGGCAGATGATGATATGGAAGACCAGTGAAAACTTGAAGATCCACATTCCAAGAGGACTTAAAATGTCTAGGTGTCATGTGGAATGAGGGATCCAGTGGTGGGCTCCAGCAGGTTCGCACCTACTCTATAGAAGTGGTTGTTAACGAGAGGAAGGACATATAAAGTTAAAAATAGTCATTTAAAAGTGGTTGCCAGATGTGCATAGAACCAGTTGTTAATTTCTTTGAATCCCATCACTGGAGGGATCTACTATTCCAGAATACTGGATGCGCTGGAAAGCATTCACTGCCCAAAGTGCACAAAATGTTGCACAAAAAGGAACTGAAGACATAGAGGAGCTCTGGCATCACAGTGATGTCATATCCCAATAAGTTTGACGGAGTCCCAGATAGATTTTTAAGTTGAAAGGGGGTCCTGTATTGAAAAGCCTGGGTAACACTGCACTAAAAATGAATATATATATATAAGAGTATGAGTGCCATGTCACCCATATTCTAATTTAAGACAATATTTGTTGCAGGAGCACTCCTTTGAAGGCCTTTTCACTGTTATGTAATAAAGGAGGAATCTGCTTCTCATTAATGCTGAGAACACAAGAGGCTCTCTTATAGAAGAATATTTCACCAACTCCAGCTGTTTCTAGACCTAATTTCCATATGTACTTTAGGAACATCCCAATATGATAGGTGTTGCCGGTATTTTATTATGCTGAAGATTGGAATGGCTCAGATGTATATCTCAAAGCAGGGCATGTGATTGATGATGATAGACCTGTAAAATAGCTACTATTCTTACATTTCATAACATGGACCTTGAAATAACAAAATGGAACAACACTTGCTGACTCCCAAAAGACTAATCAAGCAGTGCATTCTTCTTAAAACAAGGAAACAAACATCTTGGATGAAACTAGATGAAGCTAAATACTGCAGTGATATATTGACATTGAAACTAAAATTGTAATTAGCTTTTTACGTGGCAGCCTTAACAAGAAGCTAACAGACCAATCCTATTCATGTCTACTTAGAAGTGCATCTCATTGACTTCAGTGAGACTTACTCCCAGGTACGTCAGTATAAGATTGCAGCCTAAGAATTTTCTTTTGTGATTTGGACTATAGGATGAAGATCCAGATTCACAGCCTTGGGGAATTGGTATGGGCTTGCACCCAGTGGGTTTTGATAGCTTCTAATATTAAAAAGTCCCCGCATGTGCATCATCCCCACATACACAATACCCCCATGTGCACCAACCCTCCATGTGCACTGTTCCCCATGCGCTCCACTCACCCATGCACACCATATGCAACACCCACTATGTCCATCATCCTCCTTGTGCAAAACCCCCATATGCAACACCCCCAGGTACATTATCCCCCCATATGCAATACTCCCGTACATCACCCCATGTGCATTATTCCCCGTGTGCACCATTCCCCCATGCATAACACTCCCTATTCTCACCAACCCCCATGCACACCATCCACTCATGCATGCTTAACACTCTGATGAGCATCATTCCCCATGCGCATAATCCACCAGGGACACCATCACCCCCCCTGTGCACCTTCCCTTCCCTTCCAGTGCATCAGCTGGATGTTGAACAGTCAGTTTTCAATGTTAAGTATAGGACAAAAACATGTTGCACCCAGTGGTGGGCTCCAGCAGGTTCACACCTACTCTGCAGTACGGTTGTTAACAAGAGATAGGACATATAAAGTTTAAAAATAGCCATTTAAATGTGACTGCCAGATGGGCATAGAACCGGTTAATTTCTTTGAATCCCATCACTGGTTGCACCCCTTTTCAGCCCCTTAAGGATTAATTTTAAGGATTAAATTTCTCAACATCCATTCTTGGTGGGTGTTGATGTCACTGAAGGAACACCCTCCCCAAATTTCATGCTTCTGGGTCTGAGGGTTGGGGTGGAGCATCCCTCAGTCAGGGACTCTTCAATGTAAAGTTTAGGGAGGAAAATGTGTTGCGCCCCTTTTCACCCCCTTCTGGTTGGAATTTCCAAAAACCAGTTCTTAGTGGGTGCCTAAGAAGCACGCGGAAGAAACACACTTCCCAAATTTCACACTTCTAGGTTCACCCTGTGGTTTTGGCTGGGCGTTTATGAGTCAGTGAGTGAGTGAGTCAGTGAGTTAATCAGTGACTTTTCAGTTTTATATATATAGATAATGTGGAAACATTAGTTTTGATTATGTTAAGAAGTCATTACAATGACTTGATCCAGAATATGCACATGATTCTGATGGTTTGGGAAACACTATAAAATCCTGTTACTTTCCAGATGTATTACAGATGTAAACAGGAAGTTAATCTGTACCATTACAAAACTGTTTTCAGTACAGTTATGCCAGGAAAGTACAGAACCGATCTTGTTGACGAGACATGCTGATGTCCACATTTTTCCTTGGCTGCAGGCGGGATTAGCTTTATCGCACAAGCAAAAATGTACAGAATTTGCAGCATATTTCCTAATAGCCCCAACTGTCACACTTCTAAACTTTGAATGAGAAAGTGTGATTTCCTACCTAGCTGTTAAGCATGGCAAAAGATACTAGCAGTGGCATAAACGTGTTTGGACTGGTCAGACTGGAGATAGCATAATAATTAAGAAACACTGGATTTTTATGTAGGCTAAAAAGGTCAAGTCTCATATTTTGGGAAACTGCTTGTCTGTTTCAAAGTCATGTACACTGCACATTTGTCAAATAGTACATAAATCAACATAACTGTGGGGACATTTGCCCATTTCTTAAATGTGTGCTACAATGCAGCAAATTAACGACCCTGTACAAATGCACCACACTACAAATTAGTCAATCTGTGCCTTAAGAGAAGCTTTGGAAATGCCTTCTGGCTCATACTTGTGTAATACTGAACTGGTAGGTTCTAGGTGCAGGTCTTTCCACAGTTATGGAATGGTCTGACACTGGGGAAATCTGTCAGGTTCTCACCTTGCCTACCTTTCAGCAGGTTTTAAGAATCTGTACATTCCAATACAATACATGTTTAATGTATGCCACACAGAGGCATAACAAGGGTATAATGTGGGATGCGATCTGCCACAGGCGACAGGGCCCCAGCTCTGCTACAAGCAGGGGGTTGGACTAGATGACCTCTGGGAATACCTTCTAACTATTTAGATGGGGCGAAATTTCAGTCCTTGCCATGGGCGAAATTTTGCCTAGGTACGCCTCTGATGCCACAAGCTATTTGTTTAATCTGTTTTCTTTTTTGTTATTATAGTTATATTTTACATTGACTAGTAATTATTTTAACATTTTGCTGTTTTTCTGTTTTCTGTTTCATATGTGGAAAAGCAGGAAATAAATGGATGCACAATAATACAGATAATGTTGGCTGTGGTTTTGGACTATTCTGTGGTTCTTCTTGCCCCACCTCTAGTAACAGACTCCTTCTGTTGCTATGAAGACCTCACTCCTCTACCTACCCCACAATCCTGAGTAACTACGGGAGCACGTAAGAGATATTATGTGTACCCATAGTTACTGCACCACCTAGTGAAAACCTATGGGAAAATCATACTGTAATCCAGAGCAAATTGTTCTTTCACCGGAGCAAGGACTCCCTGTAGTTACTCTGGATTGCCTGCCATGCATTGTTGGAGCCTTTTGTCACCACAACCTAGCTTTTTGTTTAGAAAAGAAGATGGTTAGTTTCCAGTCTTACCGCAACTACTACTCATACTGGTAATAGATGTTTAATAGCTGTCAATAGCACATTTTTCTTCTGCATTTGAAGTTGGTCTCTTAGGGAAACATTCTGGCTTTCTACAAAAGATTGTGTTGCTTTTAAGCCTGCAAAGTTCTCCACTGTTTTGCTTTTAAGCCTGTGAGGTCATCTTCTGTGTGTAATTTTTCTGCCTTCAGATCAAAATTAGTAAACATATCCCACCCAGTCCCTCATTACACAACAGGCACAGGATTGTTACTGCAGAGATAGGATTATAGTTTCTTGTTTTGTAAAGACATGCCTCCAAAAACATGCCAAAGCTTCCCATGAGTATCATTAGATTTGTCAGAATAATTGAAAATATTTAAACCTTTTGAAACTTTAAATAAAAATCTAAAATTAAAATCTTAAAAGCAACAGAGAAAACAAAAAAGAAAAGCTGTTTCTGAAAACTGTCTGTATTCTTAAGACACTATTTTTCTGGTTGGCAGATACCTTCCATGCTCAAACTCGCCAAACTCATTGTGAATCTAGACAACCTTCCAGTACAGTATGTAGGAAGTATGGGGAAGCCCAACCACTCTCTAACTTTTATCACAACAGAACATGTGCAGGAAAAGAAAAATCACAGATTTGCATTAATATGGGTTACTAAGAAACCACCACTTGGTAAACTGGTTGTTTGCATTCATCCACTGTCTACAGGCAATGGTGTTTCAAAGAGTTTCCAGAATAAAATATTCCCTGTTTGCATGTTTCTTTACTCTGATTTTCCCTGGAGTTGATTTTTTTTAGCCTGTAACTGCAGCTCCTCCCTCTGTCTTTTATGGATACTGTGTTGAAATAGACTAACAATCACTTTGCAGTTGGCTTAGCCCATCTGGTTCCACTTAAGAGCTTACAATGTTAAGAATGGGGGCAGGGGAGGGAGTGCTATGCTCATCCTGGGGCACCACATTCCCAGCTACATGCTGATACACCGGAAAAGTGAAGAGAATAGTAGCATTATCCACTGGAAAGATTTATGCAAGCCCCTTTTAAACAAATGCTCTTGCAGAATTCCTATTCATAGACAACTTCCTGCTAGTTTATGCCCAAAAGCTCCAGTAAGAAGACATATGGATTTGCATAAAAAAAGCAGGCCTCCATCAGTCTTGAAAGACTATGGTATTGTGCTCGGCGCTGCATGCGAAGAACGAAAGCCTGGGTTGGATTGTTATGGAGGATAGGCTGTTACCCAAGCAGCAAATCCCCCCTCTCCACGCCACTGAATTAGTCCAATGGAAAGGCAGAGCCAATACAATTGGATCCAGCTGGCATCGCAGAGCTGGGCTAAGGACAGGAGCTCACCCTGTCTTGTGAGGCTGACCCGGGAATCGAACCCTGGCCTTCTGGTTAACAGGCACAGCGTCTTTACTGCTTGTGCCACCCACAGCAGTAAAAAATAATATATATATAATATAATATATAATGGTATATTATCAGGGTGCTTGTAATGTGCAAATGGCCAGGTGAAATCTACATCAATTATTACACCTGGGACTTGGTATGTTGCTGTGAAGTGTGCGTCACCTGTCTTCAGTGAGTCAAGTGAGTGACCAGCAGTGTTCTGTTCATATTTACTTAGAAATGAGTCCCATCAGTGCTTTTTTTCTTAGAAATAAAGTTGGGGGTACTCACCTTTAAGATGTTATTTGTCATTATATGCATATCTGTCTGGGGGCAGCCACAGAGTTGCTAGTACTCACCACAGAGGTTCTGGTACTCAGTAATGGTAAGTACCCCCTCAAAAAGACCCCTGAATCCCATTTTGTTCATCTTACCTACTTCCAGGTAAGATTGAAGCCTTGAATCTCATTCAAACCATCAGTGTCTCAAAAAGACAAAAAGACAGGTAAATTAGGTTTATGACTCATTCCTGTATGGAAAAAGGTAAAGAACTTGCAGCCTTCCACTCCCTCTTTTCCTCCTTTGTTCAACTCCCTCTGGTTAAAAGATGACATTTCTGGGTGTGATCTTAATTAGACTTGTGGCAAATGCTGAGGATACATAGAAATTGATTATCTTCCTTCTGTTCTTTGACTTGCAATATATGCCATCATAACCAGAACTCTCTTTGTCAGACAGATTCTGCTGCAGTAAATCTGTTAGTTTTCAAGCTGCCACATGACTCTGTTCTGGTTTTGCTGAGATGGTTTCCCAGGCTTGTTCTCCTGGAATTTGCCAGGATTACAGTGTGAAGATATCATTACCTATGTTGACATTTTTAACTGTCTGAAGATCTGTGGTAATTTGTTCCTAATTGAAATGATAAAATTATTGTAAATTGCACCATGCAACTTAGATGTACAGTGGTACCTCGCTTAACAAGCATTTCACATAACAAGCAAAATTTCCAGTAAATCTTGCTTCACATAAGTTCCGCTTCACTTAACAAGCAAGCATGCTATGGGCACGTGTGCTATGCAGCCCTGACACTCCACACGGAGGCTCTTTAAAAGGGCTGCTGGCCAGCGCTGCAGCCTCTAACTGCCCCCAACTTGTGGGTAGTTGCCTGGGGCTGCCAGAGACAGCTGCCCCTAACTGCCCCCAGTACCCCCACCAACCACCTTGAATCTCCTGCAGCAGCCCAGGTAAGCCTCCCAGGAAAGTGTCTTTGATTGCAGTCTCCTAACTATGTCTACCCATTGTGTTAAATGGGGCTTACTCCCAGGAAAGTGTCTTTGATTGCAGCCTTCTAACCATGTCTACCCAGAAGTAAACCCCATTGTGTTAAATGGGGCTTACTCCCAGGAAAGTGTCTTTAGGATTGCAGCCTAAGTAGACTTCATAGGATTGTGCAGATTGAATGCATGTTTTGAATTCAATTACAGTGTTTTGTCATCATTTTTACATCCAGTTAATATTTTTATATGAATATTTTGGAGGGTTGTGGAACCAATCGTCTGAGTTTCCATTATTTCCTATGGAAAAATCTGCTTCACTTGAAGAGTGTTTCGTTTAAAGAGCATGCCTCCGGAACAAATTAAGCTCTTTATGTGAGGCACCACTTTTATAACCTCTGTTCTTCCAGGGGATCTTGGTATTTTGCATTTTACATGCTTAAGAGAACACACAGTTTTACACTAACAGTGAAAGCACATAAAGACATACAGACCAAGGAGAGGTGGTCTCAGCCAGGTGTTCTGAATCCAGCACTGCTAAGAACAAATAGAGGTGCTGCTGGGAGAGGAATATCAACTGAGAGGTGCATACTCACAAGGATTTGCCTGAACACACCAAGGAAAATTCATCTGAAACAGTTTCCTGACCCTGCAGGATCTGGAAATCATCAACCAACAGCTTCTTGACAGAAGTTTCAGAGGAGGAACCAGCCTGTTTTGTAGAAGGAAAATACAAGAATTGCTTCCATTCACAACATTGGAGGAGGAAGGGTGTATGTACTGTACAGTATAGAGATGTGCTAGTAAGACTCAAAGGCTTTTGTTTATCACACAAGTTTTGGGGCCAGAGCTGCTCCTGTTCTTTTTCTCTTTATCCCATTTCCTGTCATACTCAATCCTAAAGGAGCTTCTGTCCCTTTAATTTGCACTTCCCTCCCAGACTCTCCGTTCTTTCATTACATCCAGTGGTGGGCTCCAGTAGGTTCGCACCTACTCTACAGAACCGGTTCTTAATGAGAGATAGGACATATAAAGTTTAAAAATAGCCATTTAAAAGTGGCTGCCAGATGGGCATAGAACCGGTTGTTAATTTCTTTGAAGCCCATCACTGATTACATCCCCATAAGACTGAAATGGATCAGAAAGGCTTGCCTAATGAAAAACATTGCTGGGTGCAAGTGATCTCAGCTTCTAGTTCTTCCCAAACCAAGCTTCCCTCTGTCAGGCTGGAGATCTGAAAAAGCTGATGGAACCTAGTGGGGGAGGCAGCTTTGCCACCAGAGACTGAAACTGAATATTTAATAATTTTGGAAATACCTGGATGTCCTGTTAAAATCTCCAATATTTTTCATTAGTCCTCTGAAGATTCATTCTGACTCCTGGGGACTCCAAGCTAATTCTGGAGGACTGACAACCCCAGGCAGGTAGAAGGAACTGCACTTTTTCAACAAACTGCCTGTTTCAGAAGCTGGGAAAATGCGATTCTGTGCTCTATGAGATTATGATTTGGGAATGTCTTACCACTCTAGAGACAGCAAGCAAAAAATCCCCCCCCCCCAAAAAAAACAGGGATTGTTCGCATTTTATATAAGGTTGGAAATTCAGGTTTGGGGATGTAAGGAAGGGGGGAAATGCATATTTCGTACATGCAGGACATACAGTATACAGTTTTTTCTAGCCTGATTTTGCTGGACTATTGTGGTGTTCATTTACAGTGACAAAACTATTTCTGAAGGACATAGGATCCACGTATTTCAGAAGTCTTGATATTCCATATGTCCCATGATGACTTCTGTGGTCATCTGACAATATAATCAGGTGAGGACATCTGAAAATGGGTTCGAAGAAGTAGCACAACTACTTCTAAATTCTCTTGAAAGGTATTGCAAAGTCTTATTTTGGAATTAGTGTAATTGTAGGACTTTTAAAAAACTTTCTCAAATATATAGGGATCTGGAAATAGTGAGAGTTTGTGTTTAAATACTAGTCTTAATTGTTCTAAACATTTTGAAATATTTTCATGATTTCAAATCTGACAAGCCCTTAAATTGCATGGACAAAATCTTAAAATATCACATTGGCGAAAATTATATTAAACAGGTTAATTTGAAACTAAGGGCACAATCCTATCCGTGTCTACTCAGAAGTAAGCCTCAGTTTGTTCAATGGTTAGGATTACAGCATAAATTAGAAAAATACCTTTCTACACAATAACGTCATGTTACTGCTTTTACTAAAAGCTAACCTTTTTCAATCTTATTCTTCTTGCCTGTAAACTTGGTCCTAAGACAATTCTATGCAAACTTACTCATGGAGTAAGTCCCACAGCGATCATTAGGGCTTTTCAATCACCAAGGATAGGATTGGACTGCATGGCAATTTTTTTTTGCTCATTAGCTGGAGATATTTGCTCATGCTGGTGGCCAAGATGCTGTAGACATTTTGTCAGCTTGCCTTTTGACAACTACGGTGACTTATTGATTGTTTCCACCACCTCATCCATCAATGGCAAACAATCTATTCAAAATATGGTGACACATTTGATTTTTTTACTTTCCACAAAGTGCAAAAAATATATCTATTTTAAAATAGCTGCTTGTATCTGAATCAAATATAATAACTATTGTCATAGTTACTTAAATCTCCTTATGCACCAGTCCTTAAAAATGTGATGTGTAGTGTGGCTAAAATGGATGAATTTGTATCTTTGCAAACAAACATAAGCCTTGGACACTAATGTGGTTCTTCCCGTAGGTTGTTGGGCTTATTGTTGGGTTGCCAACATCTTCTACTTTTGACATTATGCTGAGCTAGCTTTTTTGAGTTGTATGGACTTGTTGGGTATGAGGTCTTGCATTTGTGTAAATACACAATGTGACACTTTGCATTTATTTCTCACACTTGAATATGGAATAAATAATATCTTTTTCAGAAGGCTGCCATCCATGAGAAAGTGTCCTTGTGAGGTAAGCTTGTCAGAGAAAATGATTTGCCAATGTGCTTATGCCTGACTACAGGGGCTTTGGAACTACATTCCTCTGACTTCACTGTATTGAAGGTAAACTTTGGATATTTCTACTGAAACAAGCATATATTTGCTCGCATTGCAAATACTGTACTGTGTTGTTTGAGATTAGATTTTTGTGCACAGACAAACATGGAGATGCACTATTCCCCCAGTAATTATCCATAAATGAAAACCTGTCTTTTTACTTTTCAAAAGTATTTATTGTAGTCAAATTTTGAATTAACGATATTTAGATTTTGTAATATATGTTAATGTGTTTTGAAGTAGTGTACATTCTGTTTTCATAAAATATGTGTGTGAGAAGATAGAACATGCTGTTCTTTTAAGGTAGTGTTCCTTCCAAAAGGATGCCTAGTTGAAAGAAAGATACTTGACAATGTCGTGGGAGGATACTCTTGTATAATAATGACTCTTACAATCTAGTATCCATTGACATTTTTGAATTGCTCAAAAATCCTTGTTTGGTTATCTACTCATAAAAATATTTCGCTGAAGTCTAATCCCTATAAAGTGTTCTTAGGCTGCAATCCTAAACACACTTTCCGGGGAGTAAGACTCATTGAACACAATGGAGATTACTTCTGAGTAGACATGGTTAGAATTGTGCTTAGTCAGGCTTGCATTATAGCAAGAGCCAAATTGTTCCCTCTAATCCTCGATGAAGATGATATATATATTTCCTTGTGGTACTTTTCTGTGATATTGCAGGGTCTGCCCTAAGGTGAAGCATCAGATACGGTGTTCAAATTTTCTGCCTATCCCTGCATTTTTTTAAGCATGTGCATCAGTGTATGAGCCCCAGATTTCAGCTCAACTTTTCTTCCTCCTTATCCAGTGCATTCTCTTCAAAACAGAGACTAGGCAGGAGGATGCTGGGGGAAGAAGACTGGAGTCTTATTTGACTCTTAGCATTCTTCCATTTAATCAATAAGCAGCCATGCAGAAGAAAGGAAGAAATAGTGTCTATCTGTCTGCCTGTCCAGACAGCTCTGATCAGAATATATTTCTACTTCCCAGCCCATTGCTGTGATTGCTAGCTTGCAGTGGTGTAGCTAATGATCATGTAGCCTGGTGCAAAGCTCAAAATGTTGCCTGGAAGTTATGTCACAATCGGAAGTGTTGTCATCCCTGGGTATTTAAAAAAAATTGGGGGAAACCTGCCTCCTCCTCCTCAGCACTTCACCACCACTTGCTCTGTAAGTGGCATAGCTAAAATGCCTATTTGGTATATGGAGTTGAAGTTGTTGGCCCCTCTCCATAACAACAAAATCAAATTTGATTACAGTAAATAAAAAAATGAAAATGGTGTGTCCCTTTATTGATTAGGAAAACTGTACTGGGGCAATGAGGAAAGGTTATTCTTTGCCAGCTAAATATAAGAGGAACACTCATTAGAAGTGCCTATATACCAAGTTAGCATGGGTAACAGTTTTATTACATATGTACTATATATGATATATTTACTAAGAGCTGATTCAAATTAACACTTTATTAGTGCCACACAGTATCAGAATTACATCTTGTTGGCTCTCAGAACAATCAGTATCATGGGAAATTTGAGTTTAAAAAATCCACGTTTTGTTCCATAAGCTTTTTTATTTTCATTTTCCAGTTAATTGGCCATGATGTCTGATAGAATATAGATAGTCCAGCGAGGTTTGTTTCATTGCATTCTGCATAAAATTACTTTTCCAATGATATATAACATGATGGTATCATTTCTACAGACCCCGTTTTTCACAGTTTTAGTCACTGGTGTCAAGCTCAGCTTGTAACCCCCCTAAAGCTTGTAGCCTGGTGCAACTGCACCCCTAGCTATGCCACTGCTTGCTTGTGGAAGTGGCATTGAAAGAAGTGGTGGCTTGCTGTGACACTGATTCTCTTCTTGCTCATTTCTTTATGAGAAGAGACTGAGATAAAAAAGAATGAAGCAGTGGCATGGTAAAACAGGGAGGTGGAGGACGGATGAGCAGGTACAGGGCATCCCCTGTCAATATGCTCCCCCATCTGTTACTCAGAGCAGCCTCTTGGTCAGATTGCTTGGGTATTGTTTCCTGTATTCTTGGACTAACTCCAGAATAGAATTTAGACTTTAGTATTGATCACTGTTTCACATTCAGCCCCAAACTGAGATTTTATATAGACAGAGGTGCCCAAACTCTGGCCTGTTGGACAATTATAACTAACTGCAAGCTTTCATCAGGGCCATGGTGAGTGTCCTTAAGGCTGGTGAGGCTTTGAAGCCTCCCTGGCCCTTGACTGCCTTTTAAGGCATCAGGGAGACCATAGGTCACTTCCAGAAAAAAACAGGTGACATTTTAAGGCCTAAAAGGGCCTTTGGAGGGCCAGACGGCTTCCCCAGAGGCTTTCCTTCATTTTACGTGTTCATGTGTTGCTGCCTTCATCTGATTCAGGAGACATCTGCTTCCTTGTCTTGAAACAACTTTTTTTCTTGGTTTTATTTAGGGGACATCCTGTCTCAGACAACTTAATTTTTCCATGTTGAACACAACTTATATCCCCAATGTCTTCAACAGTTTGGAACCCATTAGCCCAGTGGTTCTTGAGCATTTCAGCCTGTGAACCCCTTATGAGAATGACTATCTGTACAAGACCTCCCTCCACAAGAAGTGACGTTATCAACCAGAAGTGATGTCATATCTGGAAATTACATCAAACAGAAAGTGACATTCCTGTGATGTAAGAGCTCTTTTGTGTCTACTCAGAAGTCCCATTGTAGTTAATAAGACTTGCCCCCAGGAAAGTATGGATTGCAATCCAAGTGCCCCATTCCAAGGTGGCCAGTGCCAGACAGCGGTGGCCAACTTTTCTTGACCCCACTGAAATGAAGTTGCAATCCAAAGAGTGGATCTGACCCCCACTTTGGGAACCACTGCATTAGTCTATATGTAAAGTTTTGATTCTTTACTTACACTGAAACACATCTGCCATTTTGGTGTCTGTTCCAGTTTGAAGAGATCCTTTTGAAGCTCTACACTATCTCCGGTTTTCACCACTTGGAAAAGTTTCTCGTCCATAAACATGCCTACCTATTTACAATTATTTATTTGTTTTAATTTGCTTGATGATGTCACTATGACATCACCTTTAGTGGATCCTGGACAGGTTGTCCCTCTACAAAGTGGGTTCCAATCTAGATGGTTTGAGAACCACTGCAATAAGTTGTTAGAAATGTGGCACCCTTGAGGGGGTGACACCACTAGTGAACAAAATGGCTAAAAATCATGGTTTTTAGGAATAATCCCATCATGTTATATACTGTTGGATGCATAATTTGCAGCACAATGCAATGAAACAAAGCACTTTGAAATATCTTTATCCTGTTAAAACGTGTGGCTAAAAACCAGTGGAGATGGAGCAATGGAACATAGCAACACCCACCATCCAGGTTGTTGCCCCGCTCACTGTATGGGGGTGATGCGCTGGCCTCCCACATCAGGTGAAGTGAACCCTAGTGATGCCCCTGGCTTTAGCTATTACTAGCAAAAAATAGCTCATCTTTAGGAATTTCAGGGCTTGCAATGGCACATTTCTTGGAATCAGTTCCATAGAGAAGTTTGGAGATAACTGTTTTCATTGCAGAACTCATGTGGCCTGGTTTGAGTCAGCTTATGGTGACTCAAATGGTAGGCCCCACTCTCTTTAAACTGGGTACAGTATTTAGAGAAACTTGGAAAAGCATCTTCTAGTACCATTTGCCCCAGGAAAATCCCTTGGGGAGTTTGGATGAGAGTAAGCAGTGTCCCTTAGGTTACCCTACAAATAGTGTCTGTGGATATGGCTTGTATAGGAACCTGATGGCAATGTGATGCAGGAACAAAAAGAAAGAACTTGATAACGGTTAATCTCATTTCACTCGCAGTGAAAGATTGTTGGTCTCCATTTGTATATATTCTAACAGGAGTTTCAAACAGGGCACGATGTAGAGCTTCAATCATAGAACACGTAGCATAACAGAAAGATAGTGGTATGCATGTATATTCCGAGGTATGCATGTATACTCAGAAGTAAACACCATTGAGTTTAGTGAAATTGAATTTCTTGTACACTCAGAGGTAGGCGGGATTGATTCTCATGTTCATAATAAACCCCAAGTTCAGTGGGACTGACTCTCAGAAGTAAGCCCCACTGTGTTCAGTGGGATTGACTCTCATGGATACTCAGAAGTAACCCCATTGAGTTCAGTGGGATTGACTCTTATGTATACTCAGAAGTAACCCCATTGAGTTCAGTGGGAGTCAAGTATACTCAGAAGTAACCCTTTGAGTTCAGTGGGATTGACTCTCGTGTATACTCAGAAGTAACCCCTTTGAGTTCAGTGGGATTGACTCTCTTCTATACTCAGAAGTAAGTAACCCTTTTGAGTTCAGTGGGATTGACTCTCGTGTATACTCAGAAGTAACCCCTTTGAGTTCAGTGGGATTGACTCTCGTCTATACTCAGAAGTAAGTAACCCTTTTGAGTTCAGTGGGATTGACTCTCCTGTATACTCAGAAGTAACCCCGTTGAGTTCAGTGGGATTGACTCTCGTGTATACTCAGAAGTAACCCCGTTGAGTTCAGTGGGATTGACTCTCGTGTATACTCAGAAGTAACCCCGTTGAGTTCAGTGGGATTGACTCTCATGTATACTCAGAAGTAACCCCGTTGAGTTCAGTGGGATTGACTCTCATGTATACTCAGAAGTAACCCCGTTGAGTTCAGTGGGATTGACTCTCATGTATACTCAGAAGTAACCCTTTGAGTTCAGTGTGATTGACACTCATGTATACTCAGAAGTAAGGCCCCTTGAAGTGTACCATTACATAGTCAGTGGGTCTTCTTCCTCCCCATTCCTCCCACAGAGCTTCAGACAGGCAGAAACTCAACAGGTGTATCATCCCTTGACAGGACCCTGGAGCTCCTGCGGTTCGCCTGGTGCGCCTTTACTCCCGAGTAAGCCCCTTCCTTCCCCTCATGGACTCCCTCAGCCTCCTCAGCGCGGGCCTCCCTTCCCTGCAAGAGGGCCCCCCTCCGCCCTTCTTGACGGGACTGGGTCTCCTCAGAGGGGAGGGAAGGGTTAAGCGGAGCTGCTGAGGAGGCCGCCGCAGCCACCAGCAGGCGCGGAGGGATACAGAGCCGAAGCCTTGAACGTGGCTGTGCTGAGGCCTTCGCCAGCCCCAAACATGTCCGCCTGAGGGAGGGACGGAGGTGCCTCCAGCACGTCTGAGGGCAAGAAGGGAGGCCGCGGAGCGGGGCAGAAGGACCGTTGAAGGAGGGAGAGAGAAGCGGAGGAGGAGGAGGAGGAGAAGCGGCGGCGGCGGCTGCAGCCTCTCGACGCTCCCCCCAAGCCCGCTCGCTCTCCCGCCGAGCCAGCCAACGACTTCGCGGCCGCCGCCTCAGAAGAGCCTGGCGTTGGCGGGGGGAAGCGGGTGGGTACAGGCGGGAGAACTTCCCCAGAGCGACCGGGGAGGAGGGGTGTGTGGGGAGAAGGAGCCTCGAGCTCCCCTTCCTCTCAACAGACACTCACACCCCCCCCTCCTGAGGTAACCTTCGCCCCTCAACCACCCCACACCGCACGGAGTGCGGTGTGGGGTGGTTGAGGGGCGAGGGTTACCTCAGGAGGGGGGGTTTGTGTGTGGGGGGTGCGAGTCTGGAGTAGCTACGACCCACCCCCACTTGGAGGCACTATTTTCTCTGAAGGGTGAGAGGAAGGGTTGACCCCCCCTCAGCCCCCTCCATTTTGGGTGCTGAGGGAGGAGAGGGGTGACTAGGAGCTTCAGCCCCCTCCTCTACTTGGCTTGCTGCCCCTTGTTGGGGGGGCACTACTTATTGTCTGCTGCCCCTTGTTGGGGGGGACACTGCTCTGGGCTGGCCCAGCAAGAGGGAGAGATGGGCTCCCTCCCCCCTGAAAGGGGGCTTCATTCACTGCTCCTTCTGACCAGGCTTTTCTGACCAGCCAAGAGCTTCAGGCTGAACCCCCCCCCCCCCCAGCTGAGTGTCTTTACTTCCCTGAGGTTACTGTCCTCAACCACACTTTTCCGGGAGTAAGTCACTTTCACTATAATGGGTCTTACTTCTGAGCAGACTTGACTAGGTTTGGGCTCTGAGGTTGCAATCTTATCTAAACTTAAGCACCATTGACTATAATGGGACTTCTGAGCAGACTTGCCTAGGATTGGGCTCTGACTGAGGATGCAGTCCTATCTACACTTACATTGGAGTAAACCCTATTGACTACAATGGGTTTTACTTCTGAGCTACAATGGGTTTTACTTCTGGGTTCTGAGGCTGCAGTCCTTTCTACACTTACAGGGGAGTAAGTCCCACTGGCTACAGTGGGTCTTACTTCTAAGCAGACATGCCTAGGAGTGGGGCCCAAGGCTGCAATCCTATCTACACTTAAGTGAGAGTAAGCGCCATTGATTATGATGGGACTTATTTCTGAGTAGATATGCATAGGATTGGCTTCGAAGGCTGCAATCCCATCTATGCTTCTGCCCCATTGACCATAATGAGACTTACTTCTGAGTAGACATGCATAGAATTGGACTATAATCCCAACCACGTTTTCCTGGGATCATGCCCTGTCAACTATATTCGGGTGTACCGCTGAGTACTCATGCTAGGATTTGGTTCTAAAATTGTCCTCCAGTCCAGATACCTTCCTAGCAAGGGAAAGTCAAACTTCAGCAAAGCGGAGAGGTGGAGAGGCAAGGAAATTCCAGCAGCCCCTTTCTTTTTCCTCAACTCCTTTGTCAGGAACAGCTTCCTGCTGCAGGGGAGCAGAAAGACAGAACTTCTGGGATCAAGTCCAAACCCTTTTCTTTTCTTCGTCTGTTAGGACTCTGAGGCTGGAGTGGATGAAGATGAATCCTCAGCAGCAGCGAATGGCTGCGATAGGCACCGACAAGGAGCTGAGTGACCTGCTGGACTTCAGTGCGGTAAGATTTCCTTAAAGTCTTCCTATGGCATTTCCAAAGCGGAGCAGCTGGCTCAGCTTAAATGGGAAACTTGAACATGGATGTTGTGACTAGACTTCCAGACCTAAGGCTGGAGGACCAGCTGGGTAACATCGGGTAGATCTGTTTAAATTGGGCTAACTGAAAGATGAGTCTTTATAACTTTTAAAGTTAGGTTCACATTCCACTGATAGCTCACTGGGCTTTTGTCTTTGTTTTGGCAACATTGTAACATAGGGAATACCCTTCTCCTTCCAGCCCAACTCAAATCATATTCTCTTAGAAGTGAATCTTGTTTTCCTTAAAGCTTGGTTCTAAGAGTGTTTGCTTAGGATTTCATCCTTAGAATCCCCGATTCGTTTTTCATTTTATCTGTTTTATTTAAATTGGGATCTACAGGCAAATGGGATGTCTCTTAAAGTGTTTTTTTTTAAAGGATGCATGATTTTTTTTTGCTAGTTAAAGCAAATTCTTATGTGCTCTGCTTAGGGTATTTGGCATACATAGGTACATACTTATGTAAGTGCATCATACTATGTAGTGCTTCATAAAATGTGTGTATTCAGCCATAAAATAATAATGGCAATAACTTTTAAATGTTTAATTTGGTGTCTTTTGCAAATTTATTTTGAAGCACATTTAATCTGTCTACAGTATGTATGTATGCCATTGTATGATATATTTTATGATTGCATGATCATATGATAATCATTGTATAATTGCATGATGTCATTTAATGATGTATGTCATTGATGTATGGCTATGTCAGCATATGCTCTTGAATGTCTTGGATCTCCTTTGAGGGAGAAATGCAGAATAAAGATATGGTCAATAAATTTATTCTTTAGAATTCAGATATATAGAAGTTAGTTAAAGTATAATTTCCCCAACAGATGATAATTTTTTGTGTTTGAGCATCTTAAAAATAAGATGAAAAGCTCAGTGCTAATAAAAAAGCATTTATTCTGTTTTGCAGATGTTTTCTCCACCTGTTAATAGTGGGAAAACCAGACCAACTACACTGGGAAGCAGTCAGTTCAGTGGATCAGGTAAGATGCAGCTGAAAAAGGAAAAGGTTGAGAGCAATACTGCTGCTGTGTTGCTGTATGCAAAATCTTAATTTGTTGGTATAACTGTTGACATTAATGTGAATGCGGTGTGTGTCAATCATAAGTAGGTATTAAAAATCTAAAACTGCTTTCAAATGCCTTTTTAAACAAAGGCTCAAAGTGTTGTTTCAAGATGGATTTGATTTTCATTTAGTGGAGATACCTGCTTCTGCGAAAAGGCACAAGTTCTGAAAACGTTTATTTTTTGTGAATTTTTTACTTAGGTGTGTTTAAAAGTGGTATTGAAAAGTAATATAAATAAGAAATATTGAATTGTCTTTTTAGATAGTTGTGGAACTTTAAGTACATCTCTTTTTTTGCACAAATCATAAATGAGAATATAATAAAATAGAAAAAATTTTGTATCTACAGAATTATATAAAAGATGTTATATACCGTATTTTCCGGCTTATTACACGCATCGGACCATAAGATGCACCAAAGTTTAGAGGAGCAAAACAAGAAAAAAAAATTCTGAACCAAATGGTGTATGAATATATTTAATAAAATATAGTAGAATAATATTTCAACCATGTAAAGTCAACAATGGTATTAAGAACCATTATCACTGTCATTAACAAATGAGGAAAGACTTCTAATTTTCTGGAAACCCCAAAAACTCATCATCTCTAGTGTCAGTGATTTGTGACTTTTGCACAAATTTCATTGCAAATGATCAGACACCAACATTTTGCACAAATCTCATTGCAAATGGTGCAGGAAGGCAGGTAAGTTGGGAGGGGGTTCTTTTGGGGGTGCGGGGGATTCAGGTAGGTAGGGAAAGATGAGGGGATCTAGATAGATAGGGAAGAGTGAGGGACACACAGGCATGGACAGGAAGGGACCAGGTCTTGTGCATGTCTACTCTGGAGCAAGTCTCCAAGCCAGGGAAAGCTGCTTAGGACAGCAACTGTGCATGTCTACTTTGGAGCAAATCTCCAACCCAGGGAGGGATGCAGAGGCATGCAGAAGTAGAGATCAGGTCTTGTGCATATCTACTTTGGAACAAGTTTCCAAGCTAGGGAAGGCTGCTTAGGATTGCAACTGTGCCAGGGTGACCAGATGCCAAACCCAAAATTCCTGAACCCCAAGGCCAAAATTCTTACCCCCAAGCCAAAATTCCTACCCACTTAAAAAATTGCCAAAAATGTATTTTTTTGTTTTTATATTTTTGATTTTTGGCCATAACTTTTGAAAGGAAGGAGATATCTCAAAACTGATTTTTGCATTGGATTCTGCTCTTCAATACGAATCCAGCAACATATGACATGATGGGGTACTGCGCACCAGGATTGGCCCTATCACTCTTTAAGACACAAAGGCATTTTCCTCCCCTTTGGGGAGAAAAAGGTGCGTCTTATAAGCCAGCAAATATGGTACATCTTAACAGGTGAAGGAAAAAAGTGTTTGTTGATCACAAGAATCTGTCCAACCGAATTGGTAGACTGTGTCTAAACAATAGGCTATTTAGAGAACATTTGAGCATAGAATTCTTTCAGGAAATGAAATTTTCAATCTAATCTATTATGAATAGTTTTTTTCAGAGGGAGAATGGTGCTGCTTTTGCTGCAAGTGGCCTAAACTAGAAATGTGTGAGTGGCAATAACAGTTCATAATCGTATATCTTTTAGAAACAGCTATAACTTGTTTTCAACCAGCCTTACTTTATGTTCATAGCAAAGTATACTTTAAAAAACCTACTATTTTGTACCATTTTATTTAGTCTACATTATTGGCAAGGACCTTTGGAGAGTTAAATTTAATTTGCTGTGTTTCTTAAGATAACATCTGTTTTAAAGCAACACTTATTTCTTGTAGCATTTTTGTTTTAGGCTGATTTTAATGGTCAAATTAAGCTAATGGAAGAATAGGTGTTCTCTGTATTCCAAGGTGGTAAAAACGGTTTGGGCCCAATCCTATCCTTGTCTACTCAAAAGTAAATTGCCTTGTTTACAATGGGGCTTACTCTCAGGAAAGTGTGCATAGGATTGCAGCCTTTGTCATGTATACTGATTAGTCCCATTCTCTTGTATATGTTCAATATCTTATATTGCCTCTAAACTTCAATCATTCTAGGTTCAGAGAGATTAATATCTGAAAAAAATAAAAGGCAGATGAGTCTGTTGGTTTTGGGTTGCTGAATATGGATGCAGAGAAGTCTCATTATTAAAGTTTGGAAAACATGTTGCGGGTAGAACTAGTAATAATAATCTGATGTTGGAGAATAAAAGATTTTTTTGCTGAGTAGACCCAGGTTAGACATAATACTGCCCATTTGCCTATCTATGGGATTGTTCAGTGAACTTTTACCTTCCTCATGCCTCAAGTCTTGTATTCATATTTATAGAGTCAAACCTAGCTGTATTTAACATATCTTTGCTGATATTTATGCTTACCATAGTTGTCATAAAACAATGAGATAGGTGCAGACTGTTAGGAGATGCAAACCTCTTTACCCATGTTTAGTATTCAGCATATCTGCACTGATATCTTGGTTTTATTTTTAAAATTTTATTTTATAACATTTATTTCCTGCCTTCCTCACCACAGAGGATTCAGGGATGCTTACAGTAAAAAGCAAAATAAAACCACTCAAACATAAAAAATAAAAAATTTTAAAATCAGCCAAAAATCAACCCATAATCTGCAACCGAAAACTCCCAACGGTACCTACTAGCCAACCACCACCAGTTAGGCATTGCCTTTCCCAAGAAGCAGAGCTGGAAAGCTAGATTTTCGTAAGATGCCTGAAAGAAAGTGGCACAGGAACCAGTATGACCTTTATAAGGGAGGCCAACACCAAAAATGTTCTGTTACTCAAGAACAGAGTGCCTAGTTGTGCTCCTAGTGCATCAGATCATAATTAAAGAATACAAGAAGCACATTCACTACATTCTGTCCATTGGGAGATATAAATCTGTGAGGAAAGCACATGCGTTGTGTTCTTAAAGTCTCAGATTCAATTATCTGCATCTCCAGGTAGGGATAGGACAGAACTCTGAAACTGATAGGTACCTGCTTTTCCGTCAGTGAGAATTCTCAACTACATGGGCAGTGGTCTGATTGGATGGAAGATAGCTTCTTATATGTGTGAAGATAGTCAGTAAGGTATCCAGATCCTAAACCTTTTATCATTAAAAACAATAGCCAGTACCTGAGTTAAACTCAGAAACTAGTAACCACTGAAATTCACAAAGAATTGAGGTGTTAAAACCATTTGCCATATTGCTAAATGAAATTTCCAAATTCCTGTCATGGAGAACCTCAAATAGACTGCATTACATTGGTCCATGCTGGAGCGGATGACATAATGGAAAGTTTAGCTAGATCATAATCTCCAGATAAATCACAATTTGTAAATCGGTTGATGAAAGACACACCTCTTCATCAAGTCCACCTTAACTGCTAGAAACCCTGGTTAGGAAAATGCCAGACACTAAGCCTATTCATTAAGAGAATGCAGCCACACCAAAAGCAGGCTAAAAGCATCTCTCAGTTCAGCAATATGTACAATTAACAGGATTCTTACCCTGTTTGAATTGAGGTTTGGTCTTTTAGTCCTATTTACAGTGCAGTCCTAACTCCTGGTTAGGCCAGCACAGGTCCCAGCAAAAGTTTCCTACTGGCTTGGGGGTGTTGCAAAAGTGATGTAAGGCACCTCTGTGCAACTCCTTGGGTATGTAGGTTAGGCCAGTGCACGGATATGTGCCAGCCTTCCACATGCTACCATGGAAATAGGGAGATGGATGAGTTCTGCTGGCCTAAATTGGTTAGGATTGTGCCCTCAGACTCTTATGTCCGATAAACGCTAGTTTAAGATCTCCATAGCCTCCTTAGGATCAGACGAAAAAATGAGCTCAGTTTGAGCTTTGTCAGAATATTGAAAGATAATATGGTCAATGGTATTTAAAGCCACCAAGATCCAGCACAAGTAGTCTCCCAGGGTCGTTAAAGTAGCTTCAATCCCAAAACCTGATGAAAGTTTGACTGAAATAGGTCCAAATAAACCATCTCAACCAAAAAAAACCCCGAATCCAGGATGTCGCCACATATTTGGGCATCTTGCCTGGGAATGAGATGCTTGACCCAAACCAAGAATTGTTAGCTAAGAAAAATCAAGTGAAGACTTTTCAGTAAAGTATGGACAACTTCCTCTTTCTACATAGCTGTAAATTAACCCTCCCTCAGGGTGGTTTGTTGATCACCTGGGCAATTGTATGATCATGACTGTGCTGATCTAATCAGGCAGGATGGGTAAGGGTCAGGTGTGTATACGGTTTGTCATGAGTATTTCCAAGTATTTTGACTGAACAAGATGAAATGAATTCAATATAATTTGACAGGTGGGTGCTCTCGGGCTCTCAAGTTGACCACTGTATAATCAGAGGCCAAGTTGGAATGGCTGCAAAAATTGTAATACCAAAGTATCTAGAAAACTGATCAGCAGGCTATTGAGGGCTGCACCTGCTTTCCACAAGGGCCAAACTGAAAAAACAAAATTGTCACTACTCTAAACAGATGTGTTGGATGGCCCTGAGCTGGTGTGATTCTGATGAAATAGATCTTATTGACACCACAGAGCAGGATCAAAGATGGACGCTAGCATGTATTTGTCAGAATAGTTGCAAGAGTTTTTCTGTTTAGGAAAGCCATGAAGCTCAGCTAGCTGTCTGGGAAAGGAGCAGGTGTTGAGTTAGTAAGCTGAAAAGTAGGGGAATGCTTTTGCAATAAAAGAGACAAATGTGTCAACCTGCAATGTAGGCTTGAAACAGCTTCGTTTTTTTCTTTGTAATGTTGATAGAGCATTTTGGTATATCTCTCGCTAGCCAATAATGACAATATAAACAAGGCAGCAAAACTGAGCTTTGTTGGGTGTTCCAAAAGGCCTCTGTGCATGCACCAATTGCTTCCTGTTTTTTCTTGGAAAACAGCAGCTTCTCATGTCGCAACACTTGAATACAATACGATATGAATATGGTTCTGATCTGTATAGATATGAATACTTTAGATAAAGTTCTAAATGATAATTTTGCTCTTCCTGCAAAAATGAGTTCATGTTACTGGAATATAAGCTCTGTTTGTGGTCTAGTATCGATAGTAAACAGGAGTCAGTGTAGAAAATTATCAAATGTTTCATATTCGCAAGTAACTTGGTATTCCGTACTTAAATATTAGTGTAAAGTCTCTAAATCTTGATTGTTAATTTACTGTAAGTGAATTGTTTAACATATAATGCAAGAGTATATTATTTGGAAAAACCTATACAGTAATCTGATACTAGAACTTCACAGAATTTATCATTCAGGTGTATGCGAAAGAGCTTAGCAGTTTAAATTGTTCCAAATTGCTCAGAATGTTGCAACTGAACTTTAAATAGAATTTAACGATATAACCTAGTGCCTTAAGTGTGAACCATCCTTATTGTCAGCCAAATGATGAAAATTTTCTTTTGCTATGCCGATCATATAATGATTTACCCTTTCCTTGGTTTTTGTCCAATCGTAAAATGATTTACCCTTTCCTTGGTTTCTTTGTTTATATTAGAAAGTCATTTGGTAAACTGACTTATTTTAATAAGTGTGCAGACTGAAGCTTTCTTCCTTCATAATGTGCTTACTCTAAGGTCCAAAATCTGTATATTTTGTATGGAAAAAAAATGACCTAATATGATGGTAGTCCAAAAATTTTTGAATGGTGATTAGGATGTTTGAAGATGATTTATAGTACTTTATGTGTATTTATATAGGAAGAGTTGACTAATTTTGAGCACAATCCTAACCATGTCTACTCAAAAGTAAGCTCCATTGTGTTCAATGGGTCTTACTCCCAGGAAAGTGTCTTTAGGATTGCAGCCTTTGTTTATAAAGCTTGATGTTCCAAGCATACTGCAGGTAGTGGTTAGATTTCTGGTTTCAGGGATTCTTACCTTGTTTGAGATGCTAACCTTGTTTGAGAGAGATGCTGTGTTCTTGCTGGTTTGACTTTGTTTCTTTGCCTCCTGTTTATAGAGTAACAGGATGCTTTTTCCCATAAGATCAGAAGAAACCACATAATCTTCTAATTAGTGAATAATTTTGCAGCTAAGATTCTTAATTTGCTAGCAGTATTTTCATGATCTCTGTTGTCAAGAGAGATGTAGAACCTTTGCTAAAGTAGCTGTTCTGTTTCTTTTAGCTTTGCTATAGAAGAGATTTCTGATCATTCTCATGTTAGATTAAATTTACATCCTCCGACTTAACTGCTCTCACTAACTCAGTTATGCCAATGGATTGTGTGCTGTAAATCTGCAGTAATTTCTATTACCTTACACTAGGACAAGCCTATGGTGCCCCAGTGGGCCATCATGAATCTATACCAGCTGTTTTGTTTGTGCAGGTCTGAGAAGAGTAAGGGCAGGAAAAGGGACAGAGTTGGAATCTGACATAAACCAGTTCTGCCACAATCCATCCCTTCCTCTATTTCTTGTCCCCTCTTTACCCAGAAACTCACCTGTTCCTCTCCCTTTCTGCTGTATTTTGTCTACCACCTGCCACTCTGCTCCTGCTGCCACATTGGTTGCTAGATACAGATGGAAATTGCAGTAGCCCACTGACATCACTACCATTTGTCATGGTGGGCCCAAATGAGTATTGGTGGCATGTGTGCAATCTGCTGTATAAACATTTACACAGAATACAGGTATGTTATATTGTCATGAAAGGAGTCTCGTCCTAGTTAAAATGATGCTGCTGATCTCAAGCACTTATTAAAATTATCTATAATGTATAAAAAAAATTGTATGTGCATAGATGACGTTATAGTTATAAATTTGTGAGACCTCACAGACCACCTATTAATCCTATTGACTCTCCACTAGTTGTTTACAAAGTCTTTTTTCTGATAAGGGATAAGCTTTGTAAACAAGCTGCGAAGGAGATTGAAGGAAATTGCAGGCTTTCAGGACTTGCAGCAAGGCAATGCTGCCCTTCTGGTAACTAAGCATCCATCTTGAAAAGAATTCATCTTGAAAAATCTGCAGAAACATGACAAGGAATTCCTGCGCAGAGCTCATTAACTGGGCCAGGATATGTGCATTTTGGCTTATTTTACTTAGTTGATTACTGTGCCCACTGTGCCTTTGTTGTGTGTGTGTGTGTGTAGATATACTATATATACTGTATTATTTGTGTGTCAGCTTGTTTGGATTGGAATTTCATCCAGTTATTTATACTTATCTATTTGCATTTGCATGCTTTCAAACTTATAGGTTGGCAGGAGTTGAGCTAAGGATGGGAGCACACCCCATCTGGCAGAATTCGGGTCTTGAACTGCTGACCTGCAAAGCAGAATTCGTGTCAAGCTGTGTTCTAATCTCAGCATTCTAGCAACTAGAGCCCCCTGATTACAATACAGTCATATAAAACAAAATAATAAAGAAAATACAAAATAGAAAGAAAAATAAAACAAATTAATTTGCACTAAGGCTGCAATCCTAAAGACACATTCCTGGGAGTAGGACCCATTGAACACAAAGGGGCTGACAGTTGAGTATATATGGTTAGGATTGTGCTGTTAGTCTCTCAGGCTGTAGTCTGCCCCACCTTACACAGGAATGAACCCCACTGATTACAGTAGGGCTTACTTTAGAATAGACATGGAAGGCTAGGTCTCGGGCTCCTTTCTATTGCCCCCTTACATAGGAATGAGCTCTGTTGAGTGTAATAGGCTTACTTCAGAGTAAACATGCGTAGACTGGTCTCTCCGGAGAGGCTGATCAGGTGTTGGCAGAGTGCTGAAGCTGGCCATATCCCAGTTAGGACTATTTTTTTGCTTGTATTGCAAGACATCACTGGGTTTGCAAAACAAAATTTATTAGAAACTAGCAAAAACATATCTGTGTGGTGGGAGTGAAATTCCACCGTATGCCATCCCCCCACTGTGCATCCCCCCATGCACATCACCCCATGTTCACCCCCCCAGTGTCCATTACTCCCCCATGCGCAGCATCCTGCCCAGTGCAACCCCTCCCTCTGAACAACATCAGTGCACCAGGCACCGAGCACCAAATTGGCTGGATGTTGGTCAGTCCTCCAGGTTAAGTATAGGACAAAAACACGTTGCACCCCTTTTCAGCACCTTAAGGGTTAAATTTCTCAACATTGGTTCTTGGTGGGTGTTGATGTCACAGAAGGAACACTAATTTCACGCTTCTAGGTCCAGGGGTTGGGGCAGAGCATCCTTCAGTCAGGGATTCTTCAATGTGCAGTATAGGGAGGAAAACATGTTGAGCCCCATTTCACCCCCTTCTGGTTGGAATTTCCAAAAACCAGTTCTTAGTGGGTATTTCTGTCATGGAAGGAACACCTACCCCAAATTTCATGTTTCTAGGCCCAGCGATTTTGGCTGGGTGATGATTAGTGAATCATTGAGTCAGCGAGTGACCTTTCATTTTTATTTATTAGAAAATGTTTGCTTGTCTTGCTCTCAATCTAAGGTTTTACTGTACTTTAAAGAAATTCCTTTTTAATAAAAAAGGAAAATGTGGCAAGCCAATACAGAAGCATCTAAATAATAAATGGAAAATGTAGACCTAAATCAGTTATTGGTTATTTTAAGTCATGTTGGAAAGGCATGCATTTATCCCTTTTTGCTGCTGCCTCTGAGTGATTGAGCATCATCCCTCCTGGCACACAAAGATGACTCTGAAAAGACCCATCCTTCTTAATGTGCTAATTTAATCTCCAAGATTAATAGTGGCTTCATAAAGATGTTTGTTGTGACAATTTGTAACATTCTATCCCTGGAAAAATTATTGAGAATGGAGCCTGAGAACCTTTGGAAATATTGTTAGCTTATGGAAGTGTGATGTAAAAATTAAATACATTTTAGAATATAGGTTATAATGATAAGGGAAGAAGTGAGCATTTTGTAGGATTTTATATTACCTGGTTTTGATTTGTGATAGAGTAGAAAAGAATTGGAATGTTTTAGTTGGTTCTGAATCAAAAAATTCCACAGAGTTTTAGTTATAGTAGGCTACAGCAGTTTCTTCAGCATTTGTACCATATGGAAGGTACCACACTCAACTTTTTGGCCCCAGGAACTGGTTCTGTGGAAAAGAAATTTTCCAGGGACCAGCCTAGGAGTGGGGGGTGGGGGAAGAGTTCTACCTTTGGAGACCTTTGGGGACCTTGAGGCTTCCCCGCCTAGAACACAGCACAGCTGGCTCCAGCTATAAATCCCATTGTACCGTGTTTCCATATAGTTAGACCTACCCAGAAAAGAATACCTACCCAGACCTTTGCCCTGAGGTCTAAAGTAAAACCCTCCTCCAAAAAGAAGACCTAATAAAATCCCACTTCCACATAGCAGCACCAAAGCCAATGCAGGTCTACTCAAAAGTAAGCTCCATTATAGTCAGATGGGATAGCAGCCTCAGAATCTGATCCTTGCATTGCTACTCAGAAGGAAGCCCCATAATAGTCAGTGGGACATACTCCTAGGAAAGTGTGGATGGGATAGCAGCCTCAAAGCCCAACCCCTCTGTGCAGACACACACAGAATAGGGATCTTTCAGCAAGACTTTCCTGGGAGTAAGCCCTTTGAGGGTGGTGGGGAAGGATGGGACTTACTTCTGTGCCCAGGTTGACCCTATGACTGGATTTATATCATTTTTTAGCCTCCTGTTGGGGTGTCCTACATTTTTGCTTCATTGTCCTACATTTTGCTGTCAATGTTAATTAAAATAAGGCCTACCCTGAAAATAAGACCTATAGAGTTTTTTGACATAAAATAAAATAAGCCAGTGTCTTATTATTGGGGAAACACGGCAGTGAATATTGAATTGCGAGGTTACTGTGCATGGGACCGCAGCTGAGAGCTCAATCTATGCTACTCAGAGCACGGATTTTCAATCTTTTCAATGCAAGATGCCTTGAAGATGCACAAAGCCATCCTAGTCACTCTTATTGGAGAGTAAGCCTCAATGACTATAATGGGATTTATTTCTGAGTAACAGGCATAGGATTGGTCTCTGAGGCTGCAATCATCTGACAGAGCCCTCCTGCTGTGAGGAGGGTAAGAGCCACTCAGAGGAGAGGCTTGCGGAAAGGTCAGGCAGCTGCCAAGTACCTCCTGTGGTGCCTGGATCGGAGGTTGAGAAACCCTGCCGTATGGTGATGGTGTCTGCTTGTTGTGGATTGGAATTTCATCCAATCCACGATGGACGTGACTTGGGGGAAACTGGCAGACCTGTCACCAGGAAGTTGCCTTTCCCACTAAAGTGGTACCTATTTATCTACTTGCATTTGCATGCTTTCGAACTGGTAGGTTGGCAGGAGCTGGGCTAAGAATGGTAGCTCAACCCTTCAGGCAGTACTCAGGTCTTGAACTGCTGAGAGGAATTCCAGTCAAGCAGTGTTCTAACCCCAGTGTTCTAACCCCTGAGCCATTGCACCCCTCAAAGTAGTTGTAGGCCATGGTTCTCAAACTCCTGGAATTTGCACTGCACTGTAAGTGTTTGTGGGGGAGGGCAGTTACGTGATTGCAAACCAGAAGTGGTTGTAATTATTATACTCACTCTGTTCACAATATGGGGGCCCTGCTGAGGCTTGCACACGACTCCCTGCACCTCTGGGAGACTGCTGTGAGCTGTGAGACAAGGCCATGCCCTCCTCCAAAGCAGTGTGATCCTGGCAATTGTCACTCTCTTTTCCCTCCCTGCAACCGAAGGGGCAGAGCCCAGGGTGCGCAGGCTGTGGTGTTGCAATACCCTAGTTTGAGAACTACTTGGCTAAGGGATGGGTATGATTAACAATTTAAATGGCAGTAGCTGAACATTAGTTCATTTTTCCAACTAGGGCTGAAGATTTTCTGGCCCCAGTTTTTTAATGCTCTTATGATGACCAGTCTAGATTAATGGTTATCCTTGAAGAGCAACAGCCTTTTTCAACATTTGTTCCCTACTGTACCATTTTGCATGGTTTACCTATTGGAAATATCTCTGGAAATTACCCCTTGATGATGTAATCACCAGTTCCTTTTGGATTTGGGAGGCCAGATACAATGTTACAAAAACCGGTAAGAGGCTCAGAGTGGGTGGGATGGCTTTTTCAAAATATGCCTTCTGAGCTGAGCATTGTATGCTTTCACTGCCAGGTGGTGGTTTGGAAATCCCAAGAGTACCATTGCATACCATCTCAAATACTACCAGTGATACTAGTTTAAAAAAAACACACTGGTTTAGAATCCTTTGGTCAGGCTGTTGAATGGTACTGTGGCTACCTTAGTTACATCATGCTACTGTTGAAAGAATTGCACTGGCTGTCAATTTGTTTCCGAGTGTAATTCAAAGAATTGGTTTTAATTGTTAAAAACCTAAACAGTTTGGGACCATCTGCTCCATTATTCTCTGAACTGCTCTATTAATTAGCTATTTTTTATTTCCTTTGTAAACCACTTGGTGAACTTTTTAGTTGCAAAGCAGTATATAAATACTGTAGATAGATGGAAGTTGTTAGCTGAGGTCTTCTGAGACTCCCTGCCCATCAATCCCTCATGCCTTTCCTATGTCTTTGGCATCAGGCAACATTTTTATGTTTTCTGGATAATTTTTTATTGGCTAGATTTGATGTGTTATCAATTTTAAACATGTTGATTTGAAACTTGTTGATTGTCCTGGTGTTTAGCAAGTGACAAAATCATTTGTTAACAGTAGTGAAGGTCAAATTTTTTTTCCTTCTGTGGGATGAGATAATTGGTGATTTTATTACTTGAATGCATGTTCTGTATTTCTGTATTTGGAAAACAAAGCTGTATTTATAAATACAACATTCAAAACATAAAGGCCATACTTTTTGGTGAAGATGTTAACTGAATACCAAGGAAAATCAACAAAATAAGCTTTTGTTGAATTTTATAATGTGGTACTCTGTATGGGAATAGCCATGCTTCTAAATGTACCCAGTCTTTAGAACTCTGTTAGTTTCTAGTATATTATGGGGAGGCAGTTGTGGAGAACGAGGTGTTGATTTAAAGTTATTTTAAAATTATATTTTGTCCAGTGGAAATTTTTATGAGGAAACTTAGTTTAGCATAAATGGGTATTTAAAAGCATTTGGGTGGTTTTAATTTTCACTCTGATTCTGTTGGTTTTTTTTCCTAATATTTTTATCATTGTATCATATACAGTGGTGCCTCACATAACAAGTTCAACTCGTTCCAGAAACATGCTTGTTATATGAGACGCTCTTTATGTGAAGTGGATTTTCCCATAGGAAATAATGGAAACTCAGACGATTGGTTCCACAACACAAAAAATATTCATATAAAACTATTAATTAGATGTAAATATGATGACAAAACACTGGAATTGAATTCAAAACATGCTTTCAGTGTGCATGATCCTATGAAGTCTACTTAGGTTGCAATCCTAAAGACACTTTCCTGGGAGTAAGACCCATTTAACACTTTTATTTTTGTTTTATTTATTTATTAAATTTATATTAATATAAATTAATATATATATTCCCTAACGAAGGGAACTCAAGGCTGCTGACAGCAATTAAAAGAACAATAAAACACAATTAAAATTAGATAATAAATACAGATTAAAACACAATTAAAATACAATTAGATTAACAAGCTAAAAACATATAGAGTAAAAACAATAACAAAGCCCCCCCAACCTCTGCCCCCATTAAAAAGCTTTTTTTAAAATAAAAGGTTTTTAGGCTCCGCCTGAAGCTCTGTATTGAGGTAGTTTTCCTCCGTTCTAAGGGGAGGGAGTTCCAAAGCCGTGGTGCCATCACCGGGAAGGCCCTGTCTCTGGCCGCCACACCTCTCACATCTCTTAGTGGTGGCACAGTCAGTAGGGCCCCCTCAGATGACCTTAGGTGACAGGTCGGATTGTACAGAAGAAGGCAGTCCCTCAGATACCCTGGACCCGAGCTGTTTAGGGCTTTAAAGGTCAGGACCTGCACTTTTAATTCAGCCCAGAAATGAATGGGCAGCCAGTGTAGTTGCTGAAGCAGTGGCCCGACAGAGTCGAACTGATGAGCCCAACAACCACACGGGCCACCGCATTCTGGACTAGTTGAAGTTTCCGGACTGTCTTCAGAGGCAGCCCCACGTAGAGCTCATTACAATAATCCAGTCTCAATGTCACTAGGGCATGGGTCACCGTGGCCAGATCCGAGCGACTCAGGTATGGTTGCATTTGGTGAATCAGCCAAAGCTGAGCAAAGGCTCCCTTGGCCACAGCTGCCACCTGGGACTTCAGGAGCAGCTGCGAATCCAGGGAAACCCCCAAGCTGCAAACCTGGTCCTTCAGAGGGAGTGCAACCCCATCCAGAACAGGATGATATTCCAATACCTGAGTCGAGGACTTCCGGACCAGGAGAACCTCTGTCTTATCAGGATTTAATCTCAGCTTGTTCACCCTCATCCAGTCCCCCGCTGCCTCCAGACAACGATTCAGGACTTAAACTGCCTCCTTGGACTCAGGAGGAGAGATAGAGTTGGGTATCATCAGCATACTGATGACACCTCACTCCAAACCTATGGATGACCTCTCCCAGTGGCTTCCTGTAGATGTTAAATATTATGGGGAATAGGATGGAACTTTGTGGCACCCCGCACCGAAGAGGCCAGGGTGCTGAGTAAGCATCCCCCAGCACCACCTTTTGGGACCAGCCAGGAAGGCGTGGAACCACTGCAAAACAGTGCCTCCAATCCCCAACCTGGCCATCCGACCCAAAAGGACATCATGGTCGATGGTGTCAAAGGCCGCTGAGAGGTCCAGTAGGACCAACAGGGACGCACTCCCCCTGTCCATTCCCTGGCATAGATCATCCACCAAAGCAACCAAGGCAGTGTCTGTCCCAAACCCCGGCCTGAAACCAGATTGGAAGGGATCCAGATAATCAGCTTCATCAAGGACACTCTGACCACCCGCTCGACCACTGGCCGATAATTTGAGACTGGCCGATAATTGTTTAGGTTTTTAGGGTCCCAGGAGGGTTTCTTCAGGAGAGGGCGAACCACCGCCTGCTTTAATGCAGAAGGCAACACCCCCTCCCTCAGAGAGGAGTTCACCACCCTCCCTGACCATTCAGCCAGACCATCCCGGGCCGATCTAATTAGCCAGGCTGGGCAAGGAGATTCACACTACAGAAAATCTCTCTTTCAAGATGTCTCCCCACTTTCTCCTCTTCATCCTGAGCCTCTCTCTCCCCTCCTCCCTTCTGGCTAGTCCTGAGCTGCTTCCCGCTTTTCAGCTGCTGTTCTCTCCCTCTGCCCAGCGGATGCCCAGCCACAGGCGGAACAGCGCGGTAGTGTTGCTTTTGCTATGGGCAGGTGCGCTAGGCAGCCCTGATGCTTTTTAAAAGGGCTGCCGGCCAGTGCACCTGCCTCAACTGCCAACGAATGTGCTTATTAAGTGAAGCAGCAATTGTTATGTGAGACAGAATTCTAGAGAAATTTTTGCTTGTTATGTGGATCACTTGTTAAGCAAGATACCACTGTAATTGTAATCTATTTTTATTGTAAGTAGTTTTTTCTACTTCAAAGGAGCTCTTGGAGGCATTCAAGTTTCTGTTCTTCTTAATGATCCTTAAAGAGAGTTAAAGTGAGAATTATAAGCATTTAGTTATCCATTGAGTTTCATGGCTGAGCTGGAGTATGACCGTCGGTCTCCCAGACAGTCTTGGTCTTCAGACTGCTATACCATATTGACTCTCCAATTTGTAAGTGGAGATGCAGGATGGAATATCTGTCATATCTAAAGATTCATTGTTTCACAAACATATATATAAGATATATATACATACACACATAAATACACACACACACACACACACTGTATAATACAGAATGGTCACTAACTTATCAAATCCCAGCCAAATCTGCTGGACCTAGAAGCATGAAATTTGGGGAGCATATTCCTTTTATGACATGAGCACCCACTAAGAATTGGTTCTTAGAAATTTAACCCCTAAGGGAGTGACAAGGGGTGCAACATATTTTCATCCCTATACTTAACACTGAAGACTTGACTGTTCAACACCCATCCTCAATACCTGTAGCTAGAGGCATGAAATTTGGGGAACGGATTCTTTCTGTGATGTCAGGACCCACCAAGAACCATTTTGGTGCCCACTATTGCCCTGGATGCCTATTGGCACTTGCTGACCACTGATGGTGCCTAGTGTGTCAGGCCTATGGTATTGCAGGGCCTATAAATTGGTATATCACAGTTTTCAGAAGTTTCTAGAAAGTTCCAGAACCTATGTATGTCATGTGCTACCAGCATCATGTGATTAGCAGGCCACTCTTGTGGAAACACAATGTTGTCAGAGAATCCAAGGTGATTGGCTGATGGTAGCAGGCCTCCGTCAGTCTTGAAAGACTATGGTATCATGCCCGGCGCTGCATATGCTGCATGCAAAGCATGAAAGCCTGGGTTAGATTGTTATGGAGGATAGGCTGTTACCCAAGCAGCAAATCCCCCCTCTCCATGTCACTGAATTAGTCCAATGGAAAGGCAGAGCCGATACGATTGGATCCAGCTGCTGTCGCAGAGCTGGGCTAAGGACAGGAGCTCACCCTGTCTTGTGGGGCCGACCCGGGTATCGAACCCTGGCCTGCTGGTTAACAGGCACAGTGCCTTATGGACATCACATATATTCCTACTGTGGAGAAACCCTGTTGGTGTGTTATTGTATTGTGGGTTGTAATTTACATGTAATTTGCTGCCTTCATGCCACCGCTGTTTGGGTCAACAACTTCTCGAGCTATCCAGCACCCCAGATTTCTCTCCTACTCTGTTGCAGACAGCTCAGAGCCCATTAACCTACATGTAGAGACCTATAAAAGGCGAGGTTATTTTTCCTGACAAAGTGGGGTTATGGATTAACAAAATACAAGTGTTTTTTATTACAAGCATGCTTTCAGAACGAATTATGCTCAGATAATAAGGTACCCATATATTTAATTCTGATTCATTCTGTTCAGGTAGCACTTTCTGACTTTCATTGAAGTTTTATTTTAATTTCAGTTCCCCAACATTGGCATCCATCAGTCTCGAAAGACTATGGTATCGTGCTAGACGCTATATGTGAAGCATGAAGGCCTGGGTAGATTAACACGGTGGATAGGCTGTTACCCAAGCAGCAAATCTGTCCTTTCCACACCACTGAAATAGTCCAGTGGAATGGCAGAGCCGATACAATTGGTTCCAGCTGCGTCGCAGAGCATGGCTAAGGACAGGAGCTCTCACCCTGTCTTGTGGGGACCAGGGTCTCGAACACTGAACTACTGGTTAACAGGCACAGTGTCTTTACCACTTGCGCCACCCACAGCGCACAATCCACACCCATAGTTCCCCATCAGGGTTCCATTAAGTTGTTTTCATTTTTTAGCAGTAAAATGTAAAGTAGCTATTATGGTCTCTTCACTTGTCTGCATCCCCTCTTCTTATCCTTTTCAATCTCTGCTGCTATTCATGTGGTTGAACACATTATTAGAATATAATTCTGTGACAATTCTCATCCTTGCCTGCTTTTCTGGGTGTCTTTTTGGGGCACCGATCTTCTTTTTTCCCCTCACTGTCCTTGGATATTTATATGTACTGCCCCTGACTGATCTGGTAAAATCCTGTACTTTTACTAAGCATTCAATAACACCCTGCAGCTAATCTTTCTGTGTGTACTTCATTCATCTCATATCTCTCAACTGTTGTTCTGGTATTTCTTCTTAGAGGAATTATTCCATGAACCCAAGAGTTCTGTATTTTCTACTGTGGTAGCTGAATGTAATTAAAGATGCATTTAAGAAAAGTTCATCACAGATGTTGCAATTCTAAAAGTACATGTATGAATGAAATTTTGGAGCAGACAGCTCTTTTTTCAGGGCTCAGCTATATGAACTTTGGAATGGAATGGAACGTCCTAACTCCTGGATCTAAAGTAAAAGCAGAATCTTCTATAGTGGTGTAGCCTAATTATATGTGATTGATTTATATATGATTTTTGGTGAAATCCTAAGCATGTCTAATCAGAAGCAAGTCCCATTGTGTTCAGTAGTATTTACTCCTAGGAAAATGTGGTTAGGATTGCAGCCTTTGCCTCAAAGCGAATGAGGTTGGCTCTTTAAATTGAAAGATGAACATCCCTTAAGTTGCAGTTAATGGCTTAAAGGCAGCCTGCTTACCATGGCAATGTGGTAGGCAATTACCTTTGTCTTAGAAAAGTTCATGACTTTTTAGTTTTGTTTCTGTTCAGCTGGGACTCAGAGCCCCTCCCTTCCCCTAAGTGGCAATCACTTGTGAATTGCTCTGAGCTGTAACAGCTTGCAAATTGCAGGAGCTCAGCTCCTTGCAGGGCAGTCAGCAGCCACTTGAAAGGGAACTTGATTCATCTTGATTGTAAGCCTACCTTGTTACCATGGTAACTATAACTGCCCTCATATGAAGTGAAAATAGTTAATCATTGAGTTTCTTGGAACCAAATGTCATGAATGGGAACATTTATAACCTTTATATATAAAACAGAAGAGTCACTGAACCCAAAACCCTGGACCTAAAAATGTGAAATTTGACAAGCTCTTAAGAACCAATTTTTAGAAATTCAAACCCTAAGGGGGGAAGGGGTCCAACGTGTTTTTGTTCCTGTACTTAAAATGGAAGACTGTCTGAATCATTGATGCCCAGCATATATCTCTGGACCTAGAAGCATGAAATTTGGGGGGCATATTCCTTCTGTAATGTAAGGATCCACTAAGAACTGATCTGGTGTTTGTTGCCTGCTGGTGCTTCACAGGGGTACTTGCTGAATGATTGTGCCTGCCAGTGCCCACTGCTCCCTGTGCCCAGTAATGCCTGGTGCCTTCTGGTGCCCAGAAATATTCTTTAAATATTGCTGCCTCAATGCTGGGTACATTTAGCTAGCTTTATAGATAAAAAAGCCTTCAGTGCGTTCCAGAGCAAAGCAGTTATAGTAACACACATCTCACATAAAAGTATGTTTCACGTAACAATCAAAAATTTCTCTAGGATTCTGTTTCACGTAACAAACTGTGCTTCACATAACAAACACATTCGTTGGCAGTTGGGGCAGATGTGCTGGCTGACAGCCCTTTTAAAAAGCGTCAGAGCTGCCTAGCACCCCTGTCCATAGCAAAAGCAACACTTCTACGCTATTCCTCCTGTGGCTGGGCATCCGCTGGGCACAGGGAGAGAACAGCAGTGGAGAAGAGGGAAGCAGCTCAGGGCTAGCTGGAAGGGAGCAGGGGAGAGAGAGGCTCAGGATGAAGAGAAGGAGAAAGTGGGGAGACACTTTGAAAGTGTCTTTGATTGCTGCCTCCTAACCATGCCTACCCAAGAGTAAGCCCCATTGTGTTCAATGTGGCTTACTCCCAGGAAAGTGTCTTTAGGATTGCAGCCGAAGTAGACATCATAGGATCATGCACTTTGAATGCATGTTTTAAATTCAATTCCAGTGTTTTGTCATCATTTTTATATCCAGTTAATATTTTTATATGAATATTTTGGGGGTTGTGGAACCAATCGCCTGAGTTTCCATTATTTCCTATGGGAAAATCTGCTTCACCTAAAGAACGTTTCACGTAACAAATATGCCTCTGGAACAAATTAAATTTATTACATGAGGTGCCTCTATACATGGTTTTTATTATGAAAAGTTCTTTTAACCTTCATTTTTAAACTTTTTTTCAGTCAAATCCAGTATGTACCTGTTTCTTTGATACCTGGCTTTAAAACAGTGCATAATTCCAACATTGCATGAATAATCCTGGATACCAATTACATTGGAGGTGAAGTGTGAATTGGGCCCAAGAGGAGAATGGAGATAGTGGCAGACCAAATCCTTTTTTCCTTCCAAAGCCTCAGATCCCAACATGGGTCCTCAGTTTGGCAGCAGCTCAGGAGCTGGTGCAGATCCAAGGAGCCCCATTATGGCTAACCATATTCTACTCAGCTGAAGTTCTGCATGGGCAACTGCTCTGTCCCTATGGGATAAAATGGCAGCCATTTTGGTGCCACTGTACAATGCAGCACCAAGGAAACACAATTAGGCTCTTAATGTCTTCATATTGATGCATACGCACAACTCGTGTCAGCAGCAGTGGGTAGATTGATTCCTTTTAGTGTGAATCATTTATTCACTGAAATACCTAAATGTCTGTGTCTGAGACATAGGAGTGTCAAATAGTTAACTGGTATTTATTCAGCAGGTTTAAGAGATAGGTGTCACCCTCAGAACTGAAAGTTGTCTGGCTCTCCAGTCACTTTGTAGCTTCTTTATATAGCATTTAATATTATTTTCAACTATTGTTTTTCATTTGGCTAATTGATTTTACCATAGCACAGAAGGACACAGTAGCCGAGCAGGTAGGAAGTATTACTTGAAGTTACAGATAATAGTGAACTCAGTTATATGAAACATTGAAGAACATTGAAGACGTAGATTTCAGTTGAAAACATTGCTACAGTTAAAACAATCAAAATCAGGATTATATGCACACTTAAGGTCAGTGAGTAAAAATCATTTGCAACCAAATAAGCACAACAAACTACTTTTGTTAGGTAGGAAAAATATTCCCAAATCAATTTCCTCTGGAAAACAGCCTTGTCAATTCTTGTCTTTTGAAGTTAATAGATGAAATTCACTTTGACAGATGGAGATATGTACCAGTTTCTTGCCTATGGCCACGATCTAATAATCAGGGGTATGGTAACAAGTTGTCTAAAGATTCAGTAATCAAGAGAGTGCTTGACAAAATTTATTTTGACTTTTAAAAGAAATAGGCTTGGTTAACACAAGTGTATTCACTTCTGTTCATGGTACTTTAAAAAGTGTTTAATCTGTATAAATGAATGGCAAATTCTGTCTGCTGTGTATCTGAAACCCCTCTAACCCAGGTCACACTTGCTTTACACAAACATATAATACCTTTCTGGGATATGGATGATCCCAGGATTGAAAATTTGTCCGTCATTTGCTGCTTGAACATCCAGCATTGGAATTTGTGCCTGGCCAAAATCACCAGAAATTGGCTTTTAAGCTAGTTTAAGAATAAAACTAAATGGAGTTTTAAGCTTTGGATGAAATGCAGTGCTTTTCACAGCATTTTAAACTTGACTAACATTTAAAACCATTGCAGGTTTTCCTGCAGTTTGATGTGTGATTTGATGTGTGATGTTTGATGTGTGGTTTGATGTGTGATTCTTTATCTACTAAGGATTTTGAGGAGGGGAATAGAAATTAAAATTTCTCCAACTATAATGGAGAGAATCACTAGAAATTTTATTTGTGTGTGCACACTTTATAAGGGTTTGTTCCTGGCATTTTTTTCAGGATGCTTCATGCTGTCAGTAGGCTTGAATTTACTGTTGGTGAAAACCTAGAAAATTGTCTAAACTGGAAGAGTGAGAAACTTCAGTTTATGAGAGACAGCTGCAACCATGAGGGCTCTCAGTTTGAGTGTTTGGAAAAAATTAGAAACTTTTCACTTGTTTCTCAAGTTCCCTTTTGGGGAGAAAGGCAGAATACGAATAAAATAAATATAATGTTTCTTGAGCTTTTAGTATATCTACTTCATAGTGGGTGTTTTCTTCCCTTCCCCTAACTGGTCTTCAGTTTATATAAAAACTCATGAAAGAAGTTTTTAAAAATATCTAAAGATGCATTCTTTTGGTCTATTGGAAATGTCTGGGAAATAACTAGAAATTAGGTTACATCTTTGGCTGCTATTTAGATTTAATTTATAGCTGGATTCATTGGTGATTACATCTAATGCAGTCTAACAAAGTTAATTTTTTGCTATATAGGAGAAAATCTGTTTTCCCAAAATGTTTGTATGTTGCTTCATCATATTTATTGGAGTTTTGCGTGTGTATATGCATGCTCAGCAGCCGCTCGGGTGGTTTTCTTGCTTCCCAGCCCTACTTGGGTTGGCATTTCCTTCCCTGGATTTCCCAGAGTTCAGGGTGACCATATGCCACAACCAAAAAAGAGGACAAGGATACCCTGAAAATGTAGGACACCCAAGAAAAATGCAGAGCGTGACAGAATAAACTCTCATGTGTATTGCTTTCAGGTGGTTAATTTAAAAAACTGTATTTCATATACTGTAATTTATTACTTACACTTTATTAATTACAAAAGGCTACATACTACCTGCTCATAAGGAAAAGGAGAACAATGAAAATTTTTCCCAGGACACAAGGCTAAAACCCAGGACATATGGTCACCCTGCCTAAGTTCCCCATTGATTTATCTGTTGATTGCTTTGCTTTCCTGGGTTATGAGAGGCTGGCAGTATCCTACATGCCTTCCTAATGCTGCAGTGTTGAACTCAGATCAGGAGCCACTTCTGTTTTTGATTGAAAACCAAAAGTGGCTCCTGATTTGAGAGTAGCATTATTTACCTAATTTGGGAAGCATGCAGAGGGTGCTACTAACACCTTCTCCCAACCTGTAGAAGGCTGCAGCTATCTTCCAGGTAAGTGAAGCAACCCCTTTGCAGCAACATGATTCCTGCTCAATTAACTAAGAACCCATCGGCTGAAATCCTAAACACACTTCCCGGGGAGTAAGACCTATTGAACACAATAGGCTTACTTTTGAGTATGGTTAGGATTGTGCTTATCGAGTAAAATTTAAACAAACATCTTGGTGACTATCCCTTTAGCTTTCCTGACATGAACAAGTGGTAATCCTATCCAGTTCTCCAGGATCAATGCAACTGCAATGCTTCTCTTGGTAAGGGAACAAATGTTCCTTACCTTGAAAAGGCCTCCATGACTGCCCCAATTCAGTAATCCAGTTCAAGTTGTACCGTCTGTTTACAGTTTGACTTAAAAAATTTCAAGTCTTTAGTCTAACAATGCAATCCTAACTTGTGCTGGAATAAACAGCCTGGCTGGCTTCATTTGCGCTGTATCTTGCACAAGTTTCATCATTGTTGCTGCACTATCGTGGGGAAGGGAAACCAATGGGTCTACTTGGATCTACACCTCTAGATTTGGCACAGATTTAAGCAGATGGGAGCAGCCTGTTCACTGTGCTACCTGATGAAGTGAATCAGGATCTGGCATATTGATGGATCCCAGCCCTGCCTCTTGCTTCCTGCCTGCTAACTTCTGGGAAGGCACTCCACTGCCCCTCCAAACCCCTTTGCTAGCTGAGAACAGACAGCACAATCCACTGCTTTTTCCATTCCTACGGTGGCATGCCTGCCTAACTTTTTCGACTGTGATGTGGGAGTGCCTCTCAGCATTTTTTCAACATTCCCAGGCTAGTGCAGGCGACTTGCAATGGCCTGAAGGGGCGGTTGGATTGTGCTGTGAGTCACTACAAGAAGCAAGTTAAGTTGCGAGTCAAGGACTTACTTCCTGAGCATGATTTCACAGAAAAAAAGGAAATGGTGGTTGGGAGAATGAGTGTGGGAGGTGGGTTGAGAACATGGGAGCTTGTCATTCAGTACTCCCTTGATGTTCCCATTTAATATGCATAGCAGTCATCAAAGTGTTGAAGTCTTTACTTCAAATATAATTTATGTAACAAAAACTGCTCTTATTTGAGTTTAGCAGAAAGGTTGGAAAAAGTACAGTTAATCAAGAATACACAAATAGTAGGTGCTGAAGTAGTTTTCAGTCTAAGTCAGTGGCCCTAAGCTGAGTTGGAGTCAGTGCCATCCATAACTTGGATAAACCTCAAAAACAGTGTTTTGTATGACTTGAGTCAACTTGAATTAAATTCCCTTCACTGTTTTTGGCTATGTAACATATTATATCAAAGTAGTAGCTCATTGAGCAATAAGCTCTTTTACTTTTAGCGTTTGTGTTCGGACAGTTTGGAAAACCAGTACCATAGTTACAATTTGGAAGGGCAAAGGTGATGTGACTGAATTCTCAAATTATTCGCTGATTTAGCTTGATTTAGCTGCCATGGAAAATTTGAACAAGTTATTGATGCCATGCTTTGTAAACCCACTGATGGACAGTACCTTTTCGTGGTGGTGGTATTATGTGCTCCAGTGATATCAAGGGCTATGCTGGCAGTAGCGTAGCTACTGGCAGGGACTCCCATGCCAGACAGGTCTTTGTTGAGAAGCCAGAATAAACCTGTTCAAAATCCCACTGAACGGGGGTTGTCTGGAGAAGGAAAACTCCCACCTCAAACCTCTACTGTCTTCTGTCTATACCCATCTATGGAAAAGGCTTCAGGAGTCAACTTCGAGGCAAAATCTGGAGCTGGAGTCCCAGAAGCAATTCAATCACATTCTGGTAACTCCTGCAAAGCAGCTGGTACCAATCGTATTGGCTTTACCATTCCATTGGACTATTTCAGTGATGTGGAGAGGAGTGATTTGCTGCTTCGGTAACAGTTTATCCTCCATATTAATCTACCCAGGCCGTTGTGCTCTGAAGAAGACACTCAGAGCACAATACCATATCTTTCGAGACTGAAGGATGCCAATAATGATTAATTTTTTGTAAAATAGTTTTCATCACCTGAACCATTGCAGCTTTGTTCATCACCCAAATCATTGCAGCTTTGTCAAAGGGAATGATATTACAGATGGCATTTGTCCTGCTCGGTTACTTTTGGATATATACCCTACAAGAACAAACACAGCAGGGGATAGCTTAGTGAATTTTAACTCCAACTGAACATCAAAAATATGGAATGCATAGAATGTGGCCCCTTTAACCAGTGGAACCATCAACATTGGCAGAGAAGATCTGAAGAAAAAGAGCATCTTAGCTCCCTCTTTTGCGGTGACATCAATAGTATTCCAGGCATCAGTGCTCCCTGGATGAAGTGGCACCAGGTGACTTGTGTGTTTATAGGATAGTGAAGCGCCCAATTGCTCTTTATGGATCAGTGTGCTGGCCAGCGCCAATAAAGCATGAGGAAGCTCTTCATATGATAGAAATGAGAATACTCGAGTGGCGTCTTGGACTAATGCAATTTGATTATGTCTGATAATGATTGAGAATTGCACCAGTCACAGCAAAATTGCAGGAAGCAAGGCTAAGATGGTATGAACATGTGAAGCATAACAAAGAAGTAAGGGCAGCCATGCATCTAGGACAGTAAGGACAGCCATGCATAGTAAGGACAGCCATGAGTCTAGACCAGTGGTGTCCAACCTTTTAATTTCATGGCTCCTGGACCTTTAACAAGCTTGTAAAAGAGGAAATTTCAGCAGGTGTATCTTGTGATCTGTGGGATGAAAAGCTGCACCTACTGAAATTTCCTCCTCTGCATACTGGAGAGTAATCTGCATACTGGAGACCTGAGGTTGAAAGGTTGGACATACCTGGTCTAGACCATGATGGCCAGCAACCTAAGAAGCAATGGATGATGTGCAATTGAAACTTTGCCCTGTACATAAAAATAGAATTTTGTTTACAAGTAGATGCTGTGAACTTCCTCCAACTGTTTTTTTGCTAAGAAATATATGTTTGCTTGTGAGTGATTATTTATGTAAAATGGTTTAATGGCTTGTTCTTTTAGTGAAAAAATTTATATTTAGCTCCATAGGACTTTAATGTTTCAGCAATGTAACCACAAGGCATAGTATTTGACTGCTTGCTATACTTCCAAATTATGTTTTGGTTGCCCTGAAGGCCGTTTCCTTGCCTTCTAAGGAGATGTCATGGACGAAGAAAAAGGCCGTTGGCTGGCAAAGCAGGAGTGACATTAAGTAAATGTCTAAGGTTCAGAGCCTTTTAAAAAGAATTATACTTCATATTTAATTAGTCCTTCTTCCTTCCTGTATTCATGTCCTTGCTTTGCTGGGAAAGGAGTAATATCTATCTTGAGAGAGAAACTTTGAGTATTTTTCCAAAAGAGCAATTAAACTAAATTGGCTTAACTTATGTTGGTTGAAACAGCATAAAAAACCTTAAACTTATTTGTCTGTTACGATTGTGCTTTAAAATGTTGTGATCAAACCTCTCATGTCATGGATATTGTAATTAATTGCTCACAATACGTCTCTATTGCTCACAATATGTCTCTATTAATGAACCAATGTTCTTTGAGAAAGGTATGGATTCAGCAGACCTGCCTAAACAGGAGTCCAGCAGGTACTATTTTCAGTGGAGCCGGATGCTGCCTACTGTCTGATGGAGCTTGGCAGGGATGCCCAGTAGGGAAGCCAATCAACCAGTAGGTGTGCCTACTAGTGCCTGCTACCTTGTGGTGGCTGGTGCCCAGTAGGGATGCCCACTTCCTGGTGGAACCTGCTGCTCATTGCTGCCTGATGGATTCCGCTGTTGTCTGCCTACTGTCTACTGGTGCCTTGTAGTGCCCACTGCATGATGCTGCCCAGTAAGGATGTCTGGTCATGCCCAGTGGTGCCTCAGGGCCACAAATATTCTTGAAATTTTATTTAGCAATGATGGGTACATTCAGCTAGTCTATAAATATGAAGTCCGAGGCACTAACAAACTCATCAACACCTAGCCAAAACCGCTAGACCTAGAAATGTGAATGTGTGTGTGTGTATTCTTTATGTGATTTAAGCACCCACTAAGAACTGTTTTTAGAAATTCAAACTGGAAGGGGGTCAAAAAGATTGCAATGTGTTTTTATCCCTATACTGAATTCAACATTGAAGAATTTCTGACCCATCAATGCCTTGCCCAACCAACGCACTGAGAAGCATGTAATTTTGGAAGTGCATTCCTTTCATGATGGGAGCCCCCAATAAGAGCCAGTTTTTTAGAAATGTAACTCTTAAGGGGCGGGGGGTGAAAATGGGTACAACATGTTTTCGTCCTTGTTCTTAACATTGAAGACTGACTGATCAACACCAAGCCTGAACCCAGCCCCTAGAAAACTGAAATTTGGGAGCGCATTCCTTCTGTAATGTAAGGGTCCACTAAGAACAGGGTGACCATATGACTGGATTTTTCTGGATTTGTCCTCTTTTTTTACCCTTCTGTTTGGGGGTCCTCCAAAAGAGCTTCATTGTCCTCCATTTTGGCTTCATTTTTGAACTTTGCAATGGTGTGCAGTACCCTGTAATGTCATATGTCATTGGATTAGTATTGAAGAGCAGAAACCAATGCAAAATTTGGTTTTGAAATATCTCCTTCCTATCAAGAGTTATGGCCAGAAACTTAAAATCAAAAATATACATTGAGCTCTATGGTTGAGTGAAAGTACCCAATATCGCAGCTTGTGAGTAGGCAAACCTGCCATTGTCCTCTAGAAAGGCCAAGCTGAGAGGGATCCAACAGCTTGTCCTCCTTTTTAGGTTCAGGCATCTGGTCACCCTGACTAAGAAACAATTTGGTGCTTGGTGGTGCCTGATGTCCAGTGCTGTTCACTGCACAGTGGTGCCCTCTGGTGGGGATGTCTGGTGCCCGCTGGTGCTCCTGCTCGGTACGGATGCCCAGTGCTCAACATTGTGCCCTGGTACTTCCTGGTGCCTCCTTCAGCATGCACTCAGGAAGTGGGCAGGCAATGTTGCTTGGGAGCAGCCCCTAAGTAGTCCCTCTGTCTCAGTTGGTACCACTCAGGGCAGTAAGGAGGGGCATCTGGCTGGGTGGGGGGAGGTAGCACCTGGGGAGTTGTCCTGGCCTGGAGGGGATAGAGGTGGGATAACCCAGCTTGGGGAGCTGGGGAGGGGAAGTTGTCCCCACCAGGTGGGGGAAGTAGTTCCCAGCAGGTGGGGGATGTGTGTCCTAGCTTGAGGGGGAAGTGGCCCCTGGTACCACAGGACCTAGTGATGCCATTGCATCCACCCTGCAGGGGTGTTGCTACTCCATATGGTATCCAGGGCCACCCTAGCCTCCAGTTTCTGGGCATCTCATCTGTCCCCAAATTGTCGGCACCCACATATGGAGGGCAGTGCCATCTTGCCCTCCCTGTCACCTGCTGGCCCCTACAGAGTGGGGATAGGAGTGGAAGCAATGCAATTGAACTAAGTTGTGGCATGGAGGGTGGACTCTCATGCACATGCCTCCTGTTGCCCACTTCCTTTAAGGCGGATGGAAAAAGGCTCAGAGAATGTTCTTCCAGCATCTCCTCTTTCATTTCCATTTTCTTGCAGGTGGGCAGATGGGAAGAGGTGCTGGGCACAAAATGGAATGTCCTGTACACTTTCCACCCATCCACCTGGAAGGAAGTAGGTGGCGGGAAGACATGTGCAGGAGGGCCCAGGCAGCTGGCCCAGGACCCTCCATACTGGCAGTTAAACTGGCTCTGCTGTGTTGTTTCCCCCTCTTCTGCCCCTGCTCTTTCTAGGACCTGGGTGAATAGCTGGGAACCTCAGCTGCTTATGCAAGCGTGGAGAGTTGAGGGAGGGTGAAGCAGAGGCCACTTCTCCCCCTCTTCCACTTTTCAGGCATAGGTGGGCACTGTGGAAGCTTCCCTGCTTGCCCAGGTTCTGTATAGAGTGCACAGGGGGCACAGACTGCGCTGGGCAGGTGTGCAGAAGGACTCAGGCTGCCTATTCTAGCCAGCATGGGCTCTTCTGCATGTACCCACCTGTGTACCAATGCCACCCTGGTGGTATGTAGGGTGTGGGGGATAATGTGACACCCTCAATCCTGTGGCACTCATGGCCCCCGACCACCTTTACATGATCTTTCTGTCCCCACCACTCCAAGATATGGGTGGTAGCCTCAAATTTGTTTTCTAGAAAGTGAGCTCTGGCCACAGAAGTGGAATGTTGAAGCCTGATTCAAACAACTGAATTCTGCCATATATTGTTGTATATTTGAAAGTAAGCCCAACCAAAATTTTTTTTAATATTATGTAAATATTTTTATGTAATTGCTCAGTTCCTACAGTTATGAGGACGGCCTACCAGTTACAAAATAGTCTCCCATTTTAAAGGCTTGTTAAATTTATACAAACTTCTATATTGTTTTTCCATTAAACTTTGTAGTATATAAGTTTGTTTGGCCTTGGTAAACATAATATTTCTCAGATTTTTGGGAAAGTTACTTTGGTAAAACACACTCTCTCCTCCAAGGTATGAAAACAGTAGTCAGATTTTTACCTCCATAAAAACAGGAAATTCTATTACTTCGCCTCTGTTAAAGTTGGTAGGCTTACTCTGAGGTACTGTTCTGAACATTATAAGGACTATTAACTGAACCATAACAACAGACAGATGGCTTTCTTGTGTGGTTTTGTTTTGTTTTTGCATTTGTAAATCAAAAGAAGTACATGGTGAAAGCTTGGAGAAGCTAGGAATCACTCGATTGAGTCATTTATAAGACTACCAAATCTTTAATCTGGACAAGATTTGTATTGCTCATGAGAGCACTTCATTTATACAAGAAATTGCATGTTGAGTGAAACCTCTCACCATCCATGTGTTGCAAGCATATGTAACTATTTCAGGTTTGATCAATAGTAATTGCACTCTTAGATACATCCAGCTACTGAGAGAGCCCAAGGAGTTGTTAAATATTTACTTTAAGTTTTTACTACTGTGGAGAAACTAATATTACAAATGGAGGTGATCTTTACTATCCCAAACCTCTCAGCTCTGAATCTTTAACCAAATAGGACTACTTCTGATTAAAATGAACAAACAAAACTTAACTTCCATTTTGATTTGCCAATATAGTAGTCCTATCAAACACATAATAATGTATAATGACCCAAATAATAGATAGGTGTATCACTGTATGTGTTTGGTCCAGATGTGTTACATTTGCCCTTGTGTATATAATCAGCAGACTTCATTCTATAGTTGTCCAACAACTCTCATTATAGGTGAGATCTGAGTGCTTAAAAAGATAACAATTGTAGCATTATGTGTGGTAAACTTTTTTGAGAAGGTTTAGGATTATGATCCTGTGAACTCCCCTTGCATGAGGGGATGATGCCATTAAAAAATTCTATTTGTTGCTGTCTCCATCTGCTTGCAGGGAACAACCGCACCCAAGCGTCTTGGATGATATAGAAGAACTCCATGAAACAGAATAAGCAAGTAAGATACTATCCCCCCTTAATGTAGAGGCTGTGAAACATGTAGTATGGCATCTGAGTAGACTTCCCTGAGAAAAAAGATAGAAGTCATGTTTAAAATCAGTTGACAACATTTTGAATATATATATTGCAAAAAAAAAACTGCTCAAGATCCTATAAAATCTAAAAGTCAATATTCACATACATACCCACTAACAAAGTCTTCATACAACAACTATTTACGGTATTTTCACTATTTTTCCCTCAAACTGCAGTCCTCTTCACCTCTGGCCTGATACATGGCAAGCTGCTTTTGAAAGTTAAGGGAGTTTCAAAAGATATCTCATATAAGGGATTGCTCTTCCGAGGAAGTTAAATATTCTACTGAGGTACCTCTTGCATAAGCCTAAGCAGCTTTTTGGCTCTTTCGCAACATTCCATCTTCATTAGCGCTAACAGACAGAAATAAGATTAATGCAGTTACCTATTATTTCTGTTGTCTTATTTTTATGTTCATGTGGGTCTTCCAGAAAAGCATGCTAGTGTGGTACTGTATACTGTATACTCCATATATATTCTTGGATATATATGTATACTGTATATTCCATCAACAAAATAGGTGTTTCTGTTTATGCTTTCTGTAATCTCTTTGAAGTCTTGTTTGGTAATTTTGTTGGGTGTGTAAAATAGGAATATTTAACAGTATACATTCATTTAACTTGCATCTCATTGGAATATTAAGCCTCAGTCATACCCTTTTCCTTAGCTTTGGGCTTGCAGCTTAACACAATAAATCTAATTCAGTTACTTAATGCTGTTGGTTGAGGAGAGAATTTGAGATGTTTAATTTCAGCCAGCTACTGTTGATTGAACGACAACAAACAACAGAGGGGTGAGTCTGTGTGTGCAATATAAATTATAATATTTTTTTACATCATAATGGTTTTTGAGTTGCCTTGCTATGTGGTGGAAAACAGCAGGACCAAATAAAAAGTGGAATCCCAGTAGCACTATGTTGATACATAGGCATTTTTGAGTTTGGAATTTCTCAGTTATTTCTCAGAGGGGTCATCCCAAGTATACGTTTGTGGGAGCCAATCTAGACACTGAAAGTTATGTAACTGTGGTACTAATAGAGAAGGGGATAGAACTGTTTTTCCTTGTTTTTTTTATTACTATGCAAAGTTGTAAAAAGGTCTCCCCAGGCTCTAGCATCTGTATATAATTACAAATGTTTTCGAAGAAAAGTGTCTCAAAGAACGAATTGCCACGAAACAATGGGTCATTTTGTTAATGTGGAAAATAGAGAATACAAATTAGAACCATTCAGAAATTTGTGCAATTAACAAATGGGGATGAGACTTGGTTATCCTCTGAGAAATTCAGTTCTCTAGAGGTGTAGTGCAATTGATGCCTATTAAGTCATCATTCTGTGAGTTCCCTGGAACAAGACCTTTCAGCTTTCCTTCCAATCTACACTCTGTCCAATCTACACTCTATCAACAATCTACACTCTGTCCATTCTACTCTCTGTCCATTCAGCTGTCATTATGAGGTTGTCCACATCTTCTTTGAATAGGGTTTGAATAGGTTTGTCCACATCTTCTTTGATTACTGTCTTCTTTGAATAGGGAGCTTCTTTGAATAGGGTCCTGTTTGCTTAGATTTAGCAATTGAAAACTGTTTTCCTCAAAAGTAAAGACACTACAGGTGTCCCTTGTTATCTGCAAGGGTTCTGTTCTAGAACCTCTCATAGATAAAAAATATCCATAAATAAAAAGTGGAAAAATAGATTTAAAGACCCACTTTTCTGTTGCTCATAATGAAATAAGGTTGTGCCCCAATATCTGCAGGGGTTATCTGTAGGGTTAAAAACAGCGTTTCTTAATATTGTAGAGCTATTAGAAATGTCAGCTATTAGAAATGTAAGGACCACCTGTCTCAGCTGAAGAATGGAATGAGCTGTGTTTACAACAGGAAGAAAATGGTTTTTTAACCAGTGATTTTAAATGGATGCCATTTCCCCCCTTTTCAAGGGAAAGGCATATTTCTTCTCATTTGTAGTGGCCATTCATGTTGAGTTAAATCCATGTATTTAAAATGGATAAATACATTTTATCCATGTATCAAAAAAAAATCTATATTTTAAAAAATCCATGTATAATGTGTTGAACATGTAATGGCAAGTAGAGATATTTGTGATGTAGTTTTTTTTCTTGTATAATAGTATACAATCTGTTTTGGACTGAACTTGATAGGAATAGGTGGTAATTTAGACCCGATTCCTTCTCCACAGTCCTAAATGGAATCAACCCTCCACATTTTGTTTACATAGGGGGGAAAAGCTAATATTGACTCCAGGGATTTCTTTATTTTTTTGCATATACAATGGGGACAACGCATTTTGAACAGAGACTACAGATTCCGTCTGCCTGTTCTCACTACTTCTTTGATATGGTTTTTGTTTCCCACTTCCCCACTGTGTTGTTTATATAAGAAAAGTCAAACATCAAGGATGTGGTATTATTTGGCTTGAAGACAATCTCTTCCAGCCACATATATCTGCTCAGCATATATCTGCTATGAGATCATATTTCAAGTAATGAAGTATTTTGTGTGTGTGTTTGCCTGTCTTCTGAAGCATGACAGATAGACAGAAGAGATAGGAGCTTTTTGTCAGTTGTGCCAAGACAGCACAATAGTCTCTTAAAAGAAATATATCCAGCCCTGCTAGTAACTTGTTTTTGGCAGTTTTTGTTCCAAAATTTTTGAACTGTTTGTTGCCTTGATGAGTTTATTTTTCCTTTTTGCATAAAGATGGGCTAGAAAAGTTGAAACAGAAGGAAGATTTTTGACACATGAAACAAGAGATATCTGATGATCCAGACCTATACAAGTCAGGCCTTCAGGTTGAGTTCACTTGCCAACACAGATACAAATAGGAATTTATAAAATACATTTAACTATGGTTGCAAACCTAACCATACTTTCCGGGGAGTAAATACTGTTGAATACAGTGTGATGTGCCTTTGAGTAGACATGCTTAGGATTGCACTGTAGCTCTCCATGGGTGCAATCCACTCAGAAGTACCGGTAAGTCCCATTATATTCAATGGGGCTTACCCCCTGGAAAGTGTCTTTAGGATTGCAACCTGAGTTGAGTTCTTTATGTTAAGAAAAATGTTCGATTTGGACTGACATCTCACATTAGCAAGAGGAGTGGGTATATAGGAAGGAGTGCATTTCCCCATAATCAACCTGAACATCAGTTGAAGTTGTTAGTAGGTCTTACTCAACATTTCATTGCTGCCTTAGATTAAAAGAATAGCATCCAGGGCAGCATTTAGCACTTTAGTACCCACATTTGCAACTAAGGAATTTCATTTTTTGCTGATTCTTTGGGGGAGGGGGATAAAATAGCAGATTTCAAAATTTCAGTTGCCATTTAATTTATTATTTGATAGTTTAACTGTAATTTTTTTAGCAGCTTTTGAGATTTTAGGCAAACATTAATATTAAACATTTTAAAAGTGACAATGAGCACAATCCAGAGTAACTATGGGGAGTCCTTGCTCCAGTGTAAGAACAATTTGCTCTGGATTGCAATATGAATTTCCCATAGGTTTTCACTAGGTGGTGCAGTAACTACGAGTACACACAGTGTCTCTTACGTGCACCCGTAATTACTCTGGATTGTAGGGTATGTTAGCTTAATCCTGTTAATAGTACATTGGCAAGTATGTGTCTTTGCTTTTCCATTTCTTGAATTAGTTGGATTAGAAAAGCATGTGTTTAGAATGCAGTTCATTAATCAGTGGTCTTACTGGTGAGAGCAGTGCATTTATTCATTTAAACATCTTGGTCCTCATATTTTTATTATTAAGATTATGGCCAATTTGATCAACAAGGCAAAACATCTTGTTGCTCTCTTGTGAACAGTCTGTGTTGTAGAAATGCACCAGCTTGGTTTTACTGAAATGGTATGGAAATGTGTTGGTAAAGGAGCATTCTGCAAAATTTTATGTTCATTTGATATTTTTTAGTCCTAGATCCTTAACAAATAACACAGGTGGAATCCAGAAGTTTGTCTATTCTAGCATAGACTACACCAGTGGTTCGTGAGCATTTCAGCCCAGCCCATTTCAGCAATCTGCCTAGGTCTCCCCAGAAGTGATGTCATCAATCTGGGAAGTCATCAGATATCACTGTGATGCTACAGCTCCTCCATGTCTGTTCAGAAGTCCCATTCTGTTATTGTTGTGGGTTTTTTTGTTTTCATGAGCTCCCTAAATGTAGCTTGGACACAATTTATTGTTTATCTTGTATAGAAGACTAGTTCGGGTAACAGTAGTTCACAAAATTGTGGCAAACACCTTTTCCACTATCTTAAAATTATTTGTTTTGAATCTGGGTAATCCTGAAAAGATACTGAAGAATAATAAAAATATTCTTAATCAAATAATTCTACCTGAATTTATTTATTTTTTCATATGAAAAACAAGTGGTTTTTTAAATGAAATGTGTCTTACACATGACTAGAAAAACTTGATGGTTGCTCCCTTTGTCTTGTCATCTCTTTGTACTAGTTTTTCAATTCTTACCTGCTGTACATGCCTTCCTCCATTAGCAACAAACGGAATAGTTTTGTGTTGTTAAATAAAGTGGTGCCTCACATAACAAATTTAATTCGTTCCAGAGGCATGTTTGTTATGTGAAACGTTCTTTACGTGAAGTGGATTTTCCCATAGGGAATAATGAAAACTCAAACGATTGGTTCCACAACCCTAAAAATATTCATATAAAAATATTAACTATGCAAAAATGATGACAAAACACTGGAATTGTATTCAAAACACTGTAATATAACACAGTTAACTATAATAAAACAATGTTATTTACTGTATGTAAAGAAAAAAGACTCTGGACTCAGTGGGGCTTACTTAACACAATGCTTCTTTTAACACAGTGGGGCTTCTGCTTAGGATTGTGCTCTCAGAGTCAGGTCCTAATTTATGCCCTCTAGACTGGGGATTCCCTGCATGGAAGGGGGTTGATGCTCATGATCCTATGAAGTCTATTTAGGCTGCTATCCTAAAGACATTTTCCTAGGAGTAGGACCCATTTAACACAATGGGGCTTACTTCTGAGTAAAAATGCCTTGTGTCCCGGAAAGAGATTTCCGTTGTCCTCCTTTCCCTTGTGCCTAGCCTAGGACATGCTACAGAGGACAATGAAGATATCTTCTCAGGACAGATCCTCTTTATTAGCCTGGTGAGGACATGTCCTAGAAAGGAGGGAGCTGGGATCCCTAGCCTGGTAGTGTAGCTAGAGGGGGCACAGGAGGGAGCTGGGATTCCCATCTCAGGTGGATCCCCCAAGCCTGCTGATGTAGCTAGAGGGAGGAAGAAGGGAAAGAGAAGGGAAAGACACTGCAGAGGGAAGCTGTGGAGGGCTCAGGTATCTCTTCAGGCGAGTCAGCTGCCCCTCCATGCCTGTCCATGCTGCCTGCCCTGGCTTCCCCGGCCCTCCTTTGCTGCCAGCAATCCCTACAGCCTGATTTACTGAGGCTGTGGGGGTGAGGCCAACTAAGGAGCGCTGGCTAGCAGCACTTTTAAATTTAAAGAGCTACTTGCCAGCGTTCGTTACCCACAGCAGGTTCTTTACCCAAGGCAGGGGCGCCACCTAGTGGTAAGTTTGTTACCCATACTTTACATACACACTTTACCTAAGACATTCTTTATGCAAGGTACCACTGTAATACTATATTGGGATTAATTGTGACTGACTCAAAATATAATTAATATTATCAATTCTATTTTGTCCTTTAAAATTTTGAGTAAGCTGTCATCTCTTGCCCAGCACTTGTCATTCTAGCAGTTTGAAATAATGTAAAAGCAAGTAGGTACCACTTCGGTGGGAAGGTAACAGTGTCCTCTGCGCTTTGTCGTTTAATCATGCTGTCTCATGACAGTGGAAGTGTCTTTGGACAACACTGCCTCTTTGGCCTTTTAATGGGATGAGCACTGCATTCTATTTTTGGTCATGGCTAGCAGGGCAACATGCAGGGGACACCTTTATTTTTCCTAAGGGTTAAGAAATGTGAATAAATATCATGTTTATAGATCTTAATGTAATTACGCAAGTCCTTATTTCAAGTTTACATGTACTCAAAATCTTATTTCAAAATTTTGCTGGATGTTTGATATTATAACTCATTGGGATATGGCACACTTGCAACATATAGATAACTTGAAGTCTTTATGTGGTGATTCATACAGGTGTCCCTCACTTTCTGACGGTTCATTTTCTGACAGTTCTGCTCTTTCAGTACTTTTCAGTTTATACCCTGAACTCATTCAGTGAACACATGCTTCACTTTTTCAATCTCTACCTGCTGGTCTAAAGGCTAAAATTGTCTTTCCTAATGGTGATTTGAATGTGACATAGTAATCAAACTGTTTTTGGCATTTACTTATGAAGCATCTATCCTCAATGCCTTAAAGAAGGGATTGGACAAAGGAAAGTATCATCACAGGTTACAAGCCATGATGGGTGCGTGCGTGTGTGCATAGTTAGCACTTTAAAAGGCATAGCAACTTTAAAATGCCAAATGCTGGGGAGGACACCTAGATGCAAGTGTCCTGAGGTATCTGGTGGGCTGCTGCGAGATACAGGAAGCTGGACAAGATGGGTCTTTACTCTGATCCACTGGAGGCTTTTCTTATGTTATTCCATCATTTAAATACTTAAGATATTCATTGCCCACACATGCCTTTGTACATTTTACTGTAATTTGTTATGTATTTTGGCTGTGTTAATAAATGTGTTATTTAGGCTTTTGCAAGTGATATTTATATCTTTTTTTGGTGGCCATTTTGCATTTTCAATCTGAACAAGATTGTGTTCCACTTTTCAACAGCTTTCACTTTTGGACAGTGCTAATCCATCCAATAAGTAGGGTGTGCCTGTACTTTTGTATCAGATGGAACTGAATCATAAATTTGACTTCCCTATGGGTGGAGTTATTTCATGCTATGTTTTTTGTAGGTTAATGTTTAAGTGTTGCAAGGACAGTCTTTAGTCATCTCCAGTTTCAGGTTTGACTCTGTCCTTTTCATCTGTTTCATTGCTTCCTGAACAAATGTAAGTAGTGGCCCCACTGTGTTCAATGGGTCTTACTCTCAGGAAAGTGTCTTTAGGTTTGCAGCCTTAGACAAGTTGATAAAGCAAAGGTAATTGTAGATAGTTTGGCTAAAATCAATCTTTCTAATGGTTTACTAGGTAATAGCTCACTAATTTTTAAAAAGTGCCTGTAGATCTGGGTGATCCAACAGAGAGCTTCATGCAGTCAGTAAGACCTTTTTTGGCAGCCCTCAAAAAGCCCTGCTTCTGTGTCTTATTTTTGTAAATCTCCCTGCTGTTCCCTCCCAGCTTGGGATACGTTGTTGTACTTCTTGCTGCATTCTCTTTCTCCTCAGACTGTTCTTCTGATGTTTCCTTCTTCAAGTGAGTTTAGTCATTCAAAATCTGGAAGTAATTGATGATTATGTTATCATGTCACTGCATCTTTGTTCTGGGAAGTGGTGTCAGGGTATTGAGGCCCCTTTAGTAGTAATGGTTGGCTTCCAGTGGTGTAGTAAAGGATGTTCTTCCCTCAAAGAGGGACAAAAGGACTTGTATCTATAGTGAACTTGATGATAGATAAGTTTTGGTGATTAATTATATTGGGATTAAACCCCTAACTTATTACACAGGTTAATGACAACTGAGATGATTTGGATTGTTTTCTCCTTTTTCTGCTAGTGAAGGAAATTCCATACAGGTTGGAACCTCAACCTAGACTTTTCCAAGTAAATGTTTCCTCTCCTTCATGCCTGATTTTCCCACTAATTTAAACAGACAGGATAATTACTCCCTTATGCTGATGAAATAAGAAAACACCAAGAGTTCATAGGAGTGGGGGAAGGAGATGTACAATCTCTATCTAGAACAGTGGTTCTCAACCTTCCTGATTCCGTGACCCTTTAATACAGTTCCTCATGTTGTGGTGACCCCAACCATAAAATTATTTTCATTGCTACTTCATAACTGTAATTTTACTACTGTTATGAATCGTAATGTAAATATCTGATATGCAGGATGTATTTTCATTGTTACAAATTGAACATAATTAAAGCATAGTGATTAATCACAAAAACAATAATTATAAACAGTAATTATAATTCATGACGCCTCAGCCACACTTTACTGGGATGAAGTCCCACTTAATTTAATGGAGTCTCATTCTGAGTAGATACAACTAGGATGGGGCTCAGACTGGGAGAGAGAGGCTGCAGCCTCAGCCACACTTTACTGGGATGAAGTTCCATTGAATGTAATGTTTTTAATTTAATGTATTTAACTTAGGCTGCCGTCCTTAAGACACTTTCCTGGGAGTAAGTCCCATTGAATATAATGGAACTTCTAAGTAGAGAGCCTCAGGATTGCACCCTACTTTTCCTTCTCCTCCTTTACCTGGAAATAACTCAATGCAGGTGGAGGAGGAGGCTGCTGAGGCTTCAGGCGGCTGTGGGGATAGGTGCAGGCAGCGGGACCACCACTGAGGCTGTGGCACCGAGGCGACAGTGGGCGCAGACAGAGGGACCACTGCAGCGGCGGCAGAGCCAAAGAGAGTGCTCCAAGAGGCTGTTGCCTCTATTCTGCCTAAGAGCACTCTGAGCTTTTGCGCCCATTCCTCTTGACCAGCCAAACAAAAAGAAGTGTATACAGCAACGTGCGACATTCAAGCTGTGCGTGCTTTTTCAAGGTCAGAGGCGGGTGGAGTAACAGCGGACAGGCGGGAAGAGCAGCAGGCAGCAGGGATTGCAGGAGGTGGGGGAGGAGGAGGCTGCGTGTGCATCACAGAAATAGGTGAGGGGACTGTGTTCTGGTGGGTCCCCCCACAAAAAATGCTCTGCCCAAAACTATTGGAAAGATGTGTTTTCTGATAGTCTTAGGCTGCAATCCAGAGCAACTTTTGGTTGCTCTGTCCTAACTGCTCTGCCCTAACTATGCTATATCCTAAACACAAAGTTATGTGTGAGGCAGAGAACTTAGGTCTGCCCATAACTTAGGTCTGCCCATAACTGCTCCGGTGCAGTGATCCACATAAGTTACTCCATCGGGCATGCTCAGAAGGCAGCCTGTAAGTGCTACATGGCCTGCAGTTACACACGAGTTGACCTGCTTCCACATCACTCAGAATCACTAGCAGCTGTCCAAACTGCTGCTCTCCTGATCACATGGGGAACCAGCTGACAAGATGGGGGGGAGTAGCTGTCAAGCTGTCAGAGTGCCTCTCCAGCATGGTGGACAGGACAGGGCTGTCGGGTAGAAATGGGAAACAAGCTGTCCCCTGCACCCCCAAACAGGCAAGGTGCCCCAGGAAAAGCCCAGGCATCAGCAGGGGCAAGATGCACAGAGGGATACATATGTATGTGTATTGTCAATAAAAACAACATCAACAGATAAACATGAGTGTCCTGTGGTCTTTGGCAACAGTCTGGAGGAAACATCAGCATTAAAGGTACCTCATGCCAGATGCAGGGTCCACACTCAGGTGGGCTGGGAGGAGAGGGAAGACCCCATCCAGAAGGCAGAAGGCCCAGGAAACAGACCCCCTTGCTGGCTCAGGCAGGGGAGGGGCAAGGGTCCCCCAAGCAGCTGGCAGAGCAGGGGGCAAGGGGATGTCTCTCACTTCACAAGCCTAAGGGGTGACATCAGGCCCCAGGAACCCTCTCTCAGCCCACCCCAGTGACCCCAGATGGCCTCCCCCTCCCATGGCAATGATGCTCCCAGGAAGATGCAGACACAAAAGTGGGGTCAGTTCACATGTGTACTTGTTCATAGGTTTGCAGTTGCTCCTGCTCATTCAGAGGGTCACAGGGTAGGGAGGCTTCCAGATACAGAACAGTCTCCAGTGAGGATGCAGTGGGACCCCAGGATCAACCACATTCAGATTGAGCACATGGAAGGGATGACACAGTGCCTGCACCTTTAAGCAGTGCCTGGACCTTTAAGTATCTTCAGACTGTAGGCAGTTTGAACACAGCACTGGCATCTGCCTGAATTCCCTCATCTCTGCAATGCTCACAGGTGGTCTCACTACTTCCATGTGGCCTCTTGTTGTGGACTATCCAATGGTAAGGAAGCTATAGGCAGCTCCCTCTCCAGAAACAGAGGACCAGGTCTGGATGCCATTGGGGGTCTACACTGAGGATGGGCACCCCTGTCTCCCCCCCCCCCAACTAGGTAGGCACTGCCCCACTCACCCATCCTCAGGTCATCCCTGGAGCTCTAATTAGCTTTCCCCAGCCACTGATGACAGCAATCATATGCATGTGTTCATTGTGAAGTCCTTAAAATTACTACTACTACACATGTTCACATCATTAATGTTAACAATGTATCTGACGACAGCAACATTAACAACTGGAATTGTAAATTCATCAGCAACGTTGACGAATTGAATTGTAAATTTGTCATCAGGCAAGGACTTCACCTGTGATGTATCATACCATGACGTATGTAGTTGTTAATTTGTCATCATTAATAACATCAGCTGTGGAGGGGGGAAGTGATTCTATGGCTTCAATCCTAAAGACACTTTCTTGGGAGTAAGACCCATTGAACATAGTGGGCTTACCTTTGAGTAGACATGGTTAGGATTGCACCCTATGGCTCAAACTTTATTAGGTATGAATGGTGCTTGTTTAACTCATGTGATTGGGACAGTGGGGTTTGTGTTCTAGGTAAGTGGTTGTGCAAACATGTCTGAAGGGAGATTCTTCCCAGGGCTCCTTGCAGGGATCCAGTGGCTTACACTCCTGAATACACTTTCCTGGGAGTAAGCTCCATTGAACACAATGGGGCTTACATCTGAGTAGGCATATTTAGGATTGCACTGTGTCTCCTTCCCAGTGGAATGGCAGCCTGCTGCCTGCTAGCCTCCTTGCTGGTGAGACACCATCCTGCAAAGACAGAAGCATCACAGGCAAAGCTTTCATTGGTATTGGCTGAGCATGCTGATCAGCTGCCAAGCTATGCCCCTTGGCTTGCCGGCAGAGATGAGTGGAATCAGCACCTGCTGGCTGTGTGATCTGGCAGTCAGTCAGAGGGGCTGCAAGGACAGAGACCACACACACTTTTGAGGGGTGAGTGCCCTTGTTTCCTGGTGGGTCAGTGTGTGCACCCCTTTCCCCCTTTCACTCTACAGCCCCCCCTTACCTTGGGGAACCAGTTGGGTTGGAAGGCAAACCTACAGAGGACCTCACAGCATTTCCCAACAAGTGGGCAAGCCCATTTCCTGGTGAAGCAAGGCCCCCCTTACACAGGTGTAAGCCCCACTGAGTATACTGGGGCTTACTTTAGAGTAGACATGCAAGGCTGGAGGAAGATGAAGGAAATTTAAACAAAAGAGGTGCTTCCAACACCCCCCCCCCCATGCAATCATCCTTACCTGGTTGGAGTAACTCTGGGGAAGAGAGAAACAACAACTTGCAGAGACATAAATATGGTATTGGTAATCATGATTGCAAGATTGCCTGTATAGGTGTTTTTGAGTTTTTGAATGCAAACATTGCTCAACACCCCCACTTATCTGATTGGGGTACCTGTGGAGAGGGAGAGAGAGAGAGCAGCAAACATACAAAAAAATTGCAGTCTACACTCTAATCATTTCATATCACAGATATCATATTGTTTCATATCACATCTATATCATATCAATATATCATCATATATGTACCTTATGTGTTCATGTGTTTGTGGAGAGAACGCTCCCCAAGAGCAAAGTGCCCATTGAGAGAGCAGAGTGACATGGTCCGTGGCCAAGCACTCTGCTTCTCTGAGAGGGAATTGTGGGTCCAGGGGATTGGCTTTTTATGGGAGGGTAGCTGTGAGGGGATTGGTCGGCCACTGGGGTGACCCGGGTACTCCGTATCCTCAAGTAGGAAAGTACTGCCCGTAAGATTTGGTGTGAAAATTTTTCAAAGTCCCCACTTTCCCCAGCCCCTACTTCTCCTTAACATGGAGACCTATGGGTCTCCTCATTACTAAACTATCTCTTGAGGTAGTATAACTCAGCAGGCATTTATGTGTGCCCATAAGCCTCTGAAAATGTTCAGGATACAGCACAGTTATGTGGAAGGGGGAGGAACCTAAGACACACCCCCGAAACGCCCCCTGAAAAAATAAAAAAAAATCCCTCCGTCGACGGAGGGTTTACACAGTTGCGCCGACGTTGAAGTAATTGCGCCAACGGAAATGTCGTTGTGTCGCCGGAGAGATGCGCCGGCGTAATTGCGTCAACGGAACTGGCGTTTCCGTCATCACAAACGCCGTTCCGTCGGCACAAGAGCCCTTGCGCTGATGGATTAGTTGCTCTGGATTGGGCTGCCCGGCAACCCCTGTGAAAGGGTCGTTTGACCCCCAAAGGGGTCGTTACCCACAGGTTGAGAACTGCTGATCTAGAACAAATGACACACTGTTGCTGTAACCAACAGATTTCCCAGTCAGAAAAACTTTTGTCTTACATTCCCAACCATCTCAGCTGAAGATGAGAGAGAAATATAAAAGTGTGTGTGATGATGTTGTTTAGTCCCAAACCTCTGTATGATTTTCTCTGATTTCATATAGGCATTAAACAACATGGTGGGGGGCAGAATGAAACTCTGGGGAATGTTCTAGGTGCCAAGTAAGAGTATATGAAGAGAAACTATGAGATAAGGTGATTACATTACAGTGGAGCCTCACATAAAGAGCTTAATTCATTCCGTATGTATGCACTTTAAGTGAAACACTTTTTAAGTGGAGCGGATTTTCCCATAGGAAATAATGGAAACTCAAGACGATTGGTTCCATAACCCCCCAAAATATTCATATTAAAATATTAACTGTATGTAAAAATGATGACAAAACACTGTAATTGAATTCAAAACATGCATTCAATGTGCATGATACTATGAAGTCTATTTAGGCTGCAATTCTAAAGACACTTTCCTGGGTATAAGCCCCATTGAACCCAATGGGGCTTACTTCTGGGTAGACATGGTTAGGAGGCTGCAATCAAAGACACTTTCTGAGAAGGCTTACCTGACTGCTGCTGGAGGTTCAAGGTGGCTGGTGGGGGTACTTGGGGGCAGCTAAGGGAAACTGCCCCCAAGTTGGGGGCAGTTAGAGGCAGCAGCTCTGGCTGTCAGCCCATTTAAAGAGCCTCCGTTTGACGCGTCAGGGCTGCATAGCATGTGTGCCCATAGCGCTTGTTTGCTTGTTAAGTGAAGCAGAACTTGTTATGTGAAGAAAGATTTCTTGTAAATTTATATTTGTTATGTGAAATGTTATGTGAAATGTGAAGCGCTTGTTATGTGAAGCACTGTATTTTGGAATTTCTGCATAAAGAGATGAAGCCAAGGGCTTATTCTAATTTAGTTTAATATATATATTTAATGGTTATATTTAAATAACTAATCAAACTGAGTGTTTGTAATAGTTTGTAATATTGAACCATGTGAAAGTGGGTGAAAACAAAAGTAGCACAATTTGTTCACACCGTTCATTTATTCAGTATTGTTGGGAAGAGTTCTGTGTGGTGGGACATAAGTCTGTATAGCCCTCTGTGATTCAATTCAAATGAGTCACAATGGTGACACTTTTTGATTCCCGAATCACTCCCTTTGCACATCAATGATACTATTGTGTGTGCAGGCTTTGTGGTTCCCTTTCCACTCTCTCTGCTGTCTCCCCTCCATCTGTTGGCAGCATTGCTGCTAATCTCCCTCCCTATCAGCAATGAAGACAACTTTCTTTAATGGGCAAGGCAGGGTAAAGGTGCATTCCAACTTGGCCAGGCAAGAGGGAACAAGGTGGAGGCAGCACCTGTCAAGTGAGCAAGAAGAAGCCCACTGAGGCTCTTGGGAAGGAAACAAGCAGGGATGCACCAAGCTGAATATCTGTCTTAGAATTGTGTTCTCTAAAATTCCCCTACTCTGCACACCTCCATACCACCTGTCAAGCAGCAGAGTGCAACATGTTCAGCTGAGCACTTCCCTTCTTCCATGCCACAATCAAAAACCCAGCCACAATAACTCCTACCCCAGGCATGCAGGGCAGGAGGAAGCCAAGATGTATCCCAGCTCAGCAACCTATTTGTTTTTATGAATGTTCATGGATTGGGAAAGTCACTTTGGGAAACTTAGGGCAAAATCCATAGCAGTTATGGGTCCACACAATTATGTCACCTTCTAGTGTTAGCTTATGGATAGTCATCTTAACTGCTCTGGAGCAACTGGCTTAATTTTACTTTAGGATATAGGCCTTATGCTGCAATCCTAAAGACACTTTCCTGGGAGTAAGACCCACTGAAACACTGGGGCTTACTTTTGAGTAGACATGGTTAGGATTGCACTGTTAGTCTGAATTGGCAGCCTTTAGGAAGCCCTACCCTGCTCTTCACTGCTTCCTCCTATCCTCATTCTTCCTTGCAAAAGTTAATTGCAGATGCAAAGCCCACTCTTCCATATGTGAAAAAGCTTGCTCTGTCCATCTTGTCCCTCCCACCCAGTGACATGCCCTTCAGCCAATGGATGAAGCACACATCTTCTGGTTAATGCATCCGCTGGCTAAATGGAAACCAAGGGAGGATCCTGGCTGATTGGTTTCTGTGCAAAATGGAGGTAAAATTGATACATCTTGCAAAATCTGGAACAGGTGGTACAGCATCAGGAGACCCTACCAGTTTTCGGGAATGCAAATTAAAGCTAAACCCTTTTGTTCCACCCTCTGCCCATTTCTGATTTACTGCTAGCCCACATGCACCAAAATAATTATTTGAAAATATTTTAGTGGGTAAGATGGAGATGGCACTGCAAGAGCTGCTCTTTGGGTGCAATTTGACCTGGCAACTTGAATATGGGGATTGAGTTGGGGTGGAGGTGGTTCTATACTTGAGTGTTTTACAGTATCTGCTCATGCGTGACAGTCTGCAAGTTAGCAGAAATGTGAATTTTCATCAATCATATGAATTTTCAAAATTCATCAAGAATTTATATACCGCTTTTCAACAAAAAGTTCACAAAGTGGTTTACAAAAAAATGAAATATCTAATGGCTCTATCACAATCTAATAAGATGTCAAATACCACCATAGAAACCCCTAGAGAAGGCACTGCTGGGGTGAGGAGGGTCAGTTACTCTTCCCTTGCTAAATAAAAGATGAACATGTACTTGAAAGATTGTCTCTTGCATGACTTGAATGCAGGTCATTTGAGCTGAGTTCCCAACATTGTAGTTCAAAGCCCAGGAGAACTGGGTGAGTGAGAAAGAAAATGGTAGATTAGTTTGTGTTGAGTAAAACATAGTTCTCACTCAGGAAAAATAGTCTCTGTTTACTTACACACACCCAAGGTGCAATCCAAACCAATTTAGGCCAGTGCAACTCGCAACTCATTCACACAGTGGTATGAGGTATGAGGACACAGGCCCATATCTATGTACTGACTCCTATGCACTGGTTTGAATTACTCCAATCAAGAACAAGCAAACATGGGATAAACACTGAAGAAATTGCCTTTTAAAAAGAAAAAGATTGAGGGTAGGAGTGAGAACGTAAAGGTCACAAAATAGTTGCTACTATGCCTTGGAAGAGAGGACTTGTCTATTCTTATAGCAAACCATTCTATTAATACCAAAAAGAACAGGCCTCCGTCAGTCTTGAAAGACTATGGTATCATGCTTGGTGCTGCATACGCTGCATGCGAAGCATGAAAGCCTGGGTTGGATTGTTATGGAGGATAGGCTATTACCCAAGCAGCAGATCCCCCCTCTCCACGCCACTGAATTAGTCCAATGGAAAGGCAGAGCCAATACAATTGGATCCAGCTGGCGTCGCAGATTTGGGCTAAGGACTCACCCTGTCTTGTGGGGCTGACCTGGGTCTCGAACCCTGGCCTGCTGGTTAACAGGCACAGCGTCTTAACCACTTGCGCCACCCACAGCCCTATAATACCAAAAAACAGCAAAAGAAATATGAGTAATCATGCTTCAGAAACTTTACAGAGGAAATTGATCTTTAAGACCCTTTTGTAAAATCTGAGAAAAACACCCTGCGCTGAGCAGGGAGTTCCAGAGCTGGAGACTGTTGCTGAGAAAGCCCTCTTGTACATGCACTAAGGACAATCCTCAAGAAGTGATGGCATGTGGAGCACAGCCACCATCCAGTCTCCATCCATTCAGTAGGTAAAAGACATGGCTAGGATTGGTATGAAACATATCCAAAGCCCAAACTATATAGGGTTTTAATGAATAGCATGTCCAACTGATCCCAGAAACAGATGGGAGGCCAGTTAAGCTCATGCAATATTAATTGTGTGTTCTAGTCTTAATAAATGATTCGGCCGTAGCATTTTAAAGCAGTTAAAATGTAGTGCGACTCATGTAGTACATGTTACAGTAGTACAAATGTGGTGCATAGGTGACAGTGGTTCGATCTGCTTTCTTAAAGATAGTCTGCATCTGGCCTGCAAGTCAAAGTTACATGAAAGTTCTCCTGGCCTTGGTTAATGGAGATCCCAAGAGCACCTCTAAGATGCTCACACCTGCTTGTTCAGAAGAAGTGTAACCAATAAAAATGGTTGTGACCTTCCATTCTACTGGATGCCCCTGCTGATGTGGACCTCTTAGCTTGCCAGAATTAAACTTCAACTTATTAGAAGGCAGTATCCCTTTGAATTATTGAATAGTGGAAATTAACAAAAACATGTTTGATCTCTCTTGGTGGACAGATTGCTAAGCTAGATGAGTGATTTGCTTGATCCAACGTAATGTTATGAATCTGATATCTTCTCAGTTTTATAAAATATCCTGTGCTCTTTCTTTTCATGTTAGGTATGGAAGAAAGAACAGGTTCCACATCTTGGGGAACAAGTGGTCAATCAAGTCCTTCCTATGAAACTTCAAGGGTAAGCATCTAATTTGACAATTGATTACAGGCAGATATGGAAATGGGTTGTGAAGGGAGGTTTGAGCATGGATACACATGGTATTTGTTTTGTGGCCTTTGCAGAATTTGAAATTAATCAACCTAGAGAAGATTTTACTGTGTTATGATGATATGAGTGATGAATTGAATAACAGCTTTACTAGATCGCTTAATTGCTTGCAGTAGAGGTAAGCTAGAGGTCATGAAGGAATCTTGAGAAAGCCAGGAAACTTTCAAATCCAGATAGCAGCCCAGGTCTTATCCTGGAAGATGTTGGCATCTTCCAGGATAGAGGGCAAAGTTGGAAGGGGAGCCCAGGTCTATCTGGAAAGTAGAGCAGGGCTTCAAGTCCAGGTGATCGCCCATGTCTGTGCATCTGGTGGACCTGGACTCTGGGCTTAAAGCAGTGTTCCTAAACACAAATACTGGATCAGTCCTTAAGTCACCTTTCCCAGGGTGTCACTAACACCTTACTGGTTCAATGTTGTTTCATAACATCCCATTGGGTCTTCAAATAATTACACTAATTGCTCTGTTTTGAGTTAAGAAAATAACTTTTTATTAACAATTGTATTTTGGTCATATCTTTTGGTAGAATGGATATATTTCATTTAGATTTTTTTCATTGCATTGTGCTATAAATTACACATCCAATGGTATAGCATAATGGTATTATTCCTAATACCACTGGTGACAATCCTCCCAAGGGTGGAACCAGGGAAGACTGACACCCCCTGGCCTCACCCGGTTACTTACATCACTGGTGTGAAGCAGAGTACCTAACTCTTTCCTCTCTCACCACTTCAGCTTCACCTATTATCCTTCCAAGCAGCTTTATCCTTGTGAAATTTCTTGGCCCTTTGCATTTGCCTTTTTCTTTCTTGGAGGATAAAATTAGGGGCTGAATTATACATATTTGTATGAATGACTTACTCAGCCCTATATTGGTTATGGATGCTCCAGTTAGATTCCTTTTTGTGGGAAAGATTACTTTTAAAGAGTTTAGTTCTGGTTAAAAAAAACTCTGCATGAGGCAGTATGTTTATCATTGTGTGTTCTAAGATATGAGATTTTTCTGGCCAGCTATAATCCACTGTTATGCATTCATTTTGGTGGTTTTCAGTCATTTGAAATGTTGATTTTGGAAGCCTAATGTTTTGCAATTCATATTTGATGGAATCTTCATAGGCAAAAAGGAATAACAGCCAAAAATACTCTTATTTTCCCAAATCCAATGCACACCTTTTCCAGCCAAATCCACCCTTAAAATAGAGAGTATGGGTAAATATGGTAAAATCTTAGGCTTGCTGGCAGGAGTGGAACTTCAGAGGAAGTTAGGAGGGATTGTAAGAAGTTAAGAGAAAAAGAAGCAGGTCTCTTTCTGGGGGGGGGGGGAGGAGGCAGTAGCAGCACTCTCAGTACTAGGGAGGGAGGCACAGCCAGAGAAGGGCATCATCATAGCTCCCCCTGGCCTCATGGAGGTCAGACGGGGATGCTGAAAGAGATCCAGTGTGGAACGCCTAGATTTTGTCAGGGGGCTGCCCCTCCCCCCCCCCAAGGACCAGCACAGCAGGCCTGAAAGCAGGCAGCCCTTCCATGGTCAGCTGGGGTTGCTGTGCTTGTGGCACCTCTTCGCCTCTCCTCTTGCTTTCTTGAGGAGCTTTCATGAGCTGCTCCTCTCCAAGTGGTGGCACAGCAGCTCTGGCACTCCTCTCCCATTGCAGGTTGAAAGGAAAGAAGAGGTGCTCTGCTTCTCAGGGACAGACCTTCCTTCTTTTTTGTGCTTGCCTTTCCAGCATGCTCTACTTCCTTCCCATCCATCCCTGTGACTTTCCTGCCTTCAGGAGTGCTGCTGGCATTGCAACCCTTAGATGATCAACCGGATTATGCAAATTAGGTTATTTTTTGATGGTCATCTAAGGTGGGGAGCAGCCCCACTGGGGGACTTAGAACACAATCCTAACCATGTCTACTCAAAAGTAAGCCCCACTGTGTTAAATAGGTCTTACTCCCAGGAAAGTGTCTTTAGGATTGCAGCCTTATGCACCCTGTTTTGGCTCCTGCCCTGTTCTGGCTCCCTCCTAGCCTCCCCAACTGATCAACTGACCAGGGGAGGAGCTGACCATGGCACTGTCCGTGCTCTGCCCCCACCTTCCTCCCCGTCCTGAAAGAGTTGCTGCTGCTTTCTTCTCTCCCTTCCGAGGAGATCTGCTTCTCCCTCTCCCCTAAAAAGTCTACAGTCCTTCTTAAGTTTCACTCTTGCCAGCCAGCCTAAGATTTTACCATATTACTGAAATCTAATATGTATCCTCTTTTCTAGCCAAACTATTCTTAAAATAGGGGGTGATCATTTGATTTGCGGGTGCATTGGATTCGAGTAAATACAGTATGTACAGTTTATAGCAAGGGAATTACAAGATATAAGAACATCTTTGTTCTTCCTATAACCCATGTTTGCCTGTTGGAAAAAGAAGGCTGTATTTGTGGATCTCAAAAGAGTTTATAAATACTGTATTACATCCTTATATGAAGGTCTGATTGCACTCTCTAAAAAGTAGTCTTACTGGCTCTGGCTTTTTGTGGCTTGCAGGGACCATGGAATTGCAAGAGCAATTTCTTCCCTGAGAGATTCAGAATGGATCTTAAGAGTCTTGTGCTCCACATCATTTGACCAGTTGTAGTAGAGTTCACACTTCAAGGATTAAATGCTGCTCTTACATATGTAGGGGAGGGATTGTGAGAATTTTGTGAAGCAGTGATAAAATTGGTGCCATCCATAATTGTGAAACTATTGGATGTTCATTCACTCTTCATACTGTGAAGTAATGAAGAATTGGTTTACTGAGGTTGCAGTCCTAATCTCCAGTTAGGCTGGCATAAACCCCAGCAGAAGTCCTGGGCTGACCTAGAGATGTCACGAATGCACCGCAAGACATGCCTACCCCACTCCTGGCATACAGTGGCTTCTCCACACCACCATGTGAAAATATGCCATGAGAAATATCCTGGCCTAAATTGGTTAGGATATTTGGTTAGGATATTTTAAAGCTTCTGCCTGCCTGCAAATATTACAAATGAGTGTAATTATTTGAAGACCCAATGGGATGTTATGAAACAACATTGAACCAGTAAGGTGTTAGTGACACCCTGGGAAAGGTGACTTAGGGACTGATCCAGTATTTGTGTTTAGGAACACTACCTTAAGCCCAGAGTCTAGGTCCACCAGATGCACAGACATGGGCAATCACCTGGACTTGAAGCCCTGCTCTACTTTCCAGATAGACCTGGGCTCCCATTCCAACTTTGCCCTCTATAACCACATCTTCCAGGTGGATAAGACCTGGTGGATCATACTACATAGATACAATAAAGAAAAAAAGGTTTGGTTATCTCTAACTGTAAATTCTAATGCTTCTTATAGAACCATGCTAATTGACTTTGTGCATGATGATAGACTCCTGCAGTTTGAACACAGTTTGGTGAGAGGGAATGGAGTGAGGATACTGCCCATGTCCCTTCATCTTGTTACTTAATCAACAAACTAAATGCCAGAAAGGATAGAGACCACATACTGCTTTCTTCAAGAACAGAGTACTAGTTCTTCTTGTCTGTGTAGGTGCAATTCCACATAGGGGACTGCAAAACAACAACAAAAAAAAAAATATGCCCACTACCAAAAAGTTGCAGGAAAAAATGTTTAAGAAAAAATCACTTTAAAAACATTTATTGTTCAAAGTTAACTTTTAAATTCTGACCTAATTGTTCTGAATATTTTCCTCACAGGAAAATGGCAGTCTCGTTGGAAAAAGCTCAGACCTTTCAACTGCTCTTGAAAAGCTGAAACACGAGGAGGTGGGATACTTTTCCTGTGTGTAATTGTTTGCTTGCAGATTTGTGGTTTTCATCAAAATGTCAGATATGGGAGATTTCCCATTTGTTCAAGTTTGTAAATAAAGTGAATCCAAGATAGAAGGTATTGGTCACTTGGAAGGGAGTGATGCTCAAAGTTCTTTGGAAGAAAAGCTACAGGAACTTCTTCCCCGGCAGTAGAGGTTTAGTATTGCAGACACCCAAACAGCTTGGGTAAGCATGATCGGAAGAAAGGAAAATAGAAATGAAACATGGGAGCTTATTGCTGAAACAGCTTTTCTTCCTTCTCCCTGGGTAATTGATTTTAGGGGAGAATCTGATTTGCTCTGTTCCAGTCTTCTAAAGCCACTAATATATCTGCCACAGTTCAAAGAACTTTGCTCAGATCCTTGCCAGCAGAGGGTTGCATACAAACCTGCATACATAGTTTTGGATGTTCACTTGTCAGAGTTGACCATGATAGGTTATGAAAGGAAAGTAGACTTGAATACATGCCTCTTCCTAAAATGTTTTAAGAATAACTGAAATAAATTGTATGCTAGTAGCTTCATCACAAGGGCAGCAGAAATATGCTCTTCCAGCACCATTGCAAGCAGATTCTTTCAGTGCTCTTGTTGATAATCACCTTATCTTTGTTTCAAAGTAACGTTGGTAACTAGTAGACTCATTATGAAGTTGAGATGCGTATGGAAATAGAAATTAAAATGATTGGGGTAACATTTTCTGACTCCTGGGCTTATAATGCTTATGAGATTACAACATATAAAATGTCATATGTAAATTGTGTGCAGTCACAATTTTTATCCCTCCATCTACTGAGAAGGCCAAATCATTGCTGTCTAGTGGGCATATCACATCTTTATGGGCTTTATGGGTTGTCCCATAGCACTAGCTTCAGCACTAGCTTCAGCAAGTGAAGAATCTGTGTTTGCATTTGTGGGTTTCATTTGGTAGGAAGGAATCTGAAGCACAATATTCAAAAGGCTTTGTCTTTTAACTCCTTGGTCATGTTCATGTTGCATTGACTAACACACCATTTCCTTCTCAGTGGCAAAGCTTTAATAACTTTTTCAGTTACTGCAGCCCCTGACCGACTCAGCTCCTGAAGTTTGCCATAGCTGGAACATTAGGTTTTTGCCATTTTCATCTAGGTTGACATTCAATAGCTGGGGTTAAATCTGTTCCAGCTTTATTTTCTATGTCGTTTCTATGAGCCAGTGAATGAGTTCAGGAAGTAATGAAGCAGTATGAACTTACACCGTCTCAATTTCCCTCCCATTACCATTTTGACTTTGTCATTGAACTATGGCAGTGGTATTATGGTTTGTTTAAACTTTAGATCATAGGATCCGCCAAATTTGGAGTGTACTTTAAGTGTAGAATATAAACTGCAGCATTTGAAACCAGAGTTTGTAAACAACAGTTAGAGCATAGCTCAACACTTAAAGCTATGGTATCAACAAATCATGAATAGCTGAGAGTAAAGGGATAGGACAGGGTGGCACATGCAGATTCAAGTTACGTTCATGATTATTAAAGAAACAGAGTAAATCACTCCCAATCAATACCACATCTAACTCTCTGGCAATCCTTTTTGACACTTTGATTCATAGTATCTCTGCATGTAGATACTTTTTAACCTGACCTTTGCTTTCCTTGCCATACCCTAATGCCATCTGACTTTTTCCCCTTTCTCATCCTCAATACTACCTGACTTCTTTGCTCATACCTCATATTGACATTTTCTGTAAATCAGTGGTATTCAAAGTGGGGGTCAGGACCCCTTGGAGAGTTGCAACCATGGGTGAGGGGGGTCGTGACAGGATGGGATCCACCATCTTGGAAACTGGTACTGGGCTTTCCTGGGAGTAGAGTAGACATGGAGGAGCATTCCAATAAGTCTGACAGGGGGTCCTGGAGAGATTTTTAAATTTGAAAGCGGGTACTAGGTGAAATGTCTAAATACCACTGCTGTAAATCATAAGATGCATGAGTGACCATGCGGGTCCTATGTTCTGAATAGAGACTGGTTCATTATTAGTATAACTTCATTTTCAAATGTATTTAATTACATAATCCTCAGAATGCTCTAATGTTGGTAAAAGGGAACTAGAGAATTTAGTGGTTCATTTAAATGTTGTATGAGTATTTTGAAGCTTTTGATTATGAAATGGAAAGCATTCTTTGCAGCTAACTTTGTTGATTTAACCAACGTCCTTTTCCACGACTTTTGTAAAATATAATAATTTTCTGAAATATTTGATTGTGTATAATAGATAGTTTCTTGGCATTGCCATCATCCTTTGCTTTTCTATCTCCTTTATAAAGTGTAGAATGGTTTCCCTACTAATCTTCCCTATTAGGCTGACAGAATGGCAAAGGAGTATTTTTGAGAACTTGCATCAAAAGAAAATATGTTGCTCAGATTTAGCTTTTGGAAGATGCTAGAGATTGCTGTTAGATTATCGATATTGATGGCTTTTTGATGGAATTCTGAGAGTTGTAAATTGTTACTGAGTCACAACACGTTAATTAGTTTGAAAATCAAACCACTTTGATTATCCTTTCTAGATTTGTGTGAAAGATACTTTGCTCAGCAAATAGGTTTTAATATTTACTTAAATATAAAGCAAACTCCATGCAGTGACCTTGGCCAGGAGCATCTACTTTCCTGGGCAGCTGCTGCTACATGCTGGCTGACTGACAGATGGGGCCAGGTCATGGTTACCAGAGGACATCCTTGTAGTCATAGTCAAGTAGTAAATGTCACTAAGATTTTTTCTGAATGTCTATCACATGTGTATCACTGATTCTGAAGTAGGTAATGTGAATAATCTTTGGGGCTCCCAGATGATGAATACTAAAGGCAGTATAGCAGAAAGTTGTGACATGCATCCATAAGCAGTAAGGATTTGACAGATACTTAGCCCTTGGTTACTAGCCCTGTGGTTGAACTGACAGGATGCTTGCAAAGATAGCGAGGCCTGTTTCAGCCCCATTAATGTAGTCTTGAATGCAAGCCCACTGTCTGGAAAATGATAAATGTTCAGTGATTGATGATTTTAGAAAGCTTGGGGATTCTGGGTGGCTTCTTATTGCTTAAAGCCGGAGCAATTTCCCCACTTGCTTCGGTCTCCCTCAGAAGTTATTTATTTATTTACCACCTTTTTCTTAAAAACAAAAAAACAAAACTTTTTTTGGCTTTTAAGGCTCTGTCCTAATAAACTTTTCAACATTGGCTTATCCACAATACAAATCCAAGGTAAGGCAAAAAAAATTGCCTTACCTTGATGTGGTCTCTAGGATTATCCCCCAACAGTAGGATGCAACATGTGCCCCACTGGCACAGCAATCTGGTGCTGGAAAGTCAGTTAGATTGCACCCATAGTCCATTAAAAACTAACAGTTAAACCACATTAAAAACAATAATAAAATCTATTCTTCATATATACTTTAGACAGTAAAACTTAAATAATCTTAGCTTTAAAGCAAAGTGTTAACAATATTTAAAAAGGCTGGATTCTCAGAAAGCATTTCTAAAAAAAAAGTTTTCAGGCCTCACCAAAAGGTTTTGAGGGATGGAGCAGTTTTTAAATCAAGAGGGAGAGAATTCCATAGGGTTGGTGCCACTACTGAAAAGGCCCTCTTTCTTATTGATACTGCAAGCACCTCCCTAAGCTGCGGTACTTGTAAAAGGACCTTCTCTGATGACCTGAGGGGAGCCAGATTGTATGGAAGTACAGTAAATTCTTGGATTGAGAATGTTTTGCAAGTCAAGCAAACATTTCAAATAAATTTTAACTTGATATACAAGCGATCTCTTGATAAGATAAAATATAGCCCTCTGCCCTCTGCCAGCACCTGCTTAGACTCTCCTGAGAGACCTAGCCTTGCGTGACTGCTCTAAATTAAGCCCTATTATAATCAGTGGGGCTCATGTCTGTGTAAGGGGGGCAATGGAAAGGAGCCAGAGAGACCTAATCTTGCTTGTCCACTTTAAAGTTAGCCCTGTTATAATCAGTGGGGATCACACTAGAGTAAGGGGGGGGCAGATTTCAGCCTGAGAGATCTAAGAGACTAAGTGCAGGTTTATTTTTCTTTATATTTTGTGTTTTCTTTATTATTTTGCATCATATGACAGTATTTTAATCATTTTTATATGAATATTTTTGGATTGTGGAATGAATTGTGTGAGTTTCTTTTATTTCATATGGGAAAATTTGCTTTGATATTCAAGCATTTTGGATTACAGGCATCCTATTGGAATGATTTATGCTCGTAAACCACTGTAGTCACTGGAGAAGCGGCCTGACAGAGTCAAATTGCCTACTTCTAGTAACCACCTGGGCTGCCACATTTTGGACTAATTGCAGTGTTGAACTGTTTTCAAGGGTAGCCCCACATAGATTATAGGCACAATCCAGTGTAAGGGCAGTGAGGAGAGCCCTAGTTGGGCTGCCCCAAGTATTCTGAATCACAAAGTATTAGAACAGAAAGTTAAGCTGGATCTAGAGAGTCAGGAAGCCTGGGCTGCCCTAACTGCTCCAGAGCATGCTAAGTCAGTGACAACTGGGGAGGGTTTGTTCCTAAGGAGACCCCCCTCAGATCACACTGAACAAGGGCAGATCACACTGAACAAGGAACAACTCTGGTGCCTCCTTATAAGGAGTCCCTGATGAGATTGCCAGTACAGACTACAGTGAATACAAGGGATTTTTGGAGTGGCCGGCTGTATCCACAAGTTAATGGGCTGCTGTAGTTGTGCCATATCCTGGAAAAGCAGGGATTGCAGCTAGGCTGGCCAAGAACTCAGATTTTTGGTCAACACCGCCATTTTTATTCGGGCCTTATCATGGACCCCTATGGGTCTGCTCATTACTATACCTGCTCCTGAGGTGGTATACCTGCTCCTGAGGAGCTGGAAGAGGGAATTTCTGCCTTGGAAACAGGCTCTGGATGTAGAGTAACTGCTCTGCCCTAGGCAATGATAAACATGCCCTCAACATGTCTCTCCTGAGCTGCCTAGGGTGCTCCAGTTTGGGCAGAGCAGGTCCACCTGTCTTGGTGCACTCTATGTTACCTTGCTCTGCCCCAAGCCTTTTCCACCGTAACTAGGGTGGAGCATCTTGCAGTTGCTTCACCCTAGTGATAGACAGGGCAACTGAAGTTCTATTCTGGATTGGGCTGTTAGTTATATTAAGTTACCCTTGATGCAAATCCAGTAGCAGCTGTGAATCCAGACAGACTCCCAAGGTACCGATCTTCTCCTTCAGAGGGAGTGCAACCCCATTTAGTGAAGGCTGATACTTGAGCACCTGTATTGTGAATTTCCTGACCAGGAGAACCTCTGTCTTGTCTGAATTCAACTTCAGCTTTTTAGCCCTCATCCAGGTCCAATAAGCTTCCAGGTAGCACTCCAAGGCCTGAACAGCCACCACATACTGTGGTGGAGAAATAGAGCTATCTGTCATCAGAATACTGGTGGCACTTCATCCCAAATCTCCAGATGACCTCTCCCAACAGTTTCATGTAGGTATTAAGTAGCATGGGGAACAGAGTAGCATGGGGAACTCTGTGGCATACCACACATCAAAATCCAGGGTGCTGGACAGGCATCTCCCAGCATCACCATCTGGGACCTATCAACCAAGTAGGAGTGGAACCACTGCAACACTGTACCTCCAACCCCAACTTGGCTAAATGGCTCTGAAGGACACCACGGTCGATGGTGTCAAAAGCTGTTGAGAGGGACCCACCCCCGCCCCCGTCCAGTCCCCAATGTAGGTAATCTAACAAGGTGACTATGACCAAGGATGTTTCTGTCCCAAAGCCTGGGCTGAAGCCTGATTAAAAGAGATCTGAATAATCCGCTTCATCGAAGACCCTCTGGAACTGTGATGGCACCACCCACATGATCATCTTGCCCAGAAACAGGTGGTTAGACACTGACTGGAAGTTGTCCAGTATAGTTGGATCCAGAGAGAGCTTCTTTAGGAGGGGAGTGCACCACCACCTCAATCAAAGCCTGTGGTAGAATCTATTTTGTTAGAGAAGATTCTCCCTGTCCATGTGGCCAGTCTCTTGCCAGGCAGTCTTAACAAGCAAAACTGGGCAAAGGCCAAGCAAGCAAATGGATGGCTTCATACTCCAGAGGAATCTGTCCACACCCTTGGGCTGTACAAGCTTGGAATAATCCCACAAAACTGGGCAAGCGGTTGCAACAGGGATCTCATAAGGTATTGTCACTGTAGCATGTTAGTTGTGATGAATTTGATCAATTTTGTCTGCAAAGTGTTTTGTAAACATGTCACAGTGGGTAACTGTTTGTTTCTCCTGATGTTTTTATTTTTTTTGGGGGGGGGGAGTAGGTGTACGAGGCCATGCAAAACATGGAACAGTCCCGCTGGATGGTTCTCTGCAGACACAATGGTAGCAGACAGAAAAATCTCCTCGCTGCTACAGAGTAGATTCCGTAGTGAGCTCTACACCGTGTTCAGCTGGATTCGACATGAGTTTTCTGCCATCATCACTATAGACCAGGGATCTCCAAACTATGGCCCAGGGGCCGGATGCAGCCCTCAGCAAGACCCCCTTTGGCAAGCCTTGTAATCCACTCAACACACTCTTATATGTAAATTTATGTAAACTTATTCAGACTTGAAATGTAAATTAGTTTTTCCAGCCTCTGACACAGTGACAGACAGAGGATGTGGCCCTCCTGCCAAAAACTTTTGGAGGCTCCTGCATTAGACACCTACCCTGTTGCTTCATCATTTGCAGCTCTTCATTAAACCAAAGAGCTGCTCTGTGTCTGCGACATGGTAGAGGTTGCTCAGGAGCAATTAGATCCAGTGCCCTGGCCATTTCCCCATTCTAGGGGTCAACCAATGCCTCAGATGAGAGACCAGCCCTGGCAGATGAAAAATCTCCCAGAGCCCTCAGGAAACTTTCAGGATCCATTACCTTCCTGGGGCAGATCATACAGTGCGATCCCTACCTCTGCAGAAGTAGGAAGCTGCAACAAGCCTAAACCTTACCTGGAAGTAATCTGTCCCATCATAATGGAGCGATCTTAACCTCCTCTTCATCCAGATCACTGCCTTCCTGCCCAGCTGCAATCACATGGTCCAACATGTGTCCTGCCTTGTGTGTCAGGGCTAAGATTTTTTTGGACAGGACCATGGTTATCCTGGCAGCTATGAAATCCTGAGCTACTCAGCCCCAGGTGCCTCGGGATGAATATTGAAATCCCCCAGCAGAAGTAAGTGTGTGATTCCAGTACAGTCGTCCCTAGGGGGATTTCCTGCTGTAGGCAGGTGGTTGGACTAGATGACCTACTAGGTACCTTCCAACTCTATGATTCTATATATGATTAAGATCAGTCCTGTTTGCCCTGGCAGGGAGATTGTTGGACAGCAAAGCTTGCGGATTCCCTGTCCTGTTCAGCCCTCTCAGTACAGCATGCAGATACTAAAATCCAGTGCACTGCGGACTGCTGAATAGGGCACCTGGTAAGGGAGATGGATTCATGATAGACCATTGTAACTTCCTCTCCCCAACCCTTCAGTTGTGGCTTCTGCAGTATCATGAAACCTGGAGGACCAAGCTTTGAGAGACTAAGGGTGCAATCCAGAGTAACTATGGGGAGTCCTTGCTCCGATGTAAGAACAATTTGCTCTGGATTGCCATTTGAATTTCCCATAGGTTTTCATTAGGTGGTGCAGTAACTACGGGTACACATAATGTCTTTTACGTGCTCCCGTAGTTACTCTGGATTGTAGGGTAACTCCAACTGTCTTATCCTACCAGGTCTCCATGATATATACCAGGTCGGCATCCTCATCCAGGACTGAATCCCAGAATGTATGGGTTTTAAAATCACCGACTTGGCATTTAGAAGCAGCAGCTTAAGATCCAGGGCTTCACTGTCAGCACCACCAAACATCTGAGAGAGGGATGATGAACCAGAAGGAGAGACTATCTATGATGGATTCACCTTCTCCTGACACGGCCTGTCTGACCTCCACCACCATAATCTTCCTTGGTCTGTTGCCCAATTCCCCTCCCCAAAGCTCCCTCTCAACAAATAGTACAAATCAGGCAGGCCTACCTCCTGAGCTTAATTTCCTAGCCAACCAACACATGCTCTACCACTGCTTCTGTTTCCTTTCAATACTACAATTTCAAATTTGTCTTCCTGTCCTCTTGCAGATAAATGAAGCCCAAGTTCTGTTTTGACTTCAGCCCAAAGAGTATTAAATAATCAGGTTATGTGCCATCTTAAACCAATACTTTGGTGACTAGAAAATTTGGCCTTAAACTTTGAACCATATATTTAATAACATGATATGACAGCCAGGAAGGCTGTCTCTATCTTGGAGCGCTGCCTGGAGACTGTTGGAATCTGGATGAGGGTGAACAAGCTGAAATTAAATCCTGATAAGACAGAGGTCCTCTTGGTTCAAAAATCCTCAATTCATGTACTAGATTATCACCCTGTTCTGAATGGGGTTTCACAACCCCTGAAAGAGTGGGTTTGAAGCTTGGGGTGATCCTGGATTCGCAGTAGCTCCTGGATGCCCAGCTGTCAGATGTCACTGGTATCTCCTTTGCCCAGTTTTGGCTGGTGCGCCATCTGCAGCTGTACTTGTCTCAGTTGGATCTGGCCACAGTGGTCCATGCCATGGTGACATCAAGATTAGACTATCGCAACACACTCTATGTGGAGCTGGCCTTGAAGATGGTCAGGAAGTTTCATATAGTGCAGAATGTGGCAGCTCGTGTGGTTGCTGGAGTTCAGCAGTTTGACTCAGTCATGCTGTTGCTCCGGTGATTACACTAGCTGCCCATTTGTTTCCAGGCCCAATTCAAGGTGTTAAGTATGACTTATAAATCCCTAAACGGCCTGGGACCAGAGCATTTGAGAGACCGCCTGTTTCCATACAGACCACTCTGAGGTCATCAGAGCGGGCCCTGTTGGTTGTGAAAGAAGTAAGAGGGATGGCAGCGAGAATCAAGGAAGAAAGTAGGATACAAATGTAATAAATAAATTAAATAATAAATAAGTATGCTATCTGTTTCTTCCTTTCTACTTTTATTGTCCTCAAATTGAGGTTGGTCTTAAATCTTTCTTATAAAGATGTACTTGGAACAGTGGCGTTGCCAGGGTGGTATGGCTGGTGCAGGCCACACGGGGTGACACACTTGGGGGGTGACATGCTGGAGGAGTTTCTCCAGCCAGCCCTGGGCCTCTGCGCACCTATTTGTCCCTGTTCTGAGGTGGAGCAGCAGCCAGGAGCAGTTGCTCCATCTTGGAGCAGACCCAAATGGCCGACTGAGGCCACTGCACATGACCAGACCTCTGGACATGCTTCCATAGGCCTGCTCCATCTCAGAGCTGGTTTGAATAGATGCCTGAGGCTGAGGTGCATGGCCATTGGCTGGGGGTGGGTGGGGTCGTGTTCCCGTGTTATCCATGCCCCAGGGCTCCATCGCCAGAGGGTTCTCTCTGTGCCCCCCAAGATGGCAGTGACAGCAGGGTGGCGAAGGACTCGCTCTGCCACTGGGATGCCTTCAGCAGCTGTCCTCTGCACTCCCTGCACTGGTATGCCTTCTTGAGGGAGGGAATGTGGGGTGGGGCAGAGGTTGCTTCTCAGCCTTCTCCCCCCCAGAGCATGGCGTTGAGCATGGGGAAATGTTATGCATGGGGGGATGTTGCGTATGGGGGGATGTTGCGCCTGAGGGGACTGATGCTCCTGGAGGGATGTTGCACCTGGGGGTTTGATGTGCCATGAGGGGATGGCGTAAAGGGAATTTTACTCCCACAACACAGGTAAGTTTTTTCCTAGTAAATATAAGAGACTGATAATATTACTACAGTAGTACCTCTCATAATAAGCGCCTCACATAACAAGCGTTCCACTTAATAAGTATAAATTTCCAAGAAATCTTGCTTCACATAACAAGTTCCGCTTCACTTATCAAGCAAGTGCGCTATGGGCATGCTCTTTAAAAGGGCTGCCGACCAGCACTGCTGTCTCTAACTGCCCCCAACTTGGGGGCAGTTGCCTGTGGGTGCCAGAGGCAGCTGCCCCTACCTGCCCGAGCCGGCCACCTTGAACCTCCAGCAGCAGCCCAGGTAAGCCTCCCAGGAAAGTGTCTTTGATTGCAGCCTCCTAACCATGTCTCCCCAGAAGTAAGCCCCATTGTGTTAAATGGGGCTTACTCCCAGAAAAATGTTGTTAGGATTGCAGCCTAAGTAGACTTCATAGGATCAGGCACATTGAATGCATATTTTGAATTCAATTCCCAGTGTTTTGGCATCAATTTTACATACAGTTAATATATTTATATGAATATTTTGGGGTTGTGGAACCAATTGTCTGAGCTTCCATTATTTCCTATGGGAAAATCCACTTCACGTAAAGAGCATGCCTCCAGAACAAATTAAGCTCTTTATGTGAGGCACCAGTGTATTTGTAAATATTTCTTAATAATATATTTGAATTAATTTTGGCTGCAGTCCTAAACCCTGATACAAATTCTGGGTGTTTTGTGAAGTGCTATAGGACACTTCTGCATCACTCCTGATGGGGCTAGGCCACTGACTAGGCCAGTGAACAGCTTCCTCACACCACCATGGAAACAGGACCCAGTGACTTGTGCTGGCCTAAGTTGATTAGGACAGATTGACCATATGCCAACAGTAAAAAAGTTTACAAGGGCCCCAAAATGTAAGACACCCATGAAAAATGTAGGACATGACAAAATGAAAGCTAAAATTGCTATATTGCTTTCATGTACTTAATTTAAACAAAGTTAAAAACTATTACATACAATTTATTAATTACAAGAAAGCTACATGCTGCCTGATTACTAGGAAAGAAGGACATTAAAGTTTTTCATGGACACAAGGCTAAAATCCAGGACATGTCCTAGGAAAAGGTGGACATATGGTCAAGCTGGGTTAGGACTGTGCCCTAAATCAGTCATGATTTCATCATATGGGGGAACAAAAAAATAATGGGCCGCAGTTGCCAAATCAGCTATGCCACTGCGTGTGCCTGTCCCTAGGAGCTTCAGCATGCCCATTTGGACATGTTCCAAGGTGGAGCAGGTCCAAATGGGAATGCTGAGGCTCAGTGTGCATGTCCAGGTCTCTGGGCTTGCACAGTGGGAGAGAGGCGTGGCAATGGTGAGGGCGGGGCATTGTCAGCATTGTCCATCATAGGGGTGACATGCTGGCTTCCCATACCAGGTGATGCAAAGCCAAGTGACACCGCTGATTTGAAATATATAATATGTATTAGATACAGTGTAATCCTAAGTGTGTCTACTCAGCAGTGTAATCCTAAGTATGTCTATTCAGAAGTAAGTCCCATTGTGTTCAATTGTACTTACTCCTTGGAAAGTGTGGTTAGGATTGCTTTTTGCTTGAACTCCACTTTTCTCCTCAAAGGCACCCCGATTTAGCCACTATAAATCAGTTTTAAAACTCCTTTTCTACTTTAAAACTCATTTTCTACTTTTCTACCTTTCTTTTGAGAGGCAGTCAAGCAAGCCTTAGAAAAAACCCTGATGCCGGAAAAAAACTTAGGGAAAAAAGAGAAGAAAGTGGTAAAGAATGAGGTGGCTAGACAGTGTCTTGAACATGTCATGAACATAGCAAACCTCCAAAGCTAGTGGATAAACTTTGGAAGCTAGTAGAGGATAGGATGGCTTGGCTTGCTGCAATTTGGGGGGTCATGAAGAGGCAACAACATGCAAGCAATCATTCCATTCTTTAGCTAAACAAGTCAAGGGATCCTTTGCATTTCTAAATGCCTCTCTACAGTAGTAAGAAAAGCTGTTTTAAACCAATATAAAGGGACATTATTTTTAAATTGCTTTTATTTTCACATGTTTTGGTCATCAGCAGGGTCCCAGAATGAAACACTTGCAGCTATTGAGGCACAACCTTATTCCATTGGTAGCAATGGAGGAGGAAGAAACCTGGAAGTAGGATCTTTAAATCTATTTTTCCACTTTTCTATCCACGGATTTTTTTATCCTTGGAACATTCAGAATTGAACTCTAGTGGATAACAAGATACACCTGTATCTTTCTTATAAAAAGGGACTGGATCATTTGTAATGCTTCCTGCCCTCACTCTTTGTATGGTATTTCATTTGCTGCTTAGCTTTGAATCTAGATTAAAATGTCTAAGCCAGTGGTCTTCAGCCGTTTCAGCCTGGGACCTCCTATCAATCTTTGGAATCTGCCCAGGACCCACTGGTCAAACTTGCTACCCCCAACCTGGGACATAAGGCTGAAAAAGAGAACCTGTCCTGGAAAAAGATGACATATGGTTACTCTGCCCCCAAGCCCCCATGCTCTCTCCCACTCCACTATTCCCAACCCCACAGGTCCTCTTACCCCCACGTTCCCCTAGCTCCCAGATACTCTTCCTTCCCACTGCCTACATGCACTCTCTCTCTCTCTCTCTCTCTCTCTCTCTCTCTCTCTCTCTCTCTCTCTCTCTCTGTCTCTCTCTCTCTCTCTCACACACACACACACACACACACACACACACACACACACACCCCTTTCATCCCATGCACTTATTCATACACCCACAACATACATACATACCCATGGATTGTTGTGTTGGATTCAGCTCTTCAAGACGAATCCAATGACATATGACATGATGGCGTAGTGCGTACCATCGCACAGTTGTTTTGGGGGGTCTTCTAGGACCAAGATGGTGGTCCCTCAGCCTTCGTGATCCCCCATGTGGGGGGTTCTCCAACCCCCACTTTAAGACCACTCTTCTAAGTAATGGTTTTTGCTTCTATTCAGGAGCATCTTTAGTTTATTAAAAATTACAATAGGTTGAAAACCATTCTTTACTTAGCATGCTGTTTTTGTTGAGTGAAACTGTTTGTCAGACTTACTTTTAAATACTTTTTGGTAAAAGGCTTTATACAGATAATAAAATAAAGTGAAACAAAATAAAATCATAGTAAAAACTTAGATACTAATCAGAAAGAACAACATTAATGGTAATTGTTCTTTGAGGATTCACTGTTTAAAACAAAAATATTTTCACCTGGTTATGGAAGACAGCCAATGAGGGACCATGCAAACTGCTATTTTACAGTTTAGATTAGTCTCCAAACTATAATGCAGGGGCCACATCTGGTCCCCCAGAAGATTTTATCTAGCCCTCAGCAACTTAAAATATTTTCCCCCAACCCTCACAGACAGTTAAAACATGCAGTTCTGTTGCTCCTATTCCCATTTGGTCAGAGTAGTGTGTGCCAATCACTTTTAATTGATTGGTTTAAGATCCTCAAACAATTATGAAATTCAATGCCAATCTCACCACTGTCCATAAAACAAATTTGTTTTCCACTTGTTAACTTTCCAACATTGCTGTAAAATGTTTGCAGTGAGGAAATATTGCCATTTTTACACTGCTGTAAAGAAATAATAAACGATATAGGTTTTATATCGTTTCGGGTAGAGACAGTGTGCAATTGTCACTCACCTCAGCCCTTTATAAAACTGACTTTTTCTGCCTGAGAAAATGATAAAAATTATATAATGTGGCCCTCTACTAAATAGTTTGGGATCTTTGAAAGAGGCAGTACATAGAGTCAAAACCCTGCTTGAAGTTCTTGATGAATCATAGGAGGAAGTGATCTTTTGGTACCATGTTCCCAAATCACTGAAGTATTTAAAAATATAAAAATTGGTATTGGGTCCAGACCCAGCTTCAACTGTACTTGAGCCAGCCACATATAACATTCCCCTGCTCACAAGCACCTTCTGATGCTGCTGCCACTTCATCATGCACATGACTTCCTGCAAGTAATTGGGTTTGTTTGTGTCGCAAGCCGGGCACAACCGTTCCTCCAGTGTTGCTATCTGTATCAAAAAGAAAACATGTTTTGCATGTGCTTAGAGGATGATGAAGGAAACCTAGAGGAGGATGAAGGAAACCTAAGTGCAAATTGCCCACATATATAGAGATGAAGGGAATGGAAGAGTCAAGCATAGCTAAGTTGCCACCCACTCCTTTTCTTTTACATGCAGCTTTGCTTTCCCTGAATGCAGCCTCCTCAGTAGCAACACCTAGATGAGCAGAACATCCTGGGAATGCATTTAGGGATGTTTAGCTGCAGGTAGTGGAACAGAAGGGAACCCCCACTTCTATTTCTGTCTCCATTTGGATGCATTCTCAACTTGTGGGCATAGAGAAATGGACATATGCCATGGACATAGAGAAGTGGGCCACAGAGATGGATAATTCTATTTGATTTTAAAAAGCCTTGGGCTCTGTAGCTCCTCTCTTATCCATTCGTCACAGGTTGAAGTAAATAGGCTGGGAAATTCCATGTTTATTTGAGCTGAAAATCCATGTGACAACCACAAGTTTTGACGATTTAATAAATATGGAATCTTTTTGGTTAGTCAGTATTTCCTTTGGTGAGGACTCTTTCTGAGTTTGAAATGTGCATATTCCAAACTTTAGGGCAACTGTCTTGCTGTATTTCTGCAATTAATTAGGAGAGTGTCCTACAGTTAGAAAGGCTGCCAAATAATCTGTTAAAAACTCTCTTCTTTTCTGTAGGGTTTCACAGAGAGTTCTCATTATGGTGATCACTTGAATGACAGTCGATTAGGGCCAAATGAAGGATTGTCCCCGACACCTTTCATGAACTCAAATCTGATGGGTAAGTAATTCTTTGTAAGTAGTCCCCTCCAAAGCGGTCAGATGGAAATTTTTTCTTACTTTTTCTAGCTTGAAAGTAGGGTGCATATCTTAGAAGGGCTCTATCTTTTTTTGAAGTTTTAGTAGAAATACAGTGGTACCTTTTAAGACAAATGCTTTGTAAGACAAACTAAAATTTCTAAGGAATTCTGCCTTGTGAGATAAATGTTTTAAAATGAATTGATGGATTTGCATTGTGAGCAACAGCAAGAGATTATGGAGATCTCATCTGCAGAGGAGGAGGAGGAGAGGAAGAGGAATTCCTCGCATGAAATGAGGTTAAGGACACTTGTAAATATTGAGAAATTGTGCAAAATTTTGTAGAAAAGCACAACCCAAATAAGGTTGTAGCAGTGTAAATAATGAATCTGTTTCATGACAATGCAATGCCACATTTCCATGAAATCCTCAAAAGGAGACAAAAGCAAGTGTCTTTAGACAGTTCCCAGTTTAAGTTGCTCAAAAAGACACCAGTGACTCAGTGAAAATTAGTCATTATTGCCCATAAAGGTTTTTCTTTTGTGATTTACTGTATAGTATATTACAGTGTTTTTATTAATATTACAGTAACTGTGTTCTGTATTAAATTACAGTGTTTTGAATTTGATTACAGTATTTTGTCATCATTTTTACATACTGTTAATATTTTATATGAATATTTTTGGGTTGTGGAACCCATTCGTCTGAGTTTTCATTATTTCCTATGGGAAAATCTGCTTTGTAACACTTTATAACAAAAAAAACACTTTGTAAGACAAACATTAGGGTGGTCCAAAAAGCAGTGGGTTTTTTATATGTTGAAGTCTTACCCCCCCTATATTGAACTACATTAGAAATAAGCCCTGTGTGCAAAATTTCACTTGATTTCAATAATATTTACAGGTGTCACATTAACATTGAAAAAGAGGAACATGGAAACATTGAAAATATATAACATTTTATATACTGCGTATATAAATATGTAATCCGTACATTCTTATACAACCCCATAAGTCTATACAACAATATATGATACCAGTAAGTGTTTAAGCAACCCAAAGAAGCTATTGCATTGAAAGAAACCAACAGTAAGTACATAATGTACTGCTTTTGGTCTTCATTCTTGGCTAAGATATTGTTAAATGTCTGCATTAGAGCTTCAGCTCTTTCAGCAATGTCATTGACAACCTCCAGGTTCATAGCAACAGATTTAGCTGCCTTGTAGTCTTCCCTATCCTCCCATTCCTGTGGATCAAGTTCTAAGAACTCACTTGGCAAGTTGAGGATTTCAAAAAACTGAAGAGATGAATGGGTAACATAATCTGCCACTGTTTGCTGAAGAGCCTTGGTTTCAAAGTGTTGTGGACTTTTTATTTCGATTCGCTTTAGAGGTCTTTCTGTTCCTTCCTTCTGTAAGGATCTCAGCATCTCCCTTTTCACTGGTAAGCTTGTCTCAGCTTCAAAAAAGGAGATGAAACCAAAGTCTCACTAAGGTACCATTGATGACGAGAGAAAGCCTTTACTGCTGCCTTGGATAACTCTTGGTCTTCATATTCCACTAACTTCTTCATTAGTAAAAGGTCATTTCTTTGCCAATAGTTTGTCTATGCCACTCATGTATCCTTGCCTACCTTGTTGGGCTAGCAAGAATAACTTGTCCTCTTCCATGGTCGTTGGCATGAGCAATGTCAAAAAGATCCTCTAACTTCTTTTGAAAAATCTTTTCCTTCTGGATCTGTGGAATAGACCTACGTGACTTGCCTCTCTGAAGAGCACGACGTGAATTATATTGTTTCTCAATCTTCAGGATTGCATTGTAATCTGCAATAATCATTCTGGCTTTTTCCATATGTCCAGTGTAGTCAAAACTTTAAGCTGCATGTGACACCACTGAAACTTTTCCAATCCTTATGAAACTTTACACCGGATTTTAATATCATACATAGATCACCTCCAGGGGGTAAGACTATCAATTTTCTGAAATTTATTTTTTTGGACCACCCTAACAAACATGCTTCTGGAACGAATTATGTTAATCTTACAAGGCACCACTATATAACAAGGTAATCATACTTATGTGATGGAAAAGGAGGTCCTTTATGTCAGGGGTCTTTAAACCCCGGCCGGGGGCCAGATGCGCCCCTTGACGATCCTCAATATGGCCCCTGGCAAGACCCTTCTATCCAGCCCTTGGGCAAGCCTTGTAATCCACTCCAGTACATTCTTATATGTAAATTTATTCAAATTTGAAATGTAAATTGGTTTTCTGGACCCCAACACAATGTCAGAGAGATGGTGTGGCCCTTCTGCCAAAAAGTTTGGAGATCCCTCCTTTACGTTATAAGTCTATAAAAGCTTTGGGATCTTCTTTAGTTAGTTCAGAGTACAGTCATTTGCTTTTTGTATGGGAGTTGGTGAAAGCAAGGAGCTACTACCTGCATTCACATCCTATTCTCTTATATTCATTGCCTATCTTAGGAACCTTATAACCCATGTGACCGCTGGGCTCAGAGATTAGTGAGGGAGGACTTGTTCTGGATTATGTCAATTTGTCAAAGTAGGTTGGGTGGAACTCCAGTTATAGCCTTTTCCACCATGACATTCTGATTTTGTATTCACTTGCCAGAGGGGTTTGCTGTATCTCTTTATTATGATTAAACTCTAATTAGGTAGCAGGGGATAATTATTTTTTATTTAGATAGCTATTTCCATTTATCGTATTTATAGCAATTTTTGTGTAAATTCCTATTTTAATGATTTTTATTATAAATCTGTTCAGAGAGTGTTTTAAAAACAATTATTAGAAAGGCAGTTCATATGCTTTAAAATGCATTAGTTTATAGGCAAATTTTTTTGCTGATGGAATTTCTTACATCATTTTTGCTTTATATGGTATGGTTTTTGTTTGCATTTGATGTTCCAACTTGCCTTGCCCACTATTTCCTTACTGAAGTATAACAATCTACTTCATGGTTTTTGAAATTGTATTATTAGAAATGAGACAGAAGCATATTTTATCATTTCTGTCATGGCTTACAAGGTCCATTAGAAAGAGAGAATTTTATGTCAACAAGAAGCAGTTTTTTATATTATGTACAGCCATAAGCATGTTTGCCTAAAAAGATAGTGGATTATGAATTGCCACTCTTAAACAGTTTAATGATCTTGTACATTGCAGGAGCAAGAAATTTTGTCTAACAAGGGTTGATAATGATTCAGTAATGAACAATTTGCAGTAGAAAGATGTATTTCAATATTCATTCTGAAGTGTTTTTGTCACAGGCAATAAAGCTATTTTGTTGAACTGATTTGTGTTCCTTCCCGATTCCAGAATTATCCTGTTGACATTGTCAGTGTGAAAAATATGAGTTTTCTTATAGTTTAAGAAACACTGACTTCTGTTACCAGAGTAAGCAAGTAATATTATATAGATTTTAATTGTACATAATTACAGTGGGGCCTTCATGTAACAAAAATTTCTCTAGGATTCTGCTTTACGTAACAAACTGTGCTTCATGAAACAAACAAACTGTTGGCAGTTGGAGCAGACGTCCTGGCCTGCAGCCCTTTTAAAAAGGGTCAGGGCTGCCTAGTCCACCTGCCCATAGCAAAAGCAACACTTCCGCGCTGTTCCCCCTGTGGCTGGGCAACCACTGGGCAGAGGGAGAGAACAGCAGTAGAGAAGAGGGAAGCAGCTTAGGGCTAGCCAGAAGGGAGCAGGGGAGAAAGAGGCTCAGGATGAAGAGAAGGAGAAAGTTGGGAGATACTTTGAAAGTGTCTTGGATTACAGATGAAAGTGTCTTTGCAGTCTCCTAATCATGTCTACCCAGAAGTAAGCCCCATTGTGTTAAATGGGGCTTACTTTGAGGAAAGTGTCTTTAGAACTGCAGCCTAAGTAGACTTCATAGGATCATGCACATTGAATGCATGTTTTGAATTCAATTCCAGTGTTTTGTCATCATTTTTACATCCAGTTAATATTTTTATATGAATATTTTTGGGGTTGTGGTACCAATCATATGAGTTTCCATTATTTCCTATGGGAAAATCCGCTTCACATAAAGAACGTTTCACGTAACAAACATGCCTCCAGAATGAATTAAATTTGTTATGTGAGGTGCTGCTGTATATGGGTAGAACAATCCTAAATTGCGCTGGTGTAGGCAGGCTGATTTGCCTGTGCTGCATCCTGTATACCCTTGGGCAGTGGTGGGATTCAAATAAATTAACAACAAGTTCTGTGTCCTAATAACCTAAATTAACAACAGGTTCTATGCCCCATTAGTAACAGGTTCTCAGAACCAGGCACTCATTAGCAAAGGGTTCTATAGAAACTGTGAGAACCTCCTGACGCCCACCACTGCCTTGAGGCTATTGCCATGTTATCATGAGGCAAGGGAAAGGTTTTCCCTTTCCCCATGGTAAGGCAAGAGTAGCTCCAATCGGTCTACTGAGATCTGAGCCACCTGTGAAGGTGACAGATCCTTCCAGACCCTCTAGCTCAGGGATTTTCAGTCTTTTTCAACTGATGGCACACCTCCCAAGTCACTAAAAATCCCAAGACACGCCACCATTAAAAAAATAGATTGAATGATTGCAAGACAAGTACATTTAAATTATTTAATTGATAAATTAATTAATACATGTAAATACATGATGTACGTGTATTAACATGACATATACATGAAAATTAAGGAAATTCACAAACAGCTGAAACTACTTCTCTGAGTTTGAATGGATCTTTCTCATAAAGTTACTTTATGGACAGGGAAGAAGAGGAAATCCCACTTCTTATTTATCTGGCACTTCTGATAAAAATGAGCCCTCTCCCATTTCTAAACATAAAAAACTTCTGAACGTAAGAATTTTGTAATCAAATTTTTATCAGCTGCAGCAGGAATGGGTTTCATGGAGGATTGAGGGAAGAGAGAGATATTGAGGTGATTCTAGATCTTTGAAAAATGTAGACATGGAACAAGGTGACAATCTGTCCTCTTTTTCCAGGACATGTCCTCTTTTTTAACCCTGTGTCTTGGAAAAATCTTCGTTGCCCTTTTCCTTGTGATCAGGCAGCAAGTTGTCTTATTGTAATTAATAAATTATATATTATAAACTAGCGAAAAGCGTACCTGCGTTGCTGGGGTAACATTTCCCCATATGCCATCCCCCCATTGCGCATAACACCCCATGCCCATCAACACCCCATGCGCATCAGTCCCGCACGTGCAACTTCCCCCCAAGCGCAACTTCCCCCGAGCGCAACTTCCCCCCGTGCGGAACTTCCCCGTGCGCATCAACACCCCCATGCGCATCATTCACCCCATGCGCATCATTCACCCCATGCACAACTTCCCCCCATGCGCAACTTCCCCCCATGCGCATCAGTCCCCCATGCGCAACTTCCCCCATGCAACTTCCTCCAAGTATATGGAGGAAAACGTGTTGCCCCCCTTTTCACTCCCTTCTTGTTGGAATTTCCGAAAACCAGTTCTTAGTGCACCCCTCAGTCACGGAAGGAACACCCACCACAAATTTCACGCTTGTAGGCCCAGCGGTTTTGGCAGGGTGTTAATGAGTCAGTGAGTGACTTTTCTCTTTTATATACAGTGGCGCCTCACTTAAAGAGCTTAATTCATTCCGGAGGCATGCTCTTTAAATGAAACGCTCTTTAAGTGAAGCAGATTTTCCCATAGGAAATAATGGAAACTCAGACGATTGGTTCCACAACCCAAAAAATATTCATACAAAAATATTAATTGTTTATAAAAATGATTACAAAACACTGCAATATAACACTGTACAAAGCACTGTAATATACAGTAACACACAACACTGCAATAAGGAAAATACTGTACAGTACTGAACTGTACTGTACCTTTGAAAACCTTCATGGCTGGTGTGAGGGTTACAGAGAGGGGATGACTTTCACAATCACTAATGGAGTCACTGCTATCCATTGTCTCAATGGAATCTATTGTCTTTTTGTGCAACTTTCACATTCCCAAGCTGCTGACTGGGAGCAGCACTAGAACATTGATAAGGTACACCTTCCACGCTGCCATACACAGATCCCACATACAGACCTGACTCAGGCTGCTCCCCCTGGACGTCCCATGAGTTCCCTGGCAATGGAAGCTTATTCCAAACTTTGCCCACGGCCCCAGTGTAGCTCAAGCTAGTAGCTCGTCCTGCCTGTGAGTTCCCTTGCCATGGAAGCCTGTTCCAAACTTCCTCAGAAGTGCTCTTTATTCAAGACATTGCTCTTTAAGCAAGTCTAAATTTCTGAGAAAATTTTGCTCTTTATACAAAATGCTCTTTATTCAAGGTACCAGTGTATGTAGATGATATACAACAGTTAAGATTAATAATACGCAGTATACTGTTATATTTACCCTTAATTTTGTAATGTCTTACATTTTTTTGGAGTGTCCCATTTCTTGGGGTGCCTTGTCCTCCTTTTTGGTTATGATATGATCACCCTGACATGGAGGAAAGGGAAGGAAGGAAGATTTCAGTAAGGAAGAGAGAGGGAATAAATTGTTTGTATGGCAGAGAGTGAGGCGGAAGAGGAGAGAAAGGTGCAGCCTGAGTCTGCAATCCTACCCACCTTTACTGGAGAGTAAACCCCATTGACTGTAATGAGGCTTACTTTTGAGTAGATCTGCCTGGGATTGGGTTTATGCATGGACCCCCTGCTGTGCCCTCAGGCTTTAGCTCTGCAAGTGCTGTGTTGGTGAGGCAGTGCAGGGGGCTTTGTCTTGGGGTGCTGCAGGAGAAAGGAAAGGGGCTCTCACCCCCTTTTCCAGCCAGTCTTCCATGGATGGCTCAGGTTCCTCTCCTCTCCACTTCTTACTTTGCCTGCCTCCTGGGTGCCCCCCTCAGCCACAAAGAAGCTCCCTCTTTCTGGGAACTTCTCCTTTCTTCTGCTGCCCAGTCAGCTTTCCAGGCAAACTCAGTCTTCAGTCTGATCCTCACTGACCTAGGAGTAAGCCCCATTGATTGTAATGGGGCTTGCATTCTAGGAGACCTACCTAGCATTGGGCAACAGGAGAAGCATCAGGAGCTTTCTAGGAGCTCCTGCCTCTTTAAGAAGTCAAAGGCAGTCCCTTTTTCTCCTGGTGAGGCTGAGGCAGCTGTTCCTTCAGCATGCAGCTCTGCTTTTCTCTCCAGCTCATGGCACACCAGTGGCACACTGGGTGAAGACTGCTGCTCTAGTTGCTTTTGGATGCCCAGAGACTGTGTCTTGGATCCAGCATAACTGCTGGATCAAAGCCCTGCCTACTCCCTGCCCTCTTCAGACCTTTGCATCTGCTGAGCTCAGCCAGCACAGAAGTGTCTTTGCGAGTTGCCGTGGAGGCTGGATTCATTTTGTCCCCCATGTTGTTCAACATCTACATGAAACAGGTGGGAGAGGTCATCAGGGGATTATGGACTAGGGTGCCATCAATATATGGATGACACAGTCTCTCCTTTCCACCTGACTCTAGGATGGCTATCTCTGTCTTGGAGAAGCAAGATCTGCTTCTGCCTAGAAGCAGTTGGGATCTGGATGAGGGTGAACAGGTTAAGATTAAATCCTGACAAGACAGAGGCTCTCCTGGTTCAAAAATCCATGATACAGGTGCTGGACTATCACCCTATTCTGAATGGGATTGCGCTACCCCTGAAAGAGCAGGTTTGCAGTGATCCTGGATTTGGAGTTGCTATCCCAGCTTTGGCCAGGAGTGCCTTTGCCCAGCTTTGGCTGGTGCACCGGTTGCAGTCGTACCTGTCTCAATTGGACCTGGCTATGGTGGTCCATGCCATGGTGACATCAAGATTAGATTATAGCAGTGTGCTATAGGTGGGGCTGCCCCTGAAAACGATCTGGAAATTACAGTTAGTACAAAATGTTGTGGCCTGTGTAGTCGCTGGAGGTAGGCAGTTTGACTCGATTATATTGCTGCTCTGGCGGCTGCACTGGCTGCCAGCTTGCTTCTGTGCCAAATTCAAGATGCTTGTTTAAATATTCAAAGCTCTAAATGGCTTCAAACCAGCATATTTGAGAGACCCCTTCTTCTGTATAGGCCCACCTGTTCTCTGAGGTCACCTAAGGGGGCTCTGCCAACTGTGGCACCACTGAGATAGTGCAGTGGCCAGAAATTGTCCCTTCTAGATGGTGGCAGCCATACTCTGGAACTCCCTCCCTTTTGAGTTGAGAACAGCTTCCTCACTACTAACCTTCCAGCAAAGCATGAAGACATAATTATTTAGGAAAGCCTTTAAAACCTCATAGTGTTTCATGCTGCTATTAATTATGTCTTTATTGTGTGTCTTTACTGTTGATGCCTTGTATATTTTATATTCTAAGGTGTTTGTATTGTTTTTAAGGGTATTTATCATTTTATCTTTGTTTAATTGCTCAATTGTAATAATTAATTGTTAGCCACTTTGGGTGTCCTTTGGGACCCCCTTCAGAGAATGACAATCTGTGCAGGACTGCCCAAAAGTGATGTCATTGCCGGAAGTGTCATTAAAGGTGCCCAGTGCCAGATTCCAGGATGGCTGTATCTAGCTTTCCATGACCTCCCAGAATGAAGTCATGACTCCCCAAGGGGGTCTCGACCCCCACTTTGAAGACCACTGATAAAGGCTATTTAAATTATATTTGATCAGACTGTCATGTCAGCAATTGAGCATCATCCTGAATACAAGGGTCTTAACACCCAACTTAAAGGATGTTATCTATATCATGGATGGCCAAAAGGACAAACAAATTAATTTTTGATCAAATTAAGTTGGGCTCGAATCAAGAATCACTCGAATCAAGAATAGCCAAGGTACAACTTACCTCTTTTGGCCACGTTATTCAGAGGGAACAAATACTAGAGAAGAGAAATAACACTGGAGAATGAGAAGGAAGAACAGAAGGTACGAGAAGAAGAGGAAGACTAGCAACCCAATGGCTCAACGCCATTACAGCTATAATTAAGACTCTAGCAGTCATCTCTAAACTTGCTACTGATATATCTTCTTCTAGATTGTGTATCAATCAAGTTGTCATGGTCTGGAACTGAGCTGAAGGCTACTAGTTGTAGTAAGGCCCCAATAAAAGGTTTCCAAGTAGGGAGCCATTCTTAATCATTCTTATCACAATCAGGGTGCCACCATAGAGAAAGCCCTGTTCCTTGTTACTATCCCCCTCATCTACAGTAGTGGCACAGTTACACAGCTCTGATGACCTCAGAGGAAGGATTGCATTTGTATGGAAGGAGATTGTCCCTCAGTTACCCTGGTCCTGAGCTATAAAGGGTTTTAAAAAACCAAACTGGCATTTCAAATTATTCCCAGAAACAAACTGGCAACCACTGTATTCACCAAAGCAGCCACCTGAAAGAGTTTAAGAGCTAAAGCAACCACAAGCACATAGGTAGTTGCATTCAACATTGCAGTTTCTGGACAGTCTTCAAAGCCATCCTTACATAAGCCAATTGCAGTGCTCTAGTCTAGATGTCACTAGGGCATGAGTCACTGTGGTCAAATCCTCATCATTTGGGTATGAGAGTCCAGGAGCAGCTGAACATCCAAGATAACCCCTAAACTTCAGACCTGCTCCTTGAGAGATGGTGAAGCCTAATTCAGTTTAACTTTATTTAGCCCAAAAGATGGGTGAGGAATATTGTGTTTCTGTATTGATGTAAGGATTCTTGGTAGATATGTTGATGATGCAACTCTGAAGAGAGGTTGAGTTTATGTTTTGAGAGATTCCCTAGTGAAGCTATTCTGGGAAAGTACACTAGTTACTGTGGCCTGCAGATGCAATTTTCTGTACTAGTGATTTAAACGGTAAATTTTGGCTTTTGGTTTCATCCAATTTGGGATGGTTGAATTTGAGACAGAAATAGCGAACTTGTTAGGTATTTTTCTAACACTTGAATGGAGAGCTTAAATGATTGACTGTCCTTTTGATTCTGGCAATTGATCATCTCTAATCTCTCTTGCTCAAGCTGTGCACATAGCACAGGAAACAGGGGTATCTCACTTGGCAAGAAGGACAAGCCCCTTCTGCTCTGAATCTTGTCTGATAGTTTTCTGAGAGATTCCTGTTATCAGCACCAAGTAAGATTCTTCTTGCTAAACTTCTCACCCTATAGCATTTGCAATGCCCAAGTCTTTCCTTCTAACTCTACTTAAGTGTTAAGGACAAAACCTTATGGCTCCCCAGTTCCTTCAAAGTACAACAGACTAAGTAGGTGGAGGTAGCTGACAATGATTAATGGCTTGCTACCAACACCAATCAGAATTTTTTTATTTCTTTATGTTGAGCAGATGCCAATTTATTATTTGGTGCACATCATATGATGCTATCTCTGATTTAGGAAGTGGGTGACTTAGGGAGCAATCCTGAAGTGAGGCCAGTGAGAATGGTCCACCTGGGCTGGCCCAAGTAGGCTATATCCAGAGCAGAACTTGTGCCAAATCCACAGGGCTAGGAGGATGCTGAGCACAAAGTGAGTGGCACCTGGGAAGGGCTTGCTCCAGAGATCAGCCTCCATCACACTGGACAAGGAAAAGCTGTGGTGCCTGTCTTATAAGGAAGCCCAGGAGTCCCTGATAACTAGTAACAGGTGTAGCATGATACTGCACCTGTAGTGGAGGATGGATGCAAGGTGATTGTTCAGTGGCCTGCTTGAGTTGTGCTGTATCCTGAGGTTGGTGGGCTGTCGTAGTTTTGCCGTATCCTGAGGTTGAGAGGCAGGAGTTGCCGTTCGGCTGGCCAAGAACTCAGATTTTTTATCAATACTGCCATTCTTACTCTGGTGTATCATGGACCCCTATGTGTCTATTCCTGCTCTTGGGGTGGTCTAACATTGAGGAGCTGGGAAGGGACATTTCTGCCCTGAAAACTGGCTCTGGATACAGCCTAACTGCACTATTCTAGGCAGTGTTCAACAAACCCTCAACATGTCCATGCTGAGCTGCCTAGGCTAGCCCTGGTAGTCCGGCACAGGTCCATGTGCCTTGCGCCGGCGTAAGTTGACTTACACTGGCCCAGGCCTTTTCTGGTGCAGGTAGGCTGGCATATCTCAACTTATGCCAGCCCAGTGCTAGATAGGCTGCTGAAGACTTTAGGATTGCCCCTAAGAAACTAAAGTATATGGAGAGTTAGCTGCCTACACTGCAACAACTCCTATTAGTGCTGTCCTTCTGACATGTTTGATATTTTAGGGGCTACTTGTTTGGGGGACAAAAGGTATATAGGCCCCTAAGAATACAAGATATATACAGGATGATTGAAAAGTAACTCCCTGTTTTAAAATACTTATAAATTACAATATAGGGAGTTGCTTTTCAAAGACCCTGTAGAACCAAAAGAAAATGCATTTCAGTATTATAATGTTGTGTGATTTTGGTTAAGTGTATTGAATATAGAACATCTGCAGAGAAGCTATTCCTTGATAGGGCTGTATTTGCAAGTCAGTTTGATTCTTTTCCCAGCACTTGGAAGTCAGGCAACCCAATCCAGTGCAATCACCTCTGTACTAATGCAGCACTGCATCCCATAAGGAAATTTTGCACCATTGAGGTTTCCTTAAGATAATGAATATTTATTTGTCTGCTTCTCTGAGGAAAGCTGTGGCCATCATAACATTTCTGCCTAGACATATGTCTGTGAAATGGCTGGTGCAAGTCTGGCTTGAATCATTGGAGGATCAGGCCCAGGGGATATGAATATGATACATGCCGGCTCTTATCCTAACTTCATCCTTCTGCTCTCTCCCCGCTTTTGTGCCACTTCGAAGGGACTTATCGAAGGTCCACTGCTTTTTACACTGTTGCTGATGGGCTGTGGGTGGCGCAAGCGGTTAAGACGCTGTGCCTGTTAACCAGCAGGCCAGGGTTTGAGAACCGGGTCGGCCCCACAAGACAGGGTGAGCTCCTGTCCTTAGCCCAGCTTTGCAACGCCGGCTGGATCCAATTGTATTGGCTCTGCCTTTCCATTGGACTAATTCAGTGGCGTGGAGAGGGGTAATTTGCTGCTTGGGTAACAGCCTATCCTCCATAACAATCCAACCCAGGCTTTCGTGCTTCGCATGCAGCATATGCAGCGCCAAGCACGATACCATAGTCTTTCAAGACTGACAGAGGCCTACTGGTAGGAATGCTGTGGTCTTCCTTTGGCTGGCCTAGATGCTGTGCTGCTGCAACCTGCTTTATGGGATTCAAGTGTAACCTATTTATATGCAATTTTGTCTCAAAGCAAATGAGGCTGGCTTTTTAAATAATATCTCTTTAGCATTTAATGCACTCCTTAGAAACAGCCTGCTTGTCTTAGTGAAGTGGCAGGCAATAAATCTTCACTTTGTATCTGCGGTAAGGATCAGCTTTCAACCTAGGACCCCTTGGCTTAAAGGACACCTCCCTTTCCAGAAATTCAGTGAGAGTTATAATCGCCACTCTTTTGCAACAGAAAAAAAGAACAGCCTGAAATTGAGTTGTTTTAAACCAGGGAAAGGAAAACTTTGGTATCCCAATGAATCTCATTATTTCCTGACTAATCTCATTGACTCCCTGACTAATTAATCCTACTGTGGTAAATTCTGTAATTGCTTTTGTATAACATGAAAATAAGTATTCATGGGGATACTTGGAATCAAAACTTGTGAATGGGGAGTTTCAATCTGTATTTGCACAGTCCACATTGGCAAAGAGGGTACTTTACTGGCACTGAAAGGGGTAGGGTTGTGCCATCATTGATTCCCACCTCATAATTCCCTTGCATATAGTTTCAAAACTAGATATCTCTATGTAAATACCTGAATTTAGACTGACTTATCTTTTCATCAAAATTAATTAACCGATAACAAAGAACTCAGTCCATAATGCATTTTGCTGGGAAGAAAAATTATGAAACTGGCAAATCTTTGGAAGAAAACTAGATTCAGAAGCAAGCTGTGTGAGGAGTAAAAAGTCATGAAATTGTCTCTCTGGGACCAGTCCAATATCCTAGTGCTGTGCAGACCAATATCCTAGTGCAGACCAATATCCTAGTGCTGATGCTGCTGTGGCAGTGGAATGTGCACTGCTTCCTGTGGTGGGATGGCAGTCATGAGGGAAGAAACTTCAATGGAAGGTTTCTTATTTTCCTTTGGGGCTTTGATGTGGCTGTATCAGTACTGGAAGATGACAGGATTGGGCTTTGCCATTGGGCCTAAACTAGATGTTGAGAAGGATGTGTGTGGCAGTTCTAGTCCTACTGAACTGAAGAGCAAATGTGTGAGTTAAAGACTATCTTGCAGCATGTGAAACCAAATGATTCACATCAGATGTTGTGATCACCACATCTGTTTTTTAAACCCATCTAAACAATACCTTTTAGATCTATCTAAACAATAGTTCATGATGTGTTGATAATTCACATGATCCTCAGCTATGATCATTTACAGTTTTGGTGGCATTTTATTTCGCTTCTGTCTTTTGCTATTTTTTATTCATTGTACTTAATTGTTTAGATTGGTTTTACGTTGTATTTGAACACATAATTAATAGGACAAACTGTCTGCTTTTCATTTTAAGATAATTATATAGTATCTTCAGTGTTTGTCCTTCTGTGATGGCAGTCCGCTGTTCTGTATTGGAGTCATCTGATCTGTGACATTGAGGAAACCATGTTATCAAAAATTTTAATCTGAAGTAATACAGATTTTAAAGTAAAAAATGTGTTTCAGTTTACATGTGTTCTACTAGTTGTTTTATAATTTGTGCTATTTGAAAGCAGGCTTAGTGATTATTGCAGTTCCTTTTTTACAGATAGAAAACTGCTAAAATTCTCCAAGGGTTACTTAATGTAGGAATTTAGAAAAACCCATAGGGTTTTTGCTTATATATTTGATCCAAATTTTGAGAACCAAACCCAAAAGACTTCTTAGCTGATGAAATAGCCTTTGACATCATAGGCTGCAATCCTAACCTCCAGAAAGGGTGGACTAAGCTCCAGCATGAGTCCTGGGTGTGACACTCCCAGCTGACCTGGTGGTGTCACAAAAGTGCCGTAAGACACTTGTGCGCCATTCCTGGGGGAGGGTTAGGCCAGCACACAGACATGTGCATCACCGTGGGAACAAAAAGACCAATGAGTTGTGCTAGCCAAGGTTAGGATTGCACACCCATAGCCTCAGATCAGATAGGATGGTATAATTTATTTCTTCCCATGTATTGCATGAGTTAGATTTTGCTCATAATGAAGACCTGCTCTCATCTGTTTTTCATTTTCTTCTATAGAAACTAATGGTTTTCAGAGAAATTAAATTACATGATCATTTAGTGCCAGTGCTGTGTGCAGAGCATTTCCCCCCTTGGGTTTTTATACATCAGAAGGCATGTGAAACTTATTTCCGCTCTTCTCTTTTGCTTATGATAATATTTCAATCAAATAGATTTCCTGTTTCCCCTAACTAAATACCTGGAGGCTTTATACAAATGTGTCAGCAGTCCATTTGCTCTGGTGCTATCGCACCATGTGTACACTTGTGTACAACATGTGTACACTTGTATTCCTGTCCCTCCCCCCTCGCAAGGTTCTCTGCCTCTTGTTAGCATCTGTGACAGTAGAAGAAACAGGAATTGCCATCAAGTGTAAGGCACAAACTTCACAGGTCACATGTGCTTGCCACATAGAGATCTGATGCTGCAAGTGCTCTGAAGGAGACATTCTCTTTGACTAGCTTGCTGCCTTTAGCATTGTAAACATGCTATCTTTGAAGCTGAGCGCAAAGAAGCTGTGGTGCGGGAATATGAATAGTTGTTTTTTCACTTAAGAAAAAATTTATTCTGCTGGTTATTTATTTGTATGGCAAAATAAGCTATGTCTTGCAAGACAAGTGAAAAAATTAATCACAGCTGGGATACGGCCAATTCTGCCAACACCTGCTCAGCCTCTCCTGAGAGATCAGCCAATGCATGTCTACTCTTGAAGTAAGCCTATTACAGTCAGTGGGGCTCACTCCTGTGTAAGGGTAATAATGGAAGAATAAGAGACCTAGGAGACCCTTCTGGAGCCCCACAAACAGACCCTTTCCCCCCAAGGAAGCCCCCCACCTGCCTGGACCCCACTACAACCACCCTCTTCCCCCCACTAGCACCTTCCCTGCCTGCACTTTTCCTTTCCTGTGAGTAAGCCCCAGTGGATTCAATGGGGCTTGATTCTGACTAGGCATCCCAGGATCTGGCCCCTTTTCAATGCAAGCAGAAGCCAATCTGCTGCTGCTGGCTTCCTATGGAAAGAGTCAGGCTTGCATCCTATGCACTTTCCTGTGAGTAACTTTCCTTGATTCTGAGGAGACATCATTGGATCTGGCCCCTTTGCTGTTGCAGACTGCCTATCTAGTTTGCATAGATAGATCTCACACGCAGAGTTTCCTTGTTAAAGATGCTCCAAAAGACACCAGTGACTTTTCTTAGTGAAAATTAGTCATCCTTGGCCATAAAGATTTTTCTTTTCTTTTTTACTGTTCAGAGTATTACAGTGTTTTATTACAGTAAATGTGGTCTGTGGCGCAAGCGGTTAAGATGCTGTGCCTGTTAACCAGCAGGCCAGGGTTCAAGACCCGGGTCGGCCCCACAAGACAGGGTGAGCTCCTTTCCTTAGCCCAGCTCTGCGACGCCAGCTGGATCCAATCGTATTGGCCTTGCCTTTCCATTGGACTAATTCAGTGGTGTGGAAAGGGGGGATCTGCTGCTTGGGTAACAGCCTATCCTCCATAACAATCCATCCAAGGCTTTCATGCTTCGCATGCATATGCAGCGCCGAGCATGATACCATAGTCTTTTAAGACTGACGGAGGCCTGCTTGTGGTCTGTATTATATTATAGCGTTTTGAATTCAATTCCTGTGTTTTGTCATCATTTTTTACATCCAGTTAATATTTTTATATGAATATTTTTTGGGTTGTGGAACCAATCGTCTTGAGTTTCCATTATTCCTACGGGAAAGTCCGCTTCACTTAAAGAGTGTTTTACTTAAAGAGCATGCCTCTTGAACGAATTAAGCTCTTTAAGTGAGGCACCACTGTACTCTTCTTTCAAGACAGTGTTCTTAAATCAAGTCAAAATTTCTGAGATAATTTTCTCTTAATACAAAACGCTCTTAATTCAAGGCACTCTTAATTCAAGGCACTCTTGATTTAAGACATTGATTTAAAACATTTTGGATTACAAGCATGCTTCTGGAACAAATTATGTTTGTAAACTATGGTACCACTATACCAGTTGAGCAAAACCTGTTGCTGATTAGATTTGTAACAAGGAGTCTTCTTTGGTTGTTACTCCATGAATTTTCTGTCATTATCTTCCATTCATGTGTAATGGTGCATCTGGTTTTCATGTATGAATTAAACTGATTTAAAGAAAAATCACTTAGAGCCTGTCTCTAGGCATTCTTGTATTTATGTATTTACTAGAGGAATGTACCTGTTGTTGTGGGAGTAAAATTTCAAGAATATTGCTGGGCCCCAGGCAGAGCTGGGCATTGCTGGGCACCTCTGAGCATCAGCACCTCAGGCACTGGGCACTGGAGGATACCAAGGGGCAGCACAGGGCACAAGCAATGGGCACCGGCAACCATCGTGCAGCAGGCACTCCTGTGCACCACTGGGCAACATGCTCTACCAGCACCAGGCATCCCTACTGGGCACCAGCAAGTGGTGGCACCAGCAATGGACAGTGGGCACCTCCATGCATCAGGCACCACTGCATATTGGGCAGTGAGCACCATGGGGCACTGCATGTCTGCACTGGTCACCAGTGGGAAGTGGAAACCACAAGGAATTGGGCAGCATCAGGCATAACTGGGCAGCTGGCACCACCCAGCAATAGGCACCAATGGGCACCAGTCTGCAGCAGGGACCACTGGGCACCAGTGGGCACCAGTCGTCACTGCCAGGCATCAAACACCGGCACCAGTGGGCAACACCAGGCAGTAGTCACCCCCAGGCACCAAATTGATTCTTCATGGGTCCTTACATCACAAAAGGAACATGGTCCCCAAATTTCATGCTTTTAGGTGAGGGGTTGAAGCTGGATGTTGATCAGTCAGTTTTCAATGTTAGGTATAGGGGCAAAAACATATTGGATCTCTTTTCACCCCCTTCGGGCTTAAATTTCTAAAAATTCATTCTTAATGGGTGTTCTTGTCACAGCAGGAATACCCTACTCAAATTTCATGCTTCTTGGTCTGTGGGTTTGGGCTGGGTGTTGATGCGTCAGTGATTTTTCAATGTAAACTATAGGGATGAAAACATGTTGCATCCTGTTTCATCCCCTTCTAGTTTGAATTTCCAAAAATTTGTTCTCTGTGGATGAAATTCCAAAAATTGTGAATTTCCAAAAATTTATCCTTTCCCAAATTTCATGCTCCTAGGTGCAGCGATTTTGACTGGGTGTTGATGAATCAGTGAGTGAGTCAGTCAGTGACTCTTCGTTTTATAGGTACACGCACCCCCTGCACTTACTTGAATCTAATGCGCACCCTATACTGATAATCAAAACACCACATTTACTCTAATTAACCATCAAATCTAATGCGCACCCTGATTTAGGAGACCAATTTTGGCTGAAAGGGGTGAGCATTCGATTCGAGTAAATACAGTAGATTAGCTAGATAATGTAAGGAGGCGATGATCATTTTTGCAGTCCCTTGTTATCCCAACAGTTTCTCTTTCCCTGCCTCCTGCTTTTTTGCCGCATAAATGGTTGGTCTGTGCAAGAAACACACCATAGAGTAGCACACAGTGGCAAGAAACACACCACACAGTGGCAGTATGAGGCTGTTTGAGCTCAACCATCAAATCTAATGCACATCCTGATTTAGGAGACAGTTTCCGAAAGTGGCAAGTATGCAAATTTTTATTTGTACACTGATACAATAAATAAGCATACAATCATACTTGCCACTTTAGGAAACTTGTCAAAATAAATATTGTGAGGTTAGCCAGTTGGTTGCACCATCATTTTTTCTAGACAGGAACAGTATGCTTGAATGTGTACTCTCTTTTATCTCTTCTAACTTAGAATTGTTTAATGGTATCTTTGTGTTTAGGAATAGCATTATGTGGCGTTTGATGCAAACTAAATAATGTTATTGAAATTAGACTGCACATAAAATTCTCTAGGCAGAAGTTTTCAGCTTCAGGTTGTTTCAGTCCCACTCTATGCAGCTTCAGTTCAGTGACTTCACTATAAACAGCACTCCTATTAATATGCACAACATGAAACACTTCCAATAGAAGGTTATTAGAATGCTAGTTTGTATCCTCCAGTGAATGAAATGATGTGTGATTATGAAGTCATCAGGCATGGACCAGTAAGACTCAAGAGAGCCTCCCCTCCAAGGTCCTTAGGGTGCCATTGATTGGTGACCATGTGTTTGTGCCTGATAGACTGTGAAATGGTGTGTTGCTACACGGCTGTGCTGCACCTGCGCCCCACAGAGGTGATTGATTGGTTTGGTCATGTGGAATGTTCCCATCTGGACTGCAGTAATGTGTTTTTTTTTCCCTCGGCAAATAGCAAGTGTTGGCTGAATAACTATAACAAGCAGATGAAAAAACCTAAGCAAGGTGTTCCTTTTTAAAAGTAGTATTTCAGACTATGCCTTCTATTTCTATGTATCTTTTACATAACTAGGAGCTTTATACTCCATACATATTGGTTATAGAAGGATGGATAATACTTTGTAACTAATAGCTGAAACCAAAAAGAATTTAAGACAATGTTGTCAATAAAAATATAAATTTACCCCTCTCCTTGCACACAAGAGGATGAGAGATCTTATTATTCTTAAAATTCTCACTTAGTATAAAAACCTAGTAGCTTTATACTTATCTTTGCAATTGTGTGAAATCAAAAGGATAAAATGTGAATTTTTAAATAAAAATGGTTTAGTGTTATTGTGCAGTATTTTTGATATTTCTTAAGCTTAGTTTTTTTATAATTGATATGTTCATTCTACTTAATGACTAATTACATATCGGACCACTTCATCAGCAGTATTCATCATTGTAGAATGTAATAATGACATTTCAACAAAGGAAAAAATAAATATGCAAATAAGAACTCATTAACATTTGCACGAGCTGTTTGAATAATCACATTGCTGACAAGGCTGTAATTAACCGAAATTGATGCTATGTTCAGGATTTGATGGTTGTTTTCTCGGCGTTTTATTGTTGCTACTCTAGGGGCTGGAATGAAGTTCTGGTCTTCTTTGAATCTCATCTCTGACTTGATGTGTTGGGTTGGGCCAGGTACCAGGAGGTTTGGGGAGTTCTTAATTCATCTATGACCTACCCTCTCTGCATATAAAATTACTTGATTTAAATTGCCTTGCTTCCAGTGAAGCACTGCAAAACTCCTGTAATTATGCAACTGCTATAGAGAAATAGGAAGTATGAGAAAGAAATAATAAATTTTTAACACATTACAATTCTTGTCTCTATCACATATTGATTTAAGAGTATTTGCATTCTGAATATTGTGTGGATTCAGAAATTTTTGTCTTTAGCAAAATGATTATGTTCAGTGGTTTGCGTTTATTGTAAATCAGTTGCAAAGGAAAGTGATAGAAAGTATAGCCACTTCATAGCACTCCCACTTCCAGTATTCTCTTTTTGTGCTGTGTTCATTTCTTTTGCCATGGGTACTAAGTGGAGCGCTTAAAACACAATAAAGCTGTTTATGTCAGGGTTTTTGGATGACTGCAAGTGCTGATGATAACAAGTTTAAGGAATTTTCTTTGTTGAATATGTGTACCCATGCCATATGGTTCAACATGGAACATTAACTTGACAGGAATAATAGATTATGGTATATGGAGACTATTTTGCCTGCAGCTTTACTATTACACATTTTGTTGGAAACCACAAGTTTATAGTGTAAAATGCACTCAATATTCAGATATTTTTGCTTTTCATATGAATGGCATTTATAATTTTTACCCTGTAGTTGGAAGACATGCCTGTTTTCAGAAACAGAAATCTTAATAAGAAACTAGTGTCAATGCAAATGAGGAGAGGTACCATGTCTGTCCAGAAGTAATACTAATTGTAGTATGATGTGAGTGAGCCCTGTGCTTGCATTTGTCCTCCTTTTCTCATATATACTATTTTTCTACTCTTCTAATTTAGTGGCAAACCATTTTCTTATTTTAAAATTATTTTATACAGTGGCACCTCATTGTAAAGTATGTTCCACGTAACAAACACAAATTTATCTAGGATTCTGCTTTACCTAACAAACTATGCTTCATCTAACAAACACACCCATTGGCAGCTGGGGCAGATATGCTGGCTGGCAGCCCTTTTAAAAAGCGTCAGGACTGCCTACAGCGCCTGCCCATAGCGAAAGCAACACTTCCGTGCTGTTCCACCTGTGTCTGCTGGGCAGAGGGAGAGAACAGCAGTGGAGAAGAGGGAAGCAGCTCAGGACTAGCCAGAAGGGAACAGGGGAGAGAGAAGGAGAAAGTGGAGAGCTTTGAAAGTGTCTACTGTGTCTACACAGAAGTAAGCCCCATTGTGTTAAATGGGTCTTACTCCCAGGAAAGTGCCTTTAGGATTGCAGACTAAGTAGACTTCAGAGGATTATGCACATTGAATGCAAGTTTTGAATTCAATTCCTGTGTTTAGTGGCAGTGGGCACCATTCAGCAGCAGGCACCACTCAGCATCAGTGGCAGGAGGCATCACCAGGGGGCAGTGGGCAGCACTGGGCAGAAATAGGCAGCAGTGGGCATCACAAGGCACCAGCAGACAGTGAGTGGCTCCTGATTTCAGATGAGGCAAGTGCTGAAATGCTGAGCTATATCACCTCCTGTACACTGCCTCCTGGGCACTGCCTCTAATGGCATGAGAAAACTCCAATGGAGTCTTTTGTGCTGCTAGCTGCAGCTCAAAACCTGGCCTGATTCCACCTCCTTCCTACCTCCTTTTTCTTAAAAGGGGAAAAGGAGCAGGAGGTGTGGAAGTAATTGTGGTGATATGGTGATGTAACCGCAATTAGTTGAGGTCAGGGGAGCAGCAGATGGGGTGCGCTCCTTGGTTCAAAAAATACAAGGACTACTGCTGTCTGGAGGCCACATTCAGCCTACAGTTCTTATGTGGAATCCTCTGTTACTAGAATGTGGTCTGAGCCCAGTAGGTTCCTGGAGAGTGTTATTCTGGAAGCAGTTTTTAATAAGAGGAAAAGGGTTTTAAAAAATTGGCAAGCAACTAACCAACAAATATGAAGGAACTGCAATCAGATCACAGATGCTTTCTAAGAAAAATAAAAGTCAATTCACTGTATAAATTATTCATGACATATTGTTTGCTTGGCTCTTCTATATATGAAGAGGAAGTGAAACTGTAGACCTCTGAACTGTCAAACAAAATGAAATGCTTGTTATTTCTTTTGTTGAATCATCGCATACAAAAGTAACCAGCCTGCAACTAAAAGGTCAGCAAAAGAAGACTATTCAAATAACAATATGCTTACAGCAATAATTATTTTTATTAAGCCGTGAAATGTAATTATACTTTAGTTATGAGTTAGCATTCTGCATGTATTTAGTAACTGCTTATAAACTGCAGTCATCCTGGAACTGGACCACCTGGGAGGAGAACATAATTAAAATGATAATAGGTCCAATGATATTTGCTCATCTTAAACCCAAGGGAAGGATACCAGTTTTAACAAAATTCTCAAAACATAAACAGCACAACATATCTCTTGAAATATTCATACACTTGGATATCTCCATGGCTTTCAACTTCAACAATAAGCAGAAAAAAGGAGGAAAATCCTGCAGTAAGCGTTCTGCAATAAGAGTTACTTCTATTCTTTTATGATCGTTTGTTGGTGCTACTAGTGTGTGTTCTGCATGTTTGTTGTATTATACCAGCAAGCTAGAAAAATAGCTCTCCAAATTTTAGATGGCCAGGACTAGAAAATTAAGCCATTAAAAATTAAAATACCACCTATTCTGAAGCCCAAAAGGAAAACTTAATTCTGGCCCCTACCCTTTCCACCTCAACACAGGAGCAAGGGAGAGCTATAAAAACAGATCTAGGGCAAAATCCAGAGTAACTATGGAGAGTCCTTGCTCCAGTGTAAGAACAACTTACTCTGGATTCCAATATGAATTTCCCATAGGTTTTCACTAGGTGGTGCAGTAACTGCAGGTGTACTTAAAGTCTCTTACATGCTCCCGAACTACTCTGGATTTGGGAGTTAGCGTCAGATTTAATGCAATTTTCATTTCACATGTCTCTTTTGAATTTTGTTGGTTGTGACAGGGGGCTGAAATTTTAGCAACAGGATGATGTGCTGGCATTAAAATCTAATACCTAGAACAAATATTAAGGGTGCAATCCTAACCTATGCTGGCACAACTTGTTGGTCTTCCAGTTCCTGTAGTGATGTCAGGAGGCAAGCATGTCTGTGCACTAGCCTAACCTTCTCCCAGGAATGGCATACAAGTATCTTCTAGCACTTTTGTGATACCCCTAGGTCAGATTAATGTTGGGGCTTAGGCTGGAGATTAGGATTTCAGCCTAAGTTGCTGGAGTACAACCAGGTGCCCAAGCCAGACAGATTGTATTACCAGCTTTTGTAGAGACTAGCATTAAGTCTTTGAGTTTTAGTATTTTACTTTATAAAATGTTGTAAGATGTCTTTGGGGCATTTTTGGAGGAAGAGAAACAGGTTATAAATCAATCAAATAAAGTTTCCAAGAATAAGCATTTGAAAGAATCGAGTTGAGTTCTGTTATACTGATATAATATGATTAGCATTTAATTAGATTTAAATACAAAATAATTTCAATGAAAAGTTGATAAATACTTTATGCTTTTATGGTCATTATCCATATTTCCCTGCAGCTTTCTTGATTTGGAAGGGAACAATCCTAACCATTTCTACTCAAAAATGTGTTCAGTGGGTCTTACTCCAAGGAAAGTGTCTTGAGGATTGCAGCTAAATCAGGTGAAAACCCACAAATTGCTGCATTTGTCCATTAGTGGGAATGAACGTTGAAAAGAGTTCCATTTAAAATAGCTTCTTCTAGGGTTAAAAGCTGAGGATGGCTCAACCATAAAAAATGGGATATGTTGAAGCAGAGTGACTTTACTCAAAAACTGATCCCCAAACATACCTAGCCATGCATTTATGAACAAAGGAATATATAAGTGGAGACTAATTATATGCAAATTATTTACATACAGTTTTGTCTCAACAGTCCCAATAGGGCTCCCATTGCTTTAGAACCTTTGTTTCTGAACATTCCAACATCCCTTCATCTCCTGGAGCTGCTATTTCATAACTGAAAGGAAAGTATCTACCTACTGCATTCTAGACTCCTCAATGCCCTTTAAACTTCCCAGGATGTGCTTAAACCAGCGGATCACTTGCCTGCTTTCAAGCTGCCCTAGCACATACTGGCTGTGATGGTGTTGGGACCATTCCCAGTCCAGTAGATGGAGTTCATTCTGAGTCATCCCCACCTTGAGTTGCACACCAAATTCAGAATAGTTTTATTATGATTTGATTAGTATTAGGAGACCAGCCACTTGCCTGAGTGAGCTGTACAAGAACAGGTCAAGTGGAAATGTGTCAGTACATTGGCATCCTTCAGTCTCGAAAGACTATGGTATCGTGCTCAGAAGTAGAGGTCCTAAAACAGCGTCTTTTATTACTAAACAGGCCAATTCGAAAGTGGCAATCCCTTCCACACTGAGGGCAGATACAGTCAGTCCCTTGCCCAGCCCCCAGATTTTGCTGCGAATTGAAGAAAGCCTTGCTGCGTCTTTTGCCTCCACGCTGAACGATCAGAGGTCAGGGTTTCCCAGTTGTTGATGTCCATTCCCATGGTCTTTAGATCCCTCTTGCAGGTGTCCTTGTATCGCAGCTGTGGTCTCCCTCTAGGGCGCTTTCCCTGCGCTAATTCTCCATACAGAAGGTCTTTTGGAATCCGACCATCGGCCATTCTCACGACATGTCCAAGCCAGCGTAGATGACGCTGTTTCAGAAGCGTGTACTTGTTAGGGATACCAGCACGTTCCAAGACTGCACCATTTGAAACTTTGTTATGCCAAGTGATGCCAAGAATACGTTGAAATGTGTTCAGCTTTCTCTCCTGCCGCACATGAAGGGGGCAAGACTCACTGTAGTACAAGAGTGTGCTCAGGATGCAGGCTCTATAGACCTGGATCTTTGTATGTTCTGTCAGCTTATTAAGCCATACTCTCTTTGTAAGTGTAGAAAACTTGGTAGCCGCTTTACTGATATGTTTATTCAGCTCGGTATCTAAAGAGAGAGTTAATGTAGAAACATTAACATTAACAGGTTAATGTTTCATGTAGTTGGAGATAGTTGAGCCGAGGTACACAAAGTCATGCACAACCTCCAGCTCGTGTTCAGAGATTGTAATACAGGGAGATGAATCCACGTCCTGACCCATGACTTGTGTTTTCTTCAAGCTGATCGTTAGTCCAAAATCTTGGCAAGCTTTGTTAAAATGGTCCATAAGTAGTTGGAGGTCTTTGGCAGAGTGAGCAGTAACAGCAGCGTCATCAGCAAAGAGGAAATCTCGCAAGCATTTCAGCTGGACTTTGGACTTTGCTCATAATCTGGAGGGATTGAAGAGTTTTCCATCTGATCTGGTCCGGAGATAGATTCCCTCTGTTGCATTTCCAAAAGCCTGTTTCAACATGACAGCAAAAAGATCCCAAATAAAGTTGGTGCAAGGACGCAGCCCTGCTTTACTCCACTTCGAATGTCAAAGGAATCTGATGTTAAGCCATCAAAAACTACAGTGCTCTTCATGCCATCATGAAAGGACCTGATGATGTTGAGGAGCTGAGTTGGGCATCCAATCTTGGAGAGGATTTTAAAAAGGCCTTCTCTACTAACCCGATCAAAAGCCTTCGTAAGATCTATGAAGGCTACAAAAAGTGGCTTTCTTTGTTCCCTGCATTTCTCCTGCAACTGTCTAAGGGAAAATACCATATCCGTGGTGGACCTGTTGGCTCAAAATCCACACTGTGATTCAGGATAGATTCTTTCTGCAAGCACCTGGAGCCTCTTCAGTACAACGCGGGCAAGTAGCTTCCCTACAACACTAAGAAGAGAAATACCACGATAGTTGTTACAGTCGCCCCTGTCGCCTTTGTTCTTATACAGTGTGACGATATTGGCATCCTTCATGTCCTGTGGTACTCGAACTTCCCTCCAACAGAGACAGAAGATTTCATATAGTTCAGTGGGAATGGTCCCCCTACAGCACCTCAGGATTTCAACAGTGATGTTATCTTTCCCAGGTGCCTTTCCAGAAGCAAGGGAATCCAGGGCCGCATTTACTTCTTCTAAAGTTGGTTCACTGTCAAGCTCCTCCAAGACAGGCTGGCACTCAATGTTGTTTAATGCTTCTTCAGTTACTACATTTTCTCTGGAGTATAGCTCAGAGTAGTGCTGCACCCAGTGCACCATCTGCTGTGCTCGGTCCTGGATGACCTCGCCTGTAGCAGAGTTCAGGGGGGCAGATTTCCTCACTGCTGGACCTAGGGCCTGCTTGATGCCATCGTACATCCCCTTGATGTTGCCTGTGTTGGCAGCTACCTGGATCCGAGAGCAAAGCTGCAGCCAATAATTGTTAGCACATCTCTTGACGGACTTTGCTACGAGCAGCTTGCAGGACCTGTAGGTTGTGCTCACTAGAACAGGCTTTATATGCAGTTAGAGCTCTCCTCTTTTCCTCAAGGGCTGGTGTCAGCTCCTCCGAGTGGGCTTCAAACCAATCAGCTGTCTTTCTAACCTGCTTACCAAAAACTGACAAGGCGGTATTATAAACAGCATTCTTGAAATGTTCCCATCGTTCAGACGCATTTGCCACAGCCAGACCTGGGAGAGTTTCCTTGAGTGCTTGGTCAAATTCCTTCACTTTTTCCAGACTGTGGGTCTTGCTGATGTTAATTTGTGATCTTCCTTCCTTTTTTGAGTGATGCAGCCTCTTTGCTTGCAGTTTTACTCTGCTGCATACCAAGGAGTGGTCTGTATTGCAATCAGCACCCTGATAGCTGTGTGATATCTTAACACTGGTAAGGCTGGAGCGCCTAGTGAGGATCAAGTCAAGCTGGTGCCAATGCTTTGATCTTGGATGTCTCCAAGAGACTCTGTGTTGGGGCTTTGTGTTAAAGAATGTATTGCTAATGCAAAAACTGTAATAGCAACAAAACTCCAGCAGGCGTTGGCCATTTTCATTCATCTTCCCTATGCCAAAATGACCTAGACAAGTGGGCCAAGAACTATGGTCAGATCCAACTCCTGCATTAAAATTGCCGAGAATAAACAATGGTTCTTTCTCAGGGACTTTCCTGATAGTGGCAGCCAGTTCTTCATAGAATTTGTCTTTGGATTCTGCTGAAGATGATAGTGTTGGTGCATATGCACTAATAAGAGTGATCAGTCCAGCTGATGAGTGTAGCTGCAAGGACAGGATTCTTTTGCTTCCTCCAGTAGGTGGAACAATGGATCCTAGTAGGGTGTTTCTGACTGCAAAGCCAACCCCGTGTTCCCTAGTCTCGTTTGATGGTTTTCCCTGCCAGAAGAATGAAAAGTTTCTCTCTTTAATAGATCCTGATAGCCTTGACTCTTGAAAGGGCAACAGTGTCCATCTGCAGCCTGCTCAGCTCCATGTCGATGACAGCTGTCTTGCGAACGTCATCTATTTCTTGCAAGTCATCAGAAAAGCCAGGGGTCATTGTCTGAACATTCCAAGTGCCCAACTTTAGGGCTGAGATTTTCTTGTGTTTGTTGCATGATGCAGAGTTGTTGATCTGCTTGTCGGTTTTCAAGTTAGGCTCCACACACATTGTGTGGCTAGCAGAGCACGATGGCCTGGGTAGGTTGATATGGAGGATAGGCTGTTACCCGAGCAGCAAATCCCCCCTCTTCACGCCACTGAAATAGTCCAGTGGAAAGGCAGAGCCGATAGGATTGGTTCCAGCTGTGTCGCAGGAGTTACCAGAACAGACTCCAACTCTGGATTTTGCTTTGAGGTTGAGCTATCCCTTTTCCCTCAGCCTCAGACAGAACTAGCCAATCGCACACACTCAGAAACTTAGACAATAGCAGTCAAATTTTCAGGGAAATCAGAGCATGGTCTGAAATGCCCCAACCCCCTCTTTGACCCCCCCTACTCACACACACAAACTCAGCCAGAATTGGACAAAAGCAGTCAGTCTCTCAGGGAAATCAGAGCACGTAAGAGACATTACGCGTACCCGTAGTTACTGCACCACCTAGTGAAAACCTATGGGAAATTCATATTGCAATCCAGAGCAAATAGTTCTTACACCGGAGCAAGGACTCCCCGTAGTTACTCTGGATTGTGCCCTAAGGCTAACTACACACAATGCAGAGTTTCCTCACTCTGGGAGGAGAGACAAAAAACACAAAAGAGCAACCCCTTCTTATAGTGTAAACTTATTTCTTGCCCCCTGAGGTTCATCCCATCCCATGTTGACCAATCTCCTCTCCCTTGCACGTGTGCCTGGGAAGTTGGTTTTTCACACCTCTGTGTGAGATCCTTCTTGTACCTGGTTCTTATTGTCCCATGTTATCAGAGTCCATTTGATGTGTTTTACAATCCTGTTTACCTCTTATATCCAGTATGTGCTTCTTCCCATACATCCTTGTTGCAGTGTGCCCACCTTAAAGCAAGTCTCAGTCAGACTGGATCAGGTTCAGAAACAGAAGGATTTATTCCTGCTGTGCAGACCAGAGGCTCCTTATGAGAATTATTTCCAAAGCATAAGGGCCCGTTATACACTGCAAACATGCTTTTTATAGAAGCATTTTTTCTATGTTTTCTGTTTTTCAAATGTTATGTTTCTTTTGCACCACCTTGTATTAAAATTATACTTATTTAGAACTACCACAATGTGGTACATTTATCATTTCTTCTTCTTTAGTCCTTAGCTGGCGATTGGGGAGTGTGTCATCCTCTCAATCAATACTTTGCTGTGTGTGCTGCTGGATTTTGTTCAACATTCACAATGCACTTCCACTCTAGGGGATAGATTGTGATGTTTTCAGCCTGGGTTTGTCACTGGTTCTTTAGAACTTGCTCGACCAGTTTGAGCCATGTCTTTGTTGGTGCTGCTCTTTGAACTCACCAGTTGATAGGTCACTCTTGCCATAGGAGCTTATGTGGCAGCTGATTATTGCTTATGTGGAGCTTATGTGGCAGCTGATTGTTCATTCTGCAGAGATGGCCACACCATCAGTCTGTGTTTTTGGATTAGTTCTTTGACTGAGGGTTGATGGTCACACCTTTTCTGTATTATCCATCCATTCCTGTATTATCTCGTTGTGGTGGTGATCACGAAGAGAGACACTCAGAATCTGTCTCAGGCATCACATTTGGAAGACCTCAAGCTTATTCTTATCTGATTGAGCAGGGCAGTCTAGCATTTATCATTTGCTAGATTAAAGTGCACATCTTCTTTAAAATGAAGTAATATTCTGCAGAAGTAATATTCTGCAATTTAGGCATTCATATAGGTTTAATCTGAATTGAGTGGGTTATAATACATGAATGGTAAAAGGATATTTAAAATCAGTGTCTAGCAGGGCAACCTGCGATTGACTATTTTCTGTATTTCAGTGTCACTTAATTTCCTGTGATCTATTTTGCAAAATCCCTTTGGAATGAGACTACGTATTCTGATTTTCAGTAATAAGTGGATATTTTATTTTACTGTAAGAATATAGGGACAGACAACCAAAACATGTGCTGTTTTGTGGGCTCAAGGGTAGAGAGCATAATTCATTCTTGGTATTGCAGAGTCTGTACTTTTCTAGACAGTGAACTTTCAAGTGTTAATATATCCACATGAAAATGATTCTGTATAATAAGTTATTCTGTATAATAAGTTATTGTATATAAGTTATTGTATAAAAAATGATCAAAATAAAATTGCCTCTAATTCTTTTGAAAAAGTATGTTCATGTTGCTCATAAAAATTAGTAGCTGTTTTATGTATTGCACAAATTCATCACATTACTGTATTACAGTTATGAGAGGGCTAGTAAATTGTTTTACAGTTATAAAGACAGCTTTAATTAGGATGCTTGTTTTTCATTAAGCAACTTTTATTTTGGGCTGATGTTTGTAAATTTAATAAAAGTTCAGTTTGACATACCTCAACTGATTCAGTTGTAATTGGTGAAAATGTAAATATTCACTTTGCAAAGTAGAAAGTCTGTAGTAGTTGTCTTAGAATTTTGAGTTGATTACTTCACAGCCCAAGAATTGTACTGCCTATATCTCTGAAAAAAAAACTACCAGAGATGTTGGCATCAGAAGAAGCTGTAATTTGCAAGATGTGTGAAAAGTTGTTCTTCTCCAGAGTTTGAAGGATGAATATTTCAGCTTACCCTCTCCCAATTTTGTAACTTAACATTTGTTTTAAATTCTTCTTGAATATTGCATACTTTAGGCTGCAGTCCTCAAGACACTTTCCTGGGAGTAAGACCCATTGAACACAATGGGGCTTACTTTTGAGTAGACATGGTTAGGATTGTTTTCTTTGTTAAAGTTGTTTATCATTAGGGGTAGGACATCTTATTTACAGGGAAAAATGCTGGATCCAGTAAATGTGAACAGCATGATTCATGCTGCTTCAAATACTTTTGCATACTAAGTATTTTTTATTCATCTGACAGTGTTAAGGAAAATTACTTGAGCAGAAAATGTTAGCATGCTTTTGCTTTTTAACAATAGTCAACACTGCTCTCCTAGTAAGTGATAGTGAAGTAAATGTCAGATTCATTAACTGTGCAAGAAACTTTAATTCAGTATTACAAGTGTGGTAGATTATCTACTTTTCTTTCCCTTGCATGCCTTTCAGTTTTAAGTAGCCATTTGTAAACAAGACTGACTTCAATATTGAATCAGCGAAAATAGTCTCATGTGCAATGCATCAAAAGTTAGCATTTTAATTTCATATTTATCAAGGGTATTGAATGTTTTAGAAATTTAATTCATTTTAAGGCACTGTACCTTTAATAATGTGTGTCATTTTTCTGCTTGTAAGTGGTCTGTTTTTTAAGAGTCATTTAAATTTGGGGAAAAGGAATTATAAATATGCTATGTTTGTGTTAAATATAAACATGTGAATTTCCTTTTACACATCCTCTTATAATTGATCTATTAAAAAATTATTCCCTGTATGTTTTTAGAGTGTCTAAAGAAGGTGTTTTATTTTAAATATATTTTATAGGGAAAACATCAGAAAGAAGTCCATTTCCATCATTTGGTCGTGACCCAGGACTATTAGGCTGTCAGGTAAATTTTGCATTTTTAAAACATTGCAATAGCCATTGGAATTGTTTGTATGTGTTTTAAGTATGGAGAAGTGATAGCAAGTGACTTGTAACAAAACAGAATCTGGGTATGCTTCTGTTTTTGTTTCAAATATATTTTAACAACAATATTTTATACTTTACCTTTTTCTTTGAAACAAAAGAATCAAGCAGCTAAAAAAACTACTAGCAATTTTAAAGAGCAAAAGCAATCCAAAATAAAGGTCTTAATCCCCCTCTAGAAGGCAGTAGGGAGGATTCAGCTCAAGGGAGTTCCATAATTTGGCACTTTCCCTTGTTACGAGCAGTCAAGCTGCAGAAACCAAGAGCAGCTACAAGAATGCCCCCCTGAGGATCTCAGGGCATAGGCCACTAACCATGGAAGGTATTTTAACATGCTTGGCTTTAAACTGTAAAGGGCTTTTAAAGTCTGAGCACTTTGAATTGTGCTCAGAAATGAATCAGCAGCCTGGAAAGACAAAAAGTGTTTCAACAGAATCAAACCTCCTCATTCCCATAACCACACAGGCTGCTTCTCAAAAGTGTGTAGGACCACAGTTGTGTAGGACCTATTCTGTTAGTAGGACCAGCTAGAGAAGTGAATGAGACAGGATGGAAAGATGTAGATTCGTTGGGCACTGGAGAATGTCTTGGGACAAACTCGGCCTGTACGAGGAGGTTGGGCTTCATTTGAACTGAGATGGAAGAAGCATTCTGCTGTATAACATTAAAAAGGTGGCCGAACAGGTTTTCAACTGACTCCAGAGGAAAACCGAGCATGTATCTGGTTCGAGTCTATACATCCTGTGATGGGATTAAAAAAAAATTAACAACCGGTTCTATGCCCATCTGGCAGCCACTTTTAAATGGCTATTTTTAAACTTTATATGTCCTGTCTCTCGTTAACAACCAGTTCTATAGAGTAGGTGCAAACCTGCTGGAGCCCACCACTGTATACATCCTAATGGGAAGATGGTTCTAGAGCAGCCAGGCAAGGACAGATTCTACAAGTGAACGGATGTGGGACATGGGACTGGGATTCAGGGGCGATGCAAGAGTGTGCGTCATCTGGTGTGGGAGTGAGCGTGTCATCCCTGGGATGCGCATCACCTCCCAGTCTGTGTTGAGTCCTTCGCATGACAATCCCCTTAGCTACTTCTATCGACAAGCGCAGAGGTGAAATAAAAACACCAAAAAAATAGACGCTGTTTTGAATTGGTTCTGTATCAATAGGAGTAAAAGCAGAACAAGAAGTTCAGGTTCACTAAACAAGGTAAAATAGTCTTTACATGGAATACATTACATATCCAAGGCTGTATTTCTTGTAGTTTCACAACTTTGGCTTTGCAGATGGTTGGCAATGCAATAGATGCAACTTTATCACAGTAGAAAATAACTTCTACTAAGGCTCAGGCCTTCTCTGGAACATCAAGGGTTTCACCAGGCTTCTGGGCCTCAGTAGGCCTTTTGAGCCTCTTTGTGCCTCACACTGAGTGACACACAACAGACTGAGTTGACTTGCTCACAGAGCCTGCACTGAAATGTAACAAAATTTTCTAGCCCTTTTATTCTGTTCCTTACATGATCACAATCATTGCAGAAACCTGAGTTGCACAGAATTTTGTTGCATGCATTTAGTTCATGTTGCAAAAATTCCAAGTGCCAATTTCTATAATACCTGACAGACTGCACCTATATCAGTTAGTGCATGTGCAGTTCTGGGACACTACTGCACATGGGTGAACTTTGCCCATGCGCAGCCCCTCCCTCAGGCGAGTGTCCAGGGAGAGAGCCTGCACGCATGTGTGAACTTCACACATACATTCTGGGTCTCTGCCTGGGCGTTCCGGAGGAAAGGGTTGGTCACCCTTTCCTCCAGAGTGCCCAGAGAGGGAGGTTCCAGAGAGTCTAGTCACAGTGCTCCTTTGAGGAGTGCTGGGGTCCGGAGTGATGTGCTGGGGGAGTGTCAAACTCCCTCAGTGTGTCACCCACTAAGGGCAGGGTGACCAGATGCTAAAACCTAAAATGTAGGACAAAGTCTTTGAAAAGTCTGACTTTTTAAAAAATGTAGGACATGCTTATATTGCCCCTTGACTCAGGAGTAAGCTCCATTGATTTAATGGGCTTACTTCTGAGTAGATATGAATAGGAGGAGAGGGCTTACGTTGGCTGGGGAGGCTGTGGAGGTTGTGTGAAGAGGGTGCTTGCTTGGGGGGACTTAAGAGGGCTGCACTAAGTGGGAGGCTTCTCCTTGTCTGGAAAAGGGTGAGAGAAAAAGTCTGGCCAGTCTGTCATTGGCTAGAATGGCTGTGCCAGAGTATCCTCTCATATACTTCCTCTGTGTGCTCTGGAGAGGAGGCAGGAGCATTGCATCACAGCTATCCCAGACAGAGGAGAGGAGACTCAAAGAGAGGAGTCTGGGTAGACTGAATGCCTCCACTCCATTTAGCTATGCCACTGGGAAGCCCCTCCGTCTTCTGCTGAGGATCCTCTTCCACCCTCCTCTTCTCTCCTCTCCTGAGCACACAGAGGAAGGATAGGAGAGGATCCTCCAGCACAGCCAACCTAGCCAATGAAAGAGGAGAGGGGAAGAGGATCCTCAGCCCAGCTGCTCCACTCCTCTGTAGCTGTGCCACTGGGCAGCCCCTCCAGCCGAACAGAGCACGTGGAGGTGCCCTTGGAGTACCCTGCAGCCACAGGGGGAACCCAGCATTGGTTCTGGTTCCCTCCCAGCCAGCCCACTTCCCACTTCCACAGAGCTGGGACTTAGTGCTGCGCCCCCCTCCTGGTTAGGCCACCAGGGAACTCCCTGTGCTTTATTGTGCAAGGAGGCCACTACTAGTCCTGACCCTCCCCTTTATCTTCACTCCACCTCCCCCAGCCAAGCCCAGTGGTGAGCACAGGCATTGCAGGCAAGGAACACTAGAGGGAAAGGCACAAGGAAGTGCCTGACAAGGAAGTCTGGACAATTCAATTTGTGGCCACTTTGACCTCTAGGGGGTGCTATTTCCAGACATATCGGGCCAATTCTGGCTTTCTGGGAGCTCTGCCTAAGGGTGCATCAGCCTGGTGCGCTTCGCACCAGTCGCACTAGTCTGGCGACACTCCTGCTGGAAAGGCAGAATTAGATACTGGAGGGATAAAACACAAGCAACCATTCTTAGGCATTTTTAATGCAGGTGCCCAAAGTCTTTAAGATTAGGGAAGTGGTGGCTTGAAAATACATTGGCATATTGGAAATAAGGGAAAGATGGTGTACGAGGGGGAGGGATGGGTGGGTGTTCAAGTTTTCCCTTTCATGCATTATGAGTACTAAGGGTGATTTATTAGACTGGTGATAAACTGAGGGTGCAAGCCTAATCAATTTAGGTCAGCCTTAACTCACCTGGCACATCTTCCAGTGGTGGTTTAGGGAGGTTGGCATATTCCTGTGCACTGGCCTGACTCCTCATAAGTGGGGCAGAAGTGCCTTACAGAACATTTGTGACACCCCCAGGTCAGCACAGGACCTATGCTGTGACTTATGCTAACCTAACTGGAGCTTAGGATTGCAGTCTGAGAGAATTAAAAAAGATAAAAAGGAAATATTTCTTAACCGAGTGCTCACTTTGTAGAATGCCTTGCCATATTATGATAGCAGCTGGCTGAAATGTCTTTAAAAGGGGGATTGGACAGATTTGTGGAGGAAAATACTATTGCAGGTTAGGATGACTGTATGCAACTCCCATGTTTTAGAGATTACTTACCTCTGAATGCCAGATCTGAAGGAATGGCAACAGGAAAGAGGTAGCTTGTATTCTGGGAAAATTAATCTCCTAATGATAGTGTCCATGTCTAAAAGGAGTATTTTATGGCTTTTGTGTGGTGCAGCACTTGAGGTGGTGCAGCTCTTTTTGGTCTGTAGGATAGCAGAATAAACTGAACATCTTGTTTCACCCAGATAACACTACCATCTAAGGTTTATCTTCAGTCTTCACAGAGTTATCATTGTCTAGAGCTGGGTGAAAATGTAATACTCCATCATTTGGTGCAGAATCTATTCAGGGCATATCCCATGCTAGATGAAATCTGAAGATGTTCATTCTGTTTCTGTGGGTGTTTTGAATAATTTTCCAAAGATTTAAGTGTCTTAGGTTGCAATCCTAACCAATTTAGGCAGAACTAAATCATCTCTAATTTCCACTGTGTTGTGAGAAGGCTGGTGCATGTCTATGCACAGGCCTTAGCCCCCCAGGAGTGGCTCATACTAAGAATTTACTGTGAGTAATGTTGATGCAAATGTGATAGTAAAATTTATGTCATTGAAGAAAATTAGTAAAAGTGTGAGAAGTTACTGAATGGAGAAAATATATCTGTGGCCTACTTGACATACTTTAAAAGTGCCGATTTTCATCTGTTCACCCTAGAGGTGAATTTTTTCAGTAGCACCAAAATTTACCTGTTTTTCCAGATTCATTGCATGCTTGTAAAGCATGATGATTCAAGAAACTAAAGATTCTTGCTTGGAGGGCCTGTGTTTCTGAATTTGGAGCTGACCCCTGAAGTTAATCTGCAATGACATCTTTGATAAAAGTGGGTAGCAGGTGTTGTGAATTAGCTTGAGGATGAACAAGTAGCAGTTCAATGAAGTATGCTTTTGAATGTCTTAAGGAGAGAAGCTGATGACACAAGTAATTCTAACTTGCTTCATTTTTCCTTTTTAAAGGTAATTTTGATTTTTTTTAGTTTAGTTATTTTCACTTACTTTGTTTCACTTTACATTATTGGAGGTCCAGTTGTGGTTAATCTTGTTATAGGTTAAAAATCTGTAACAAAATAAAGTCTTTCTACTGTTGATTATGTGCTGAGGCATTAAACTGTATCCAGTGCATTTATTTCACAATTAAAGAACATTCTTAGTTACATTGAAAATATCTCATGTGGAGTCTACGCATAGATTCTATGTAACAGATACTGGGAAAATAACACAGACCTACATTTTAGCTAATAGTGGGGCTGTAACAGAATGAATTTCAACAGGGAGAAGTGCAAAGTTCTGCACTTGGGCAATAAAAACCAAAAATACAGGAATAAAATGGGGGATACTTGGCTTGGCAGCACAACATGTGAGCGGGATCTTGGAGTCGCCGTGGATCACAAGCTGAACATGAGTCAGCAGTGTGATGAGTCTGCAAAGAAGGCAAATGCCATTTTAGGTTGCATTAAGAGGTCTGTAGCTTCCAAGTCGCGAGAAGTTCTAGTTCCTCTTTATTCAGCATTGGTCAGACCTCACCTTGAGTACTGTGTTCAGTTCTGGGCACCTCAATTTAAGAAAGATGCAGCCAAGCTGGAGCAAGTCCAGAGGAGAGCGACAAGAATGATCAGTGGGATGGAAGGGAAACCCTACGAGGAAAGGTTGGGGGAACTTGGGATGTTCAGCCTGGAGAAGAGGAGGCTGAGAGGAGACATGATTGCCCTCTTCAGATACTTGAAGGGCTGTCATAGGGAGGAAGGGGCTCATTTGTTCATAGCTGCTTCTGAAAGCAGAACTAGAACCAATGGGTACAAACTGCAAGAGAGGAGATTCCGGTTGGACATCCGGAAAAAATTCCTGACGGTGAGGGCGGTTCGGCAGTGGAACAGATTGCCAAGGGAGGTGGTGGACTCTCCCTCACTGGGGATCTTCAAGCAGAGGCTCGACGAGCACCTGTCGGGGATGCTCTAGGGGGATTTCCTGCTGCAGGCAGGGGGTTGGACTAGATGACCTACTAGGTCCCTTCCAACTCTATGATTCTATGATTCTATTGTTCCAGATCAGTGATTTTCAACCAGTGTGCAGTGGCACACTGGTGTGCCACAGATATTCCTTGTGTGTGCCACGGGAATTTGGAGATTGACATTCATTAATAGGAAAATTGGGGGATTTGAACAGTCTGGTGTGCCTTGTCAATTTCAGTGCTTTGTTTAGTGTGCTGTGAGATGAAAAAAGTTGAAAATCACTGTTCCATATGGTGTTCTGTTCCAGTAATGCAAGACACTTCTATCTGCTTCAATGTCACTAATGACATCGGTGAAGTAGTTACCTGGTTTAGAATATGAATTCACTTGCTTCTGTCAAATATATTGTGAGTTACTTGCCCCTAAAGGTACTTAGGCTTCATAGTGGGATGTAATTGGCAGGAGGCATTTGGTGGATAACTGCTGTTAACTTTTTAAAATGGCATAATGGTTTAGATCCAGGAAGTCAAATCACGGCCTGAGAGCTGGATCTGACATTTGGTGGGATCCTTCCCTCCTGTGAGCAGCACTTTGAATTTTAAGCACTGCATCTCTCCCTGTACCCAGATCTTCCTGTACCCAGAGCGCATAATACAGTGCTCTGGGCGGTTGTGTCTATGGTGTAGTATCCCAGCAGGCAGTGCACCTGGATGTCCATAAAGATGCAACAGCCCAGAGCATTGTGTTATACAGATCTGCGTGAATGTAGAGAGACTGTGCTCCAGAACTCAAAGTGCTTGCTGCGCTTGGGAACAAATGTGCAGTGTTTGTTACTTTGAGTACAGTTGGTTTAAATGTAGATATGTTGAGGTTATAAATTTTAGTGTTTTCAGTGGTTAACTTTTTCTTGATGCTCTTAAACTTTGAGTTTGGCAGATCTAGTTTGGTAGCTTTACCAACTGAAGGATGTACTCCTTTACATGCTTTCTTGGTAGCAGGCCTCCGTCAGTCTTGAAAGACTATGGTATCGTGCTCGGCGCTGCGTACGCTGCATGCAAAGCACAAAAGCCTGGGTTGGATTGTTATGTAGGATAGGCTGTTACCCAAGCAGCAGATCTTCCCTCTCCACGCCACAGAATTAGTCCAATGGAAAGGCAGAGCCGATACGATTGGATTCAGCTGGCATTGCAGAGCTGGGCTAAGGACAGGAGCTCACCCTGTCTTGTGGGGCCAACCCGGGTCTCGAACCCTGTCCTGCTGGATAACAGGCACAGTGTCTTAACCGCTTGCGCCACCCACAGCCCTCTTGGTAGCATGCCTAACTAAACACAGTGCAACTTTTGAATAGACGTGCTTCAGCTTGGGCTGTAAATATATAGTTTTTTAGAATACTGTTTGATCATGTGAATAGTTAATGACTCTTGAACACAATGCATTTAATGAAAACTTTTACAAGACAAAATACCAGACAGAATCCTAATCTGAGTCATTTTCTATCATTTGCTATTGATTACTCATTCAAGGTTCCTTTGTTTTCACTATCAAATGATATTCTTAGAACTTGATTCTTTTAACAACCTGCTAATTATGAATACACCCTTACAATTCTATATGGAGTGGATTTGCAGTTTCTCCAATACAAGTATTTTATTCTGTTTTCTTTTGTCAAAAGACAACATCCACTGGAGAGTTAATCATCACTTAGCTCCTTTACATATGAAGAAATTAAATTAATATTAGAAGTTTACATTTTTAAACTTGAGGAACTTGAGGAAACTTGATTAAACTTGAGTATTGAGGAAATCTCAATACTTTCCTTCCAGTTTTCCATTCTACAGTTCAGAACAAATCTAATGGAGAATTTGGGAATAGCTTTAATGTGCAGAGATAGCCTTGTTGAAGAGGAAAAATGTCCTTCATTATGAGTTTATGGATTATGAGTTTAAGAGTTTGTGGCTGCAGTGGCTTTGTGGTTAAAGTCACCGATCAGCAGTTTGAGACCTGAGTACAGCAAGACAGAGTGAGCTCCCATTCCTTGTCCAGCTCTTGCCAACCTAGCAGTTCAAAAGCATGCAAATGCAAGTAGATAAATAGGTGCCACTTTGGTGGGAAGGTAATAGCATTCCATGCGCATATGGGCCACATGTCCATGGAGGCATCAGACAGCACTGGCTCTATGGTTTAAGTAACGAGAATGAGCACCCCTCCCTAGTCGGTCATGACTAGCAAGGCAACCTGCGGAGGACACCTTTACCTTTATGAGTATTTTGGGTGTATGTTCTTTCTTTGTTGTGTGGCTTAGAAGTCTTTCTTTAAAAGGCTCAGAGGTAGGGAAGGTTTGATTGTATTTTACACTCATTTTCTTTTTCAAAAGGGCTATTTGAGCACAAGCATTCGTATAACAGAAGGAATACAGTTTGTTTTTAAACAAAATGTTTAAAAATGCATGAATTTAAAACAAAACAAACTCAGTATTTATAGAGTGGTGGTTCTTAAAATGTTTTAACATCAGGTTCTGCTTTATAGAATGACAATTTGTTGGGACTTTCCGGATGTCATTACCTATAAGTAATGTCATGGCTGAAAGTGGCATTATCAAGCAAGAAAATTTTTAACACTCCCACACAACTGATTAAGAGCCCAATCCTGAGCTCCTAGTGCCAACTTTACACTGGCTCTGAGTGTCGCAAATATGCTGTAAGGCATATCTGTCAGAGACAAGACATACAAGGCTGAGACAAGGCAAACCTGTCTCAGCACCAGTCTAAGGCTACAATCCAGAGTAACTATGGGACCTTTTACACCAACATAGTTATGGTGCCACCTATGGGAAACCTGTGGGAAATGCATACAGCAATCCAGATTAAGTGCCTCTTACGTCTTCCTGTAGTTACTCTAGATTGTAGGGTCAGTTGAGCCCAGCACTAACAGAAGTTCACTGCACAGTCTCCATAGCAAGGAATGAGCTCCAGGCAGCAGAGAGGAGGTTTGTTGGAAACGAGGGAGGACATGGAAAAGAGCAGTAGGGAGTGGGAGTGGCACAGCTGTGCTCTGCCAGATCCAGAACCCTACATCAAGGACCTCTCAAACTCCGGCAAAATAGCTTGTGCAGACTTGCTTTGGGGATGAGATCTGGTCTATAGGGTAGAGCCTGTTAGCCCAAAGATAACATCTGAAGGTCACCAGTTTGAGATGATCCAAAGTTGTTTCATTTCATGGTGAGATCTTGAGAAGCAGCTGACAAGCTGAGTTTTTTTCCAGCTGCCCTTCAGTTTATCTCTGCTGCACTTCAAGTGAGAGATGAAGGAGTTATTCATTAGCTAACGTGAAGGTACTGAGGGCCAATTCTAAAACCAGACTGTTAAATGATCCATCTCAAGTGTGGTTGGTTCTTGAAAGACAGAACTTTTATGTTATTGTAAAAATCCCTTTGGGGATTTAGAAGAGCCTGCCTATGCTGACCATCTATAAAAATAAACGGTGAATTCTGTATGTCCATCTGTGTATTTGAAACGCCTCTAATTAAGGCCACATGTGCTATGCACAGACATATTATACCTTTCTAGAATCAGAATGGTCCTGGGATTGAAAATCTGCCCTTCATGTGTTGTTTGGACATCCAGCATTGGAATTTGTATCTGACCCAAATCATTTGCATTATAGAGACAATGTATTTGTCTTTTCAGTTTTGGGCCAGAGGCCCAAAACACCCTCCACAGGAGCTGGTGTAGAAGTCCACACGGAGTGTGGCTTTTAAGCTAGTGTCAAATAAAGCCAAAGGAGCAAACCCATAACCTGAAGATATATAAAAACCTTGTTGTTGTTCTTGAGTAGCCCTGTTGTGGGCCCTGCATCTTTACACTGATGTGGAGATGCTGGTGACTGCAAGGCATGCATAAGAAGTGGCCATTTTGGTGCTACTGCTCTTTTAGGCACTAGCCAGGTCAGGATTGGGCTGTTAATACATTAAAAGTTTACAATAAGTTTAAATATGTATTTGAAAGAACCATCTGACCCTCTCAAGTAGTTGCTGATCTGTTTAAAAAATTCCCCGGACATCCCAAAGGCTGCAGTTGTATTCACACTTAACTGGAAGTAAGCCCTATTCTACTCCAAAACTTCCTGCAGTTATCTGAAACCAGTCTCCCTGTTCACGAGAGCCAAGGAAGCTTTGCTTTTTGTGCCTCTGGAAGGTCTTCAGAGCCAAGCAGAGCTACGTCCAGTCATATGTGGCTTCTGCTGGGCTCAAGCTGAGACCTAGAGCTCAAAACAAATGACTTCTATTTTCAGTGAGAAACCAGAAATGACATTTTTAATTCCCTATGTTATGGTATTAAATTTGAAGCTGACAAATTGAAAATTAAACCAGAATGCCTTATGCCATGAAACTGGATGGACTATATGGCCTCTGCTGGACTCAGAGGACTCTCTAGAGGTAAGCATAACTCCTCTTGCATCCAGAGGGGGTTAGTATTACAAAAGAAAAAAATGTCATTAATTTTCCTTTCGTAATTAGATGCAAGTTTAGCAGAGGAAGTTCCAGTTTGTTAAGGACTCTGATTTGAATTTTCAGAATTTTAACAACTTAGGTCTGTGGAATGTCATTAAACTGATCACTTTGTAGCGACCTAAGGCATTTGGTCAAGAGCAAGCCTGGTACTGATAATAAAAGATTTTTTGCTAGCCAGTCTTCTGAGGAAGGAATATGTGGTCTCCATTTGATGCCCTCAGGACAGATCTTAATATTGCTCTTCAGATAGTTCTGGTAGGAAGGAAAATCAATGTGATGAGTTAATTACATCTGTATTGATTTTGATTTGTCTACTTCTGTTAGGAAACTGCTCCAATGCTGTGTTCATTTGAATTTTTCTGAATTTCTATTGGAGTCACTCCCCTCATACATAAAATAGGAGAAACGAATGAGCAAATTCCAGCAATTCAGAGTTCTCTACATAAATGTCGTCAGCCATTTTTAATGAGGCTTACATTATAAAATTAATACCTCCCCCAGGAGTTACACTGGTTTTCAACTTTGAGGGAAAATGCATGTATTGTATACTGAAAACTTTTTGTTAGGGATTCCCTTCCCCAGGATCTCCTGACTTACCTTGGGGAGAGTTCTCAGAGGATGCCTAGAGGCGCCCAGTTCATGAGTTCCTCTGGATGAGGGGGAGTTTCTGCCCAGGTAGGGCTCATGGAGTGGACCCCACAACCCCAACTTCCTAACAGTCTCCTGTCAGGAGATCCCCCGACAGGCTGGCAGTCCGCTCAGCCTTAGAAGGGACTGAAAAAACCTGGTTAGTGGGTAGAACTGGCTACAGTGGGAAAGAGGCTGGGTGTTGGTGTTAGAGGACAGACAGGTGCTGCTAGTAAACAGGGAGGGGCCACAGGGGTGGGGTCAACCCCTCTTGTAGAATGCCATGGGAGGAAAGGTGGGACAGGAAAAGATCCCAGGTTTTATCGTCCTGGAGGTCTGGGATGAAGGGAACTTGGAGATGTGGAGGTCTGTGCTTAGAACAGCTCCATCCATGACTCCTCAGGCCTTTGAGCAGGAGGGTGATTGATCGCTTAAAGCCACTCTGAGACCTCTGCAGTGGGTACCCAGGCCTGGCCAGTTCAGTGGGTCCTGTCCCAGAGGTCCCTGACAGTTTTCAAAATTATTTACTTTCATAGTTTCAGTCACTAAAATTTTATTTTTTTAAAAACTGTGCCGTATTGTCAATCATCAGGGCACCAGATAAAGGCTGCAATCCTAACTTCCACTTAGGCCTGTCTAAGGTATGGCATAAGTCCTTTGCTGACCTGGGGGTGTCACAAAGGCACTTCTGCCCCACTTCTGGGGCAGGTTGGGCCAATGCACAGGCATACACTGACCTCCCCACACCATCATGGAAAGGTAGGCCAGGTGAGTTAGGTTGGCCTAAATTTCATAGGACTGCACCCAAAATCAAACAAGGAAATCACTACCTCAGTAAAAGGTTGTATGGGGATCCCTTGCTTTTTATTTATTTTATCGCTCTTTCTCCTTACAGTTCAGGTGCTATGGAGAGGAAAACAATCCAAGCTTAAATAGGCAGTAGCACAATGATTTTCAACTAGTGTGCCATGGCACACTGGTATGTCACGAATAGTTCTCAGGTGTGCTGTGGGAATTTGAAGGTCATTAATTCATTGGATATAGCGTTGAAAGTTTTATTTGAATTCAATTAGAAAGATTTCTAATGTCCTCCTTCTGTTGATTTGTGTTACAGTCCAGTCTGTTACGAACAGATATAGTGCTTGGAAGTCCAAGCCAGATCCCATCCTCAGGAAAAGCTGGAACACCGTATTATCCATTTTCAGCTTCAAATCCACGGAGAAGACCACTCCATGATTCATCTGCTCTTGGTGAGTAATTGATTTAATATTAAACATTCAGATCAATTTCACGTCTCCCAACAAATGTGTTTTAAATATGCAGTAGACCAATGGTAAATCAAATATCTGACACAGTGTTGAGAGCTGAAAAAATTTAAATACTATATACTATTTAAATACATTAGAGATGAAACTCAGTTGAATGAATGAATTTCCAGGATTTCTCTAAGCACCAATGCATACCACTGAAATAAAGCACATTATTCCTGGACCCCCATTACTCCATTATCAACACAGTTTACTTGAATAGACTTAACTGAGACTAAGGGCACAATCCAGAGCAAGTTCAGCCTGCTCTGCCCTAACTGCTCTCTCCTAACTATTCCAAACCCAGAGCAGAAAGTTATGCTGCATCCAGAGAGTCAGGAAGCCTGGGCTGCTCTAACTGTTCCATAGCGTGCTACGTAATTGACACATGGGGAGGACTTGCTCCTGAGGAGACACCCCTCAGATCACATTGAACAAGGAACAGCTGTGGTGCCTACAGTGGTGACACAACTCTGCGCATCACCTGCTGCAGATGTCTGTGCGTCACCCCCGTACCTAGACTGCGCAGTTGCCAAAATTGGCGCCTGCGCAGTTGTTTCTGAAGCCAACTGGCTTCAGAAAGAGTACCACACAGGCACCATCTCTGACGTGGGCACAGTACTTTTCTGAAGCCTTTCAGATTCAGAGGAGACTGAGCAGGCATCCGAGTTAGTGCCTGTACAGTACTCTTTCTGAAGCCATTCGGCTGCCGCTCCGCCTCCTGAGAGAAGCCGAATGGCTGTGCAGAGGTGCAGACTTCCTCCGCTCTAAGGAAGTCTCCTCTGAAGCTGTTTGACATGTTCAGTGTGTTTCTGCGCAGTGCACCTCAGCTGGCCATTCGGGTCAGCTCCGAGGACGAGTGGCAGCTTCTGGCTGCTGCTCTGCCTTGGAGCAGGCCTGAATGGGTGCGCTGATGCCCGGGACCTGCCAAAGGACAGTCAAACTCCTCGGGCGCATCACCCCATATGGAGTGCATCACCCAATGCGGCCCGCACCAGTCTGGTGATGCGACTGGGTGCCTGCCTTATAAGGAGTCCCTGATGAGATGCCAGTACATTCTACAGTGAATACAAGGGGCTTCTTGGAGTGGCCTGCTGTATCCTGTGGTTTGTGGGCAGCCGTAGTTGTTTCATATCCTGAGGTTGAGAATCAAGGGCTGCAGCAAGGCTGGCCAAGAACTCAGATTTTTGGTCAACACTGCCATTCTTACTCGGGCCTTATCATGGTCGCCTATGGGTCTACTTATTACTGTACCTGCTCCTGAGGTGGTATATCTCTGAGGAACTAGAAGAGGGCATTTCTGCCTTGGAAACAGGCTTTGGACACAGAGTAACTGCTCTGCCCTAGGCAATGCTAAACATGCCCTCAACATGCCTCTCCTGAACATGCCTCATGCCTAGGGCAGAGCAGCTAGGGCAGAGCAGGTCCACCTTTCTTAGGGCACCCTATGTTGCCTTGCTCTGCCCTAAGCCTTTTCCAGAGTAACTGGGGTGGAGAATCTTGCAGTTGCTCCACCCTAGTGATAGATAGGGCAACCCGAGGGCTGTTATGTGGACAGATTAGTTGCTCTGGATTGTGCTGTTAGGCCAGAATCTTAACCCCTGGTTAAGCCAGCGTACGTCTCAGCACAAGTCCCATGCTGGCCTGGGGGTACCACAAAAGTGGCATAAGGTACTTCTGCACACCGCTCATGGAAGATTAGGACTGTGCATAGATAATGGGCTGGCCTCCGCTTACTACAACAGGAATGGGGGAGTGGGTGAGTTGTGCCAGCCGAAATTGGTTGAGATTGTACCCTTAAATCCTCTTACACCATTCAGTGCATTGGGCAGTTCAAGCTCTCCATTTGGCTTGATCAGTTACAGCAGTCTCAGATCCATCCTATGAGAAGTTGATATCTGTTAGGTCTTCAGTAAACATCTTTTTCCATCTTTTCTGACCTTGGTGGACTTCCACCTTTGCCAGTCCCAAGTACATAGGACATAGGGCTAGCAATCCAACCCCATAAATGTTTTTACTGCTATAGAAACAGTAAGTTAAACTCAACATGCTCAACTTTATATAGAAGTAAATATCCCAGAGCTTGCACATCACAAGATACACCTGGACCCTATCTTCAGAAAGTCTTCTGAGGCCTTCTGAGGGCACAAAAGGTTACTTCTGGTTTTCAGGAAAACTAGGCCTTTAAAAAGTGTTTGGAGGGCTAGAGAGTCTGCACTTGCCCAGGTCTCAGAGCCTGGGAGTCAAGTGAGCCAAGGGCTCTCAGAGGAACAAGGTCTGGATAGAGGCTTCCTATGGGATCTGGTGGCTGCCCATCTCCCCTCAAGATACATAAACAGAGTTCTTATGATATTTTATTGTCTTCATGTTTTTATTGTTTTTATCCAGTTTTGAATTGTATGTTGTTGTCTGTTATTGCATGTTTTAATTGCTATAATCCACCTTGAGTTCCCTTTTGGGAAGAAAGGTGGAATATAAACAGTAATAGTCAGGCGTACTCACCAGAGGTATTCACCATGAAGGTTGGGAGTACTCACCATGAAGATGTTATTTTTAATCATAGGCATGTCTGCTTGGGGGCCACAGAGGTGCTAGTACTCACCACATGAGGTGCAAGTACTCACACAGATGTGCCAGTACTCCGTGCGGGTGCGTAACTCCTCAAAAAGACCCCTGGTAGTAGTAATCATCATCATCATAGGCACATAGGGAAAGAATCCATGAATAACTGAATCTGCGATTTGGGCACCCACCTGCAAATTGTATTGCTAAAGCAGTAAGGAGCTTATCTCCCTAATAGAATCTGTAGCAATATACCTCAGGGTGCAGTCCTAACCACTTTTCCAGCTATGCAGTAAGGTCAATGCAGTTCCAATTTAAGGGAACAAACACATCTTGAGGAGGCCTCTATGACTGCCCCAACTGCAAAATGCAGCATGTGGAGGGTTGCCAGAATTCTCTTCCACAAAGTCAGAATAGGACCCTCTGTCCCAGTATGTGAATACAGTCCCCCAAAATTGGGATTGTCCTTGTTTTGGGGGACATATGGCAACCCTAAGCTGTGTTGGAAATATGGCAACCCTTGCCAGTGTTGGAAAGCTGGTTAGGATTGTGTCCAAGAGAACCACAAAGCTGTACTCAAGTTATACTGTTCTATCTTATTCCCTGTGAGATCAATCCAAATGCTTCTGTTAGACCAACAAGGTCGCCCTCCAATTATCGAAAATACCCATACTTCTTTGACTATGTTTTGATAATTTTTACAATGCAGGTAATTGAATACTATTCAATTATTTTTTATTCAAGTAGGTTTTATGGTGTAGGCTGTTGAATCAAGCCTCAGAATAGATGCACACACTTAACTGAATATGATTTCAGGGTTTAGCTCTTGGTATCGTTTCTTATGCTGATATTAAGTTTTAATGTTAAAAGTTGCATGATTGACCCTGAGGGGTTTTCCCATTACATTTTCAACTATTCTAGTTGTGAGAAATACATTTTGGAGTCCTTTGGTAATGTTAGCATTTATGCTTCAGCACTGCTACTTATTTATCTTAAATACAAATGCAACTAATTGATAATGTTTAACTCTTTATATGCAGATTCTTTGCAGACGAAGAAAGTAAGAAAGGTGCCTCCTGGTTTGCCTTCTTCTGTAAGTATTGGGTTTTGTTTTGTTTTTAACATAGCAGGCATACCTAAAGCCCAGCCTGGTGGCCAGATGTGGCATGTTTCAAGTCTTCATGCAGCCCTTGTTAAGCCCCCTCTATCCAGTCCCCAAGCAAACCCTATAATCCTCAAGAGGTGAGAGAAGTTGTTCTCCCTGAAGCTCTAGAGGATATTCTGAGGACTACACACACCTTCCCCCGAGTGTATGAAAGACCTATCTCTGTGTTAGAATGTGTTTATGAACTGATGTGAATTCTATCTATCTACAGTATTTATATACCGCTTTTCAACTAACAAGTTCGCAAAGCGGTTTACAAAGAAAATGAAAAAAAATAATAGCTAATTAAAAGCTAATGGATCCCTGTCCCAAAAGGGCTCACAATCTAAAATGCAAAAAAGAACACCAGCAGAAGCCACTTGAACAGACACTGCTGGGGTGTGTAGGGCCAATTATTCTCCCCCTGCTAAATAAAAGAGGAACACCCTCTTGAAAGAGTGCCTATAGCTCGTTTAGTAGGGGATGTGAATTCATTCATTCATTTATAAGTTTTGTCTCTATTCATATTCAAATTTGAAATGTAAATCAATTCTTTTTTGCGTCTGAACTCCAACCCAGTGTCAGAAAGATGATGTGCCCTCAAACCAAAACGTTTGGACAATATCTTACAGTAAACAAAAGCTTGAATTATGTATGATCTGAGTTTTTATTGAGCTTATATAATTTAAAGCTTAAGTTGTTTGCCTGCATACAATTGTTTGCTAGTTACCATTGTGGTGTTAATTTTTTTTTTTTGCTATGTCAGAGAGACAAACAGCTCAGTAGTAGCTTCATTCACAACCTCAAATCCTAACTCCCCAAAACATGTTTTGCTGAATGAGCATGGTAGGTCCTGAAGCATGAGGCAACCTCCAGCTGATTTGTCAGAAGTGAACAAAAAAAAGTATTACTGGCCCAGTAACTTCTTGAATAACTTCTTGAATTATAACTTCTTTAATAAGAACCCCTATGAAGAGTCCTCAGGACTCTGTCAGTTATACCGGAAGACAGTCTGGAAGCTTCAACTAGTCCAGAATGTGGCAGCCCGTGTGGTTGCTGGGGCTCGTCGGTTCAACTCTGTCAGGCCACTGCTTCAGCGACTACACTGGCTGCCCATTTGTTTCTGGGCTGAATTAAAAGTGCTAGTCCTGACCTTTAAAGCCCTAAACGGCTCGGGTCCAGGGTATCTGAGGGACCGCCTTCTTTTGTACAATCCGACCCGTCACCTAAGTTCATGTGAGGGGGCCCTGCTGACTGTGCTGCCACTAAGAGATGTGAAAGGTGGCCAGAGATAGGGCCTTCTCGGTGGTGACACCCCGGCTTTGGAACTTCCTCCACTTAGAACTAAGGAAAGATCCCTCATTACAGAGCTTCAGGTGGAGCCTTAAAACCTTTTATTTCAAAGGGGCTTTTAATGGGGCAGAGGTTGAGGGTTGTTGTTTTTTTTAAACATATATTCTTTTAGCCTATATGTTTTAATTGTTTTTATTGTATTGAACTATTTGTGTTTTTAATTATGTTTTATGTCTGCCGCCTTGAGTCGGGCTAAATAGCCCGAAAGAGGCGGGATATAAATTTTTAAAATAATAATACCCACCTGCAGAGAAGCTAGGCATAAGATGATTCCTCCCTCCTGAAGACAGCGAAAGAAGTAAAGGGAGAATGTTGAGGAGATTCTGGGAAGACAGAAAAATACTTTATCAGTGAGAGACTGGAACGGAATTCTATCCAGAAAAGGAATGGGAGTGAGGCTGTCCTGTCCCGAATACCTTCATTGCTCCTCCTTTTCTTGGGGAGTGGCAAGTGGTGGCATTGGTCTGTTTTCCGCCTGTTGCAGCCAGCCATGGTGCACAGACCAGCTATGATTGATACTCCTTTACTGTGTGAATTTCTGGGCAAAGTTGTGCTGTTGCTATCAAGTTCAATGAGGAGGAGGAGCAGTGGGGGAGACTGACGAAAAAGGGGAGTACTGTGGAATAAGTGCAGATAAGTGTGCAACATGAAAGAGGTGTTTAATATATGGAAACACAGGTACTTAAGAAAATGTGTTATGAATAATGGAGAGACACAAGAGGGGATAAAACTATAGAAGAAACACTATCGGAGAGAGAGGAGGGTATCCAGATGAAGATTTAAGGCCTGTGATGCTACAGTGAGGGGATGGGATGAACTACGGAACGGAAAGAGAAATACTGATATGGTTGACAGAGGATCAGAGAAACCTATGATGGTGCAGAGTAGAGAGAACATGCTTTGAGGCATAGAGATTAAAAAATATATTAACAAGATGAGTTAAAGCCACATTTTGGGTTAAAATTGGAATAAGGAAGCTTTGCTATGGTTAGCATAGTAGTGTTCCTTTTGTGTTAATAAAAGTTTTAAAATATTCTTTAGAGTGATGCATGTTGTATGCTGCTGTTTTAACTATTCCTTTTATATATATAGATATAGATATAGATAGATATGATAACAATGGTTTGTAGAACATCCATACACTTTTACCTATTTGTCCCTGTCAAATTCCTCTCATGGGAAACAAGGTGGCTCAGGAACTGTCAGAGAAAATCTCCCTTCATGTCTTTTGATGTTTAATTAGTCATTATGTTGGAGAACAGGAGGACAGACAAAGATTAATAGCAGAGAATTGTAGAAATTTACATTGGTAATAATCCCAATGGAGCTGAAGACATTAAGATTCGTAGGACATGTACAGCTCAGCTTGCCTCAATAGGACTGAAGTTATTAATATGCATAAATCACCAAGTCATATGTTGGTTGTGAAACCCTGGTGTATTTTCAAGCCTTCATTAAGCCTTTTTTTAAAATTCAAGCCTAGCATCAGGAAGGCTTTTCGATAACTGCTGTAGTTTGTTGATTCCTCTTGCTCAAAAAATTTATCCTTTGAGAATAAAAGGCTTTGACAAAAAAAAGGTTTGGGGGTTTGGTAGAAAAATCATTAGCAACTGTGATAATCTAATGCTTTGGGGTTGTTTTGTGGCATTAGAAGTGTCTTATTCTTAAAATAAGAAAAGTGTTTATAAATGAATCTGCATTTAAAATCCACCACAAATGACTGCAGGATTCTCTTCCCCCCCACCTTCAGTGCAAACAAGAAAAGGAGAGATGCAGGCCATGTGCTTCTTTGTTGTGTAAATGGAGGTGTTGAGCTTTTATTCAGCACTGCTTAACACATGGCGCAGGTGCACTTGGATGAGTCATAACTCAAAGCCTTGCAGGCTGAATAGAATGCATGAGAGGGAGAACTGTAGAAGCAAAATTAGTTGGATCTTTCTATTTGGCATTACTTCTGAAGTGGAGCTAGGGCCTGCCTTCTGTTACGCTACAAGAGAACTAAATCCAAGCTGCTCTGTTTACAGTATTCTTTTTTCTTTTTCCAGATATGAGATATTTTGGGTAGCCTAGGGGCAACTGTGTTCTGAACCTTCAGTTTACCTGGAAGCCAGGCATCCAGCTGGAGACACTTTAAAAAGTGTTTACTTGTCTAAGCTGTTGGGCTGAATAGCTGCTCGATAAATTTAAGAACACAATACCAAAAACCTAGGAATAATTCTCCCCTTCTTTCCCGCCCCATTCTACCAGCATAGGAGCTAAAAATAGAGTGGTAATTTACATTTTTTTCTATTAAATTATGCACATAAGCTTTCAGACTAAGGGCAAAATCTAGAGTAACTACAGGGAGTCCTTGCTCCAGTGTAAGAATAACTTACTCTGGATTCCAGTATGAATTTCCCATAGGTTTTCACTAGCTGGTGCAGTAACTACAGGTGCAAGTAAAGTCTCTTATGTGCTCCCGTAGTTACTCTGGATTTGGGGGTTAGAGGTCTTTTAGTAGACTTAACAAAACACCAAGAGAGACTTATTTATTTAGCATCTGGCAATTACATTTGCTGGGAGATCCTTTGTGACGTCTGCTGCTGGTAAGTGAAAATTGTTTATGCCCTTGTTAAATGGGCAGCTCATAAAACTCTTCTCTTCCAGGTGGAATCCTTCACAGCATGATCATCATCGCATCTAAGTTTAGGGAATGCTTTCAAACTTCCATAGGAACTTTGATGTCAAAGCTATAAATGGCTACAACTTCTGGCTCTGGTTGAATCACGACAGCTTTATCTTTTTCCAGGTCTCCCATCCAAGGGTTGTCCAGTTCTTTCCCTGCTTAGCTTTCTTCTGCAGCCTTTCACTCATCCACCAGACCATGCCTGCTACCAAGATAGATTAAAACATGTTAATATGTCATTCCTAAAATTGAGTGATCTAAATAAATTACATACTCATCTTGTTGGTCTCTCCATGCACTTCAGAAAATCACCTATAAGTTGATCTCACAGATAAGTCATTTTGAGCCAAAATAATTGAATTTTCTATGCTCCTTGGATAAATTGGGGTTAAACGTAGTGGGTGTCTAACTACAATTTTGTCTGATTTTACCTGAGGCTAGATCCTGAAAAATAAACCTACCTAAATAAAATTGTTAACCTAAGAACAGCCTAGTTTTTTCAGCCTAAATTATTCAAAATATAATTGAAGATTGTAAGATACATTATTATTCATTAACTTTTATTATTTTATAATAATAATAATTTTATTATTTTATTATTCATTAACTTTTAAAATTCTGTTCTTCATAGCCTTTTTAAAATACTGTAGTTCTTTGTAAATATAACAGTAGAATGATTAAAGTGCTTGGTCGGTTAAAACAGCATACACCTTATAACACTGAATTGGGAGTGTGCAGTTCCATTAACAGTGGAAATACAAGCAACAAAGACTGAACATGAGCAAGCTGAGCTACACATAGTTGCAACCTGATTTACTCTTTAGTAAACTTATTGCTTTCCATGGGTTTATTTTATGGTGCATTGAAGTGCAATCTGGGACTTTGTTTCAGATAGAAATTGAGATTAATTCCTGACATTTTTAAAACCAGACCTCTACCAAACATCTGCAAAATGAAACTAGATTGCAGAAGGTCAGGTGTGATCCTGCCAACAAGAAGATGACTAGTTGATAAGCACTGGCTTTTTTTCCTCATGAAGAGTAAAAAGGCTAACTTTGGCTGCATCTTTGAATCTTTCTTGTCGTGGTAACTAATAAACTTCTAACTATCTTTGCATTGTCCTCTTGTTACCTGAACAGCCCAGACCCCTAAAAGACCCTTTATTTCTGCCAATACATAAAGTATAAATCAAAGTGTCAGGGGAAGGGTAATTTACATTTTATTTATTGGCAGAAATTTATCATTTTATACACAAGTATAAAATGTATGGTAGATTTTTAGTATGGTAGATGAGTATTTATGGTAGATTTTTTTAATTTGTGGGAAAGTATTTTTCTTATTGGCACTTCAGAAAATACTAATGCAAGACATGTGTTCGTTTATTTTTCCTCTTCATTTTTTGAGTTTGAAAGAATCGCATAATGAAAGAAGAAAAAATACAGAATAAGTCAGTAATGGAAATAAGAACAGTCAACAGAAGCTTATATAAAGCAACAATGTTACATTATTCATTGCATTATACATTATACATACAGCGGGGCCTAAAAACATTTTTGTGAACAGAAGCCTTTAGCTAATGGGGAGATTTGGGGTCTGTATTTCTAGCAGTGCTCTTAGCTGGCTTTTTAACATTTTTAAGGTGGTAAATTGTGTTTAAATGCTTTAAAATATTTTATATATTTTATATTGTTAATGTTGTTAATATTGTTAAGTCAGCCTGTCCGAGAAAGGTGGGATAGAAATTCTGTAATTTTTATTTTGTACAAAAGGTACAATGTATTTTGTATTTTGTAAAAAAGGTACAATGTATTTTGTACCTATTTTAGAACTTATCTAATGAAAGATACCAGTACTGCATTGTAATAATGTGATATTAATATCTTTAGTGGAGTAACTTGTGACTGGTGCTGATATAAACATAGATTTTATATATAATATAAATGTCTATGTAACTTATCACATAATTTTATTTTTCTTAAAATAATAATAAAGGCAACTTAAGCATTTTTCCTGTGTGGTGAAAGGGTCTGTTTCTTGTGGATTGGAGTCATCCAATCCAGGGTGGACACAACATAGGGAAACCTGGCCAGCCTGTCACAGGAGCCTGTCGCCAGGACATTGCCTTTTCCACTAAAGTGGTACCTATTTATCAACTTGTATTAGTATGCTTTCAAACTGCTAGGTTGGCAGGAGCTGGGCTAAGGACAGGAGCTCATCCCATCTTACAGTACTTTGGACTTGAACTGCTGACCTGTTGGTCGGAATTCTGATCAATTCTTCTTACCCCAGCATTCTAACCACTTAGTCATTGCAGCCCCGTTAAAATAGTAAAGAAATATATTCAAATTTCTTTGTAAGATTATTATCAAATGTGGCATACAATAAACTCTTATTCACTTTTGGCACAACATTTTTAAGCCCTTGGATCTGAGGAAAAATAAAACTAACGACAATGAGAATTAAAGAAGGAGCAGTATAGCATAATGCTCAGCAAATTCTACAAGATGAAATCTGGGATTAAAGGCATGTTAAGACTTCTCATGTTACATTTAATTGCATTTTTCAGATCTAAGATGATTGTGTTCATCTTTAGGAATTTAATATGCCCATATGTGAGTCTCGCACAGGTGCCTGAACTCAAAAAGCAGCTATGTGTATCAGCACATTTGTGAATGACTTGCATGAATCAATGTATGAACAGAGTTACATTCAAGTACTGAAGTGTAATCTGAATTATGAAGCAGGTTAAATATAAATTACTTGAGATGCATGTCTACTCTAAGTTAAGCCCTGTTGTAATCAGTGGGGCTTACTCCTGTATTTTGTATTTTCTTTATTATTTTGTATTATATGACAGTATTGTAATAATTTTATATGAATATTTTTGGGTTGTTTAATGACTCTTCTGAGTTTCCATTATTTCTTATGGGAAAATGTGCTTTGATATACAAGCATTTTGGATTACAAGTTTGCTTCCAGAACAAATTGTGCTTGTAAATCAAGGTACCACTGTATTGTTCTTTATAAAGGTGAATCCCATGTTATGATGCTGTATTTTGCCATATGTATAAAAAAAGTGTGGTCTTGCAAATTCAGGTCTGACATAGTTTTCAAAGGTAATTTGTAAAATAAAGACATGGTTTTGCTTCCCTAAAACTCATTCCTTGCTCATTTACATCAGATTAAATTTTTTAAAATATTCTTATTATTGCAAAGACCTGGTTTATACAGCCATCTGCAGGAAACTGCTAAAACAACATAATTTTTGATATCCTGTATTATGTCTTTAATGGAAAGGTATCATGATTAAAAGAATCTAAATGTGAAATAGTAAAAATTTATATTGAACCAGCAGAGGGACCCCTTTCCTTTATACATTTAGAGAGTTGGATTAATTCTGGATCATGTCTGTATTTGTTGTAATATGTTTTATTTTCGTATGGAGTGTATACTGGAAACATGCACCTTTAGTTCATGTCAGATTAGCTCAGAATAAACTGAGCCATTTCTCCAAAGTCAAGCTGAATTCATCCTAGGCTGGCCTAGTCACCTATGATCCTTCAGCCCCACTTCACTTTTAGCAACCACATTTACTGGCTGTGGTGACAACAGCAGTGACAGCAGCACCTGCTTGAGGAAGTATGGAATTATCTTCCTCTCTTTCCTCTGGAACCACTGCCTGTCACAGTGATACTGTGGTCACTGGTTTGACGTGGTGACTTGAAATCGCCCTTGAAAAATAACATTTATAAAAGGCCATCAGTATCTATATGTTGTGCCACAGATTGGCTAAAATGGCGGAGAGATCTTTCTCATTTCTAGGAATACTTTTTTGATGTATGCAGTTAAACACAGGTTAGAGCTGACTTTGGAGCCCACCTTATGACAGCCACAAATAAATTTTACTTCCCCACCTTTACATCAGTGTAGTCATTCAACTGAACTTTTCCTAGTAGGCTTTTATGGATAGACATAAAACTATGTTTTATGTAGGGTTTTTATATCTAGACATCCATGTTGATATTGAAGGACCATTGGTTACCTATGAACACTTTCTAAGATACTGTACTGATAAAATCTCTCAGATAGTTTTTGAATTTCACTCTACTTTGAGAGTAGTCCATTATGTTGAATTAGAAATGAAAAGCAATGACCAGACAATGTCAGGAAATCCACACTCTTTTACCTTTGTCATTGCCTTACATTGTAAAAAGGGGAATTCTTCAAAAAGGTGGTTGAACTGGATGAGATAACTCAACTTAGGTATTTCTGGATGATATTATCTTTTCCAGTTCAGTTTCAGGCTGGATTATGATGCTGAAAACAACCTTTGTCACCCGAGTGTTGATTCATGCTGGAGGGTCTGTGCCCATGTTAATTTTGTTGGATCTTTTTAGGACAGTCAACTTGTAGTATTTGTTTGGCTTGCATGGCAGAATTGAGGTTCACAGTTCTATTTTGAATTGGCTCTGCTTCTGCTTGTCAAGTAGGTTCTGGAGGCTACTTGTTAATCTGTGAGGCTCCACATCAGTAGTTAACATCCACATGAAGCAGCGTTGTCAATATGCTGATGATATTAATTTTTTAAATTTTTTACTAAACCACTTTGCGAACTCTTTAGTTGAAAAGCGGTATATAAATACTGTAGATAGATATCCAACTCTCTCATATTTTCATCTGGCACCAATGAGGTAATGTTCTGAATCTGCGTCTGACAGTCCTGAAGAATGGGATTTGGGATGGGTTTAAAATATGTACTGGATGGTTTTCCACTCCACTCAAAGTCTGTTCATAGTGATCCTTAAGCTGCAATCCTAAACACACATTCCTGGGAGTAAGACCCAATGAACACAGTGGGGCTTGCTTCTGAGTAGACATGGTTAGGATTGTGCTCTTAGGCTTGTTTTGTTAACTACTGCAACTCAGAGGGGACTGCCACTGAAGACTGTCCAGAAACTTAAGTTGGTATTAGTTTATTCCTATAAAGCTGTACATGGCTTAGCTCCTATTTATGCACAAGATAACTTTGTTTATGAGCCTTTCTGCATAATATGAGATTCTGCTGAGGTTCTTTCTGCTTAATATGAGGTTCTGCTGCACAGCAGACAGCTACTAAGTTGCAGCTGGTGGAAATATGCAATGGGGTCATTTCAGTGTCTCTACACTGCCTACTTGTTAAGTTCTAGTAAGTACATCTTTGTTTATTTTGTTTTTGTTTTTTTTAAAAAAAATATTCTGATATGCTTCAGTTTTATTTTTGCTCAGGCTGTCTGTTGATTTCTGTTTTACTTTTATGTATTTTGTTTGGTGTGTGTTTTGTTTAACTTTATTTTTAGTGACGTTGTACTCTGTCTTGGTGACTGTTATTGGAGTAGAATGGTACCCTGTATATTTTAAAAATTAAAATTAAAATGTGTTTGATTTTTCATTTTCTTGTTATCCACGTGAGGAAACACTTTTTCTGCTTTATAGACAATACTGACTTCCCACAAAACCTCAGGGCTAGACAGGTGAGGTTTTGGTGATTGCTGCGTGGTTGCTGACATTGACTCAGGGGATTGCCAAAATAAACCTACCGATGAATAGACACTTGGAGAATAGTGGAGCAGAAGATTTTCTTTATTACATGTAGTTTGATCTTTTCATTTGCCTTTATTGTCAATGAAATTTGAAGAAATGAGATCTCTCTCTGTCTGAATTTGTTCTGTCCATCTGAATTGTTAAATTAATTCTTGTCATGTCTTACAAAAGATAAAGAACAAGTGTACTGATTCTGAGTATCAATTGTTCAGTTATGCTGTCCTTGAGCAATATTATGAATCTGGTGCAGATGCTGCTCAGGTAAAATGTTCATTTAAAATTAGGTCATATGAGACTAATGTTGGGGGCAAATAAAGTATGCTGTATCTGGTACTTTTGTGATAAGTTATAGGAACTCTTCCCCACAAAAGCATCTTATCTTTAACTGTTGTGTACTGTCCCACTACTTCATACAGCATCCTGAGACATTTACACATGAGCAAAACTGGTAGGTTAGAAAAGACTTCTCCTTCAGGAAACAGCCTAAAGCTTTTGTCCTACTCATAATTGAGTATCCCAGCAAAATGTTGAGGCTTCAATAGGTTTGCTATGCTTGGCTTGGATTTCTGATACAGTTCTAGGAGTAAAGCTTGTCTTGTAAACATGTTTACTCTAGGAGTAAAACATGTCTTGTAAAGGTTTGCATAAATAAATATAATTTATTAATAAATATATGTTTAATTATCATATTTGGTCATCCTTATTCTTTACTTCATTCTAAGAATTTTCCACTTCTGAGCATTCGATTTAATCTTGGTGAAATATCTCAGGTGGAAAAAATGAACCTGTGATAAGTTTCAGTTGCTCACAAGGAGAAAATACATCCACACAGTATGATTGCAGTAAGAGCAATGATTTCATTTGGAGAAAAGAATTACAAATAAATATGTAAGTAACTTTTCAGAAATGGGGAGAAAAAGGAAGAAAATGGCACAATTGGAAAACATACTTGGACTGGGGAAAAAAGCTTAGTCCAAATGTCATGTCTTTAAACAACAGTTAATGGGCTATTTTTCTTTAAAATAGGTTCAATGTTGTATTAATGTGCAACACAACATACTAATGCTACATTTTTCTTTCAATCAGTTCTTTCAAAGGGGACCCAGGGTGCTCTTTGTGAATATAGTGAAAATAGGAGTCTAGTAATCACTTAATGAATGCCAAAGTGCTTCTTGGTTTTTGGTTCAGGAAGCAATTAGTTGTCTAGGTCCTCCTCCTTGCATGTGATTCAACATTTCCAACCCATGTCAGTTCTTAAGTGTATTTGCAAAAGTTGGAAGCGACTTTAGAGCGATACACATGGAAGTCTGTGGTGCAAGGTCTTCTCTGTCACAAGTACTTTTATTTTAATTAAAATAGATTAATAGCTGTTTCATCATTGGCATTTTAACTTTAAAACTAATAGCTTTAGTATGAATGTAGATACCAATGTTCTTTTAACAGAAATGAAAATTTTTATATAGGCTACAGAACTTTGATTTGTTTACTTAGCAGCTAACGATAAACACTGAATTGAAAGAAAGCTTCGTGTGCACCCACACTCTCTCTCCCCCCCCCCATTTTCCTGTATGAGATGGTTCAGTCCTATTTTGCATAAATTCCTTCTGAGTAGATCCATGTGCGCTTGCATCAGGCTGAAGAATTACTGTGTTTGATCAGTGGATTGATGTCTTGGAGGGAAGCTGTGCACTTTGACTGCAGGCTGTATCCTTTTTAAAGGGAACATGTATTGTGCCTACCCTGTACCTGGTATAAGCAGCAACACTTTGATGTATTACTACAATGGAAAAACGGTAAGGGGGGGCAATCTGGCTTTCCTTTTGTTCCTATAGTTTCCAAAGTCTGTTAAAGGGCTAGAAGTGTTTTACTGTAATTTCTAGTCTAGTCAAGTAGTTACGTTATTCATAGGGCAGATTACTTCAGTTATAAAATGCCTTGATCTATTCATATAATACTTAAAACATTTATGTTTATAATTCCTAATTATATTTACAAATGCTGTACTTTTGAAAACATAGAGTATTTCTATTACATGAAATGAGGAAAAAATGAAGATGATCCTAGTTAGTTCTTTAAATTCAGCATACGCTGCTATCTTAGAATGTTTCAGAAAGCAGTCAACCAATAAGACTGGTGTTTCCTGTTTGGAATTAGAAGTCCAGATACTTTCCTTATTACTGCACCATCTGTTTTCAATAACAGAAGCATTTTGGACGTACTCAGTCTGATTCATAACTTTGAGTCTTTAGTTTGAATCATTATTTTGAGCAGACTTTAAAAGAATAGAAACTTGGGACAGAAATTTATAACAGAAAAAGTTTGTGAACATTTTTTTCTTCACTTTCTTCATCTTCATTTTTTCTTCATCTTAACTATCAGCTGTTTAACATGTATGCTTTAAATTTGCATTTATTAGGAAAAATGAATGGCTCTTGTTAAGAGTTTAACAAGTGCTGTCTTTTTTATAGTTTTGCATTTTTGGGTTGCCTGGATCATAGCAAATTGGGAATAGAACCTTTCATATGAGCCTTAAGCTCATTTTTCTGTATTTGAAGTTGTTAAAACTGATGGTGGATATTTATATACAGAAGTCAAATAGGATTGTGTTATGTGTTGTGTGTATTATTCAAGATGCAAAATCATCTGATCTTAACCTTGTTTAAATTTTGTGAGTTTTGTGAATTGTCAAATGATCTCTGTGAAAAATGATAAATTGGAATGAGTATTGAGGTATCTACATTTCTTATAAGTATTCATGTATTATAATTGAACATAAATGTGTAGAGCTATTAATTTTAACATTGTACATGTAAGCTATATGATCAACTTTTTAATATCTTAAATAGATGTCTGTGGCAGTATTCTAGCAGCAGGGAATAGTATCATATAACAGACCTTTCTAAATTTATTAAAATGCTTCTGTGCTTCAGAGAATTCAAAAGTAACAGAAGAAATGGGTTGATCTTTTTGGTGTAAACCACTCAACATTCTTCAAATGTGTAACTGTTTTCATTTATATCTGTTCCTACCTTTAAAGTTTTATGTGAAGATGCATATGTCAAAGTAAAGTAAAATGAAGTCTGCCATTCCTCTTAAACCAGTCACAGTATGTCATGGAGTGTTGATTTTATTCTTTTTTCCAGCACAGAACGTTTCTCTTTGTTCTATAGAAAGGAGGAAAGCTTTGATCTTACTAAGTATTTCCAGGCTTGTAATGGATTGAAGTGCTGGTAGTGTAGAAAAAAGCAGGAGAATTTATTGTGTCTGCTTGCTCTGGGTTGGAGTGACTTTCATGAGCTTGAACAGTTAGCAAATAATATGAAGATTTCACACCCTCCTTTTCCTTATTTGTTGTGATCAGGGCTTTGTTGCATATTGGCGGGAGTACTCAGGAGTACTCTTTGAGTACCAGCATCTTTCTTCCCTGAAAAAGTACTGGTTGTGACACTTCATTGTTGAGGCTTAATAGAATAACTTTGAAAACAAAGCAGGGAGAGGTTGAGAACTGAGAAATACTAGCTCATTCTAGCACTGGTGTAGCACATGGAAGCATCTCTCATATTTATGTTGGTGGACAGTAAATGTTTGACTTTTGTAGTTGTCTTCTCTTACTGCCATGATTCAGAACTTTATTCTGAGTTGTTTTTGCCATGCTCTGTAAGATTTGTGGATGAATGTCAAGAATAAATAATTAATTCTTAAGACCAGATCACTCTATGTTATAAACAGTTTGCTAATAGTTTTTGACCAAATGGTAGGTAATGGTTTCCAGTTTGATAATTTTAGATAAATTGGGATTTTAATTCCTTGTTAAATCTCAGCTGATTTTGCTGTGCAAAAGTGCCAAATTCTTGTGTGCCAACAGCTGTTAACATAAATGCTTTAAATCATTTTTAGAGCTTGTGTCAAGGTACAGTTCCTATTTGCAGCATTCATTGATCATCCCTTTTGACCTTAAAAGAGAATAAGAATTTAGGGAGAAAACTAATAGAGGCTATAAACTGAAAAGGGATTGTTCTTAATTACCATTGAGAGAGAGCAAAGAGCTGCCACACACTCCAATGTTTATATGTGGGGTGTGGGAGAGAGTAAAAATCAGTTTCAGTGTGTTCAGAAAAAAATGTGATACATTTGTTCTTTATTACCTAAGAGTGTTAAAAACTTCAGCTTTAAATCATAAAATGTTAAAGTTGCATGGTGTTTTAATATTGAGCAAAAGTCATTTTGATTAGCTTGATTCTAAATGGAAAAAGCATTAGGCTGTCTGCAAGACTTGCAGCGTAAGCAACTTATCAAGCTACTTTCCAAACTGAAATCTTGTTCATTTTCTCTTTGCCTGTTAAATTCTGGGACCAAAATGTACAGCACAAGAATTAGGAGGAAGAGTCTGTTATCTGCTCATGTGGAGGTCAATTTGTCAAATGCTCTTTGTAATAAAGGTGGATAAATGGATGGTCTTGTGCTGTAGTCTCATTTCAGCATAGCTCAGCCATGACCCAGAAGGGTTTTCAAAGTCAGACATATTCTTCTAGCCATCTCACCTAGTTCCCATTGAAAATTGTGTGATACCCTATTTTATCACTATGGTGGTAGTGTTATTGGCGTTAAAAAGGTGTTTGTTTTCATTTTGTTGTAAATATGCAGTATATATTCTGTTATTGGATATCCTCAGTGAATGAGAATGGATTCAAGATTATTATCTGCAATCCATCAAAAGCCTTTTCTAGGCAAATTCCTGTTACACCACAGTGGGTGAGGAAAAAATGCTGGGTGAGGAAAAACTGTGGTACTTATGGAAGACATTCCTGAAGATTTGTCCATAAGAGCTGCTTATCACAAGACTGGTGATATTCTTCTTTTTGGAGAATATCATTACAGGTTGTCCCTTGATATTCACTAGAGTTCCATTTTGGAATTCCCCATTAAAAAACTTGGGTAAAAGCAGTGGGAAAATTTAATTAAAATTTAAGATTTAATTAATCACTTCCAGATTATTTTCCAGGTCATGCCTCAGTATCTGCAGTGGTTTGATTTTGGGACTCTCTGCTGATACAAAAGTATGTTAAACAAAAGCAGCTTAAAAAATAAAAAGTATGCCTCTTTATAATAGTTTAAAACTGATTTTCTTCCTGTTTTAGAGAGGTAGTCAACAATTAGAAATGCAAAGGATCCTGTGCCTTTGCTGGCTCATTTGAAGAACAGAATGATTGGTTGCATGACTGCCTTTCTACAACAAGAAGAAAAACACTTTTAAAACTGATTTTAAAAGGATTCATTTTTTCCCCTTATCCAGGGATTAACATGTTCCTTCTTGCTTGCATTGGCCATTTGGGCCATGTGTAACAAGACTGGATCTGTATATTGAGAATGAGCAGTTTACTAAAATAAGGTGAACTGCTGTTGGAGTGTGTTACATTGTATATATGCATATAATGTGGAAGCTGGCCTGAGATTATTCTTAAGAAATTGCTTGACTGTGTAGTGTTCCTCTGCCTGTAGTTTTATAACCTAATCACAGACTAAGGAAAATGGCTTTGGCCATACAGCTTGGAGAATAATGTCCCTGATTGTAGCAACTATCTTTTATTTTGCCTTTTTAAGTCTTCAGAATAAATTATTCAGTTCTGCTTTGCAATTAAATTGAAATTGAGATAGCAAATTGCCTTAACACTATGTTGAACATGACCCTTCCAAGCAACATCAAACCCCTCTTCCAACACCTATCTCTGATTGGCAGACCAAGTGCATTCGTAATCTGACAAATTGAATATGTGTATGTGATGTGTACACCTAATGCTCTAGTAAATGGAAAAGAACTTTAGTCAGGAACAACATTCTTCATTACAGCACAGCATTGTGAGTCGATATTGAATTTAGTATAATGTTCACTAACCCTTTAAAAGCTATTGTGCTCTAGTTTATGCAATTATCAGAATTAAGCATTTCTTTAAATGTCCCTTGTTCAAGCTAGGAGGATATGGGATAATGATTAACCCTTTTACTGTTTTTTTTAAGTATCTTTCCTGCAAATAAATAAGTAGCATTTCAGAGATATTTTTGGGATGCTTGTTTTCAATGTGCAGGAAAAATCGGGGAGGAGTATGCAAACATGGGAACTCCCTCATCCCCACCATAACTATTGCTTCGGTTATGTTTTATAGCACAATCCTCTGCATGTTTACTCAGAAAGAAGTATTACTGAGTTCAATGGAACATATTTCCAGGTGTGTTAGACTGCAGTAATTTTAGGTTTCTCTTAGCCAAATATAAAATTATGAGTGGCTACTTCTATCACAGTAAATTGAGTGACCTTAAAAACCCAAAATTTAAGGGGAAAGCTCACAAAATATTTTCATTAATAATTTTGTATTTTCAGTGAAGTTTTTAATTTTTTATAATATCAACATGAAGAAAAAAATTGTGATTTTAGATTTCATAACCAATTTATTTTAAAGTCTTTCCAAACTGTAGAAGAAAGTTTAAAAGTTGATTAGCAAAAACAGAATTCCAGTTTAAAAATAACAAAACAGCATGGCACTTCAAACAACAAAAATCAGTTAGAGCCAACGGTGCCCCCCCCCCGCCCCTGCAAAAAACCCTAGTCAGTCAAAGGCTTAGCAGAGCAAAACAAATTTAACTATGGGTATGCCTCATTATCCACTAGAGTTCAGTTCTGGAACCTCCCATGGAATTAAAGTCCCTGGATTAAAAAAAACAGTGGAAAAATATATTCAGAGACTCGCTTCCAGGTTTCTTACTCCTCCATTGCTCCTAATGGAATATTGTTGTCTCTAAACAGTTGCAGTGGTTTGATTCTGGGACTCCCTGCTGATACAAAAAATGTATTAAATAAAAAGCTTGTCCCTATACAATAGTTTAAAAAATGGCTTTTCTTACTGTTGTATAGAGGGTGTCAGGAATAAGAAATGCAAAGACTGCCTGTTTTTTGGTGGGGGGAGTGATTGAAATGAATGGAATGATTGCTTACATTACATATTCAGCTATCAGCTGGGCATCCAGGTTTGAGACTGAAGAGCCACCCCTATTTCTCAAACAGTGAATGTGAGATCCTTCAGGAGTAAATTCATCCCAATTTTTAACTACAGTTCTCCTCACTAATAGTACTTGTCCAGATTTATTTTCAGCTTCTTAGCCCTCATTCAGCAAATAACTGACTTCTATGGCTTTCTCATATGATTATAGAAAAGAAAGAGAACTAGGTTTCAGCCTCATGGGGATAACACTCATGCCCCAGTGAGATCTTCTCCATTAATATTATATTGGATATTAAAAAGCGTGGGAACAGAATGAACCAACATCCAAGGTACAGTACTAATAGTTTCTGCCAGTTCCACCATTTGGTATGTATGCTCCAGAAAGGTCTGTAAAACATGTCTCCTAGCCCCATCAGGGGATCTAGCTGCATCAGGGGATCTGGTTGATAGTGTCAGAAGCTGCAGAGATGTCCAGCAAAACCAGTGGAGATTTACTCCCCCTTCCAACTCCCAGCACAGATGATCCATCAAATCAACTTACAGTGCAATCCTGACTTATGCCAGAGAGAACAGCCCAGTAATAGCAGCCTAAAGGAGGCATATCCAGAGCTGACACTTAGGCCAAATCAACAGAGCTAGGAGCTGGCCTAATTGCTGCTGAGGAACAAGTAAATGGCATCTGGGTACAGCTTGCTCCTGAGGAGGCCTGCCTCATATCACACTGAACAAGGAACAGCTGTGGTACTTACACCCTGCCTGCTTTATGGGAAAGCCCAGAAGTTCCTGGCAACCAGTTACAGCTGCAACATGATGGAAAGAAAGGGCATGGCTATCTGGGGAACTGCAAAAGTAAGAGGACAACACTACCAACCCCAAAAATGTAGGGCACCCAAGATACATGAGAGATAGGACCAAAGAAAAGCTGGGGACATCCAAATCCTTGGTTGTCATGTGATTCATGAAAACACGACAGTACCTGTAGTGTAAGGGTGGGTGCAAGGGGAATGGCTGCTGGAATGTGCTATGGAAGTTGTGTCGTATCCTGAGGTGGGCAGTTGTAGTTGTGTTGTATCCTGAGGTTCAGAGGCCTGGCAGGAGTGGTGCTTTGGGTGGTCTAGGATGGTCTAGGATTTTGAACTTTTTTCTTTTGCTTCCATTTTTACTCTGACTTACACTTCAGGATTGCACCCTTAATAACATTTACGAACACCTTGAGCCATTGACATGTCATATTTGTAAAGATACTTTAGAAATAGGAGCAAGTATGTATTTTTGTAAGTACTGTAGATTTTTGTTTTTTTAATTTATAAAGATAATATAATTGCTGTAAATAATTTCCTGCTTATCAGAAATATTTTTTTGCATTTATTAATCCTGGATTTGCTAATTATTTATTAATAATAATAATTATTATTATTATTAATAAATATTATTAATCCTGGATTTGCTAAGTGAGAAAATGCAAATAAAACTTTTGAGCAATAGTTGGCTACAGCTGACTGTTACAACAAGTCAAAAGCTGACTTGTTGTAACAGGCAATATATGGCCATCCAAGAACCTCTAGCACTAGATTTTCTTAGAGCAAGGGAAAAGTTGCTTGTTTTCCTACCCCAAGTATATGTTGCAATAGTCAAGAAACATTTACCGCACTTTGCCCAGATATCAGACTTGCCAGTTTTTTATTCTGATAAAAGGGTAGGTATGGTTGTGGTATGAAGTTTCATTCTACAAAGTAGGCTTCCATCAGTCTTGAAAGACTATGGTATCGTGCTCAGCGCCGCATACGCTGCATGCGAAGCACGAAAGTGTGGGTTGGATTTTTTATGGAGGATAGGCTGTTACCCAAGCAGCAAATCCTCCCTCTCCATGCCGCTGAATTAGTCCAATGGAAAGGCAGAGCCAATACGATTGGATCCAGTTGGCGTCGCAGAGCTGGGCTAAGGACAGGAGCTCACCCTGTCTTGTGGGGCCGACCCGGGAATCGAACCCTGGCCTTCTGATTAACAGGCACAGCGTCTCTACCGCTTGCGCCACCCACAGCCCTGAATGGTTCTACAAACCATTCAGGTAATTATGAAACTGCAAAACTAAAGAAATTGCTAGAGACAGTTCTGATTTTTCAATCCTTCCACATGAAGTAATTGTATAAAATAGTCTTGCTGGTTTGTCAGTGGTTAATCATAACATGAAAGGCCAACGCTTATTATTTGAAAAAACTACATTTATTAGGTGGCTTTACCATGAACATTTTTTGATTGCTACATTTAAAAATGAATTCAAGGAACATAAAGTTCATTTTTCCTTTTATGAATTCCAGAGCAACTTTCATTTAAAAAAGCAGAAAAACAAAAATCTATATCTACTGTGGAGATGCTGAGTTTTTAATTTCTGTGCCAACATGGAAATGTTTTATTGTGTCTTACAACTGTGCATACACTTATAGGTGCTTACTTTATGCTGACATTCAAACATTACAGTTGATTGCATATTACTATGAAGACCAGTGATTTTCAGGTTTTTCCTTCTCATGACACAGACAAGGCACTAATATTGTCAGTGCACACCATCATTGTTTTAACAATTGACAAGGTATACTATGCTGCTGAGGAGGGGGCTCACAAACCTGACCAATAAATGAACCTTCCCCAAACTCCCATGGTACACCTGCAAACCATTCAATGCATACCTGTGTGCTACTGATACACTGATTAAAAACCACTGGTGTAGACCATGTATACAAAATCAGTCAACATTTCTCTGAAATCTAGTGTAATCGGTGAACATGCATATTGAAGGAGACATTAATGGTAAGTAGGTGTGGCATTAATTTGCCATTCACAGTGTGGTCCTTCAATCATTCCTATACCATGTTTGTTTAAGTCGGGTGTTCAAACACTGGGACCAAATGTGGCCCTCGGCAAGACCTCCCTATCAGGCCATGGGCAATCCTTGTAATGTCTCTAATACACTCTTGTATGTAAATTTATTCAAATTGGAAATGCAAATCATTTTTCTGACCCCTGACATGATGTCAGAAAGATGATTTGGCCCTCCTTCCAAAAAGTCTGGACAACCCTGGTTTAATTTAAGCATCTCTTGTTATTCTGCAGAAAATAGATAGCATTAAGTAATAGAATCCTGTCCTCTGAAATTAACCTTTAATCTGACATAGTCTGGAAATACTAATCTCTTATCTCAAGTATTGGGACTTGGTCTGCTGCTATCGCAACAATATTGCCCAGACACCACCAGACCCTCCTGCACAGGGACATGTGGAAAGTGCGAAGTCATGCTTTGACTTTCCATGTGGCTGTAGTAACTCTTGACTTTACTTTAGGAATGTAAAAGGATAATATGTCATGTATGACATTCAGTGCACAATCCTAATCAATTTAGGCTGACAAAACTCACCTGGCTAACTTCCCATGGTGGTGTGGCAAGGCAGGCAAATGTTTGTAAACCTGCCTAATGCCCTAAGAGTGGAGCATACAGCAGTTTTGTGACATGACACTTTTGTGGCACCCTCAGACTGAAGGGTATGCCCTGGTCCTGTGGCAGCCTGCCCACACTACAGTGGCCCAACATCCTAACAGGTTATGGACCTGTTTTCCTGGCTTTCCTACCATATTTTATTGCCAGGAGACATTTAGTGCCATGCAGTGCCACCTACTATTTCTCACTGTACATTCCAATAAGGGCAAGGGCAGCAAGCGCTCTATTCAAAGTTGATTCAAGCAGTGGTTGAGTCTTACAATTGAGCACCTCCATATCTAGTGGTGTCTGCCTTCTGAGTTTCTGCTGCTCATAGTTTTCACCCTAAACAGTCTCTATATGTCAGTGGTGTTCAGACATTTCAGCCCGGGACCCCCTTTCAAACTTAAAAATTAGTCAGGGACCCCCTGTCAAACTTAAATGGATGAATCCCACCCCCTTGCAACTCCCCCGACCTGAGGTTGTGACCTCCCCCCAAGGGAGCCCTGACTCCCACTTTGAATACCACTGCTATATATCCAGTACACACAGACTGCAAAGTAATCTTAAGTTTCTGATCTTCTTTGGGCTGTTTTGATAGCATTGAGGATAGTTCTTTGAAAAATCAAATTACCGGTATATGGCATGGCAGTCAGTACTTCATAGAACATCTTCAGAATGTGATCTAAGCACCCCAGAACTGAATCAGAGTTTGAGAAACTGGCATTTAATGTGTGTACTGAGAGCATAATGATGTCTGGTGAGATGTAGGCTGTGAGTTTATCCTTCAAGTAAAATAATTGTACTGAAGTTGGTACAGTTGTGTCCCCACCTTAGACTCTGTTTTCATATTTACAGTTACCTGCAATTCATCAATCTCATCCCCAACGGAGGATCTAACTCACAAATCCCCCATGTTAATCTTATCTGTTCTTATTTTGTTTGCCCTCCTCTTGCTGTCTACCTGCCATAGCTGCTTGTGGTGATATGAATCCCTCCAAACTGCTTCCTCTTTGCACACACTAGTTAAGACTTGCCAGTGCTGACAAGCAAGTGCAAACAGGAAGCAGTTTGGAGGGCAAGTACTAACAAGCATGTGTGAAGAGGAAGCAGTTTGGAAGGCTTGTGTGGGGCAACAATAAATATTGGATAAAAGTAAGCTTTTTGTATAAACAAGTGTGCCTTCCCTGTCGTTTTTCCTTTGTAAAAGCCATCTCATCATACAGTATTCACCATCATTATATCTTTTTCTGCCAGCCCCATTTTCAAAGGCGGGGTAGAGGAAAGTCTAGCATTACACCAAGGAATATACTTCCCTGGCTTCTACAAGCACCAATTGCTGATGCATTTCTATTGGCATTGCTAATGAATGCAACATCACATTCACTATAATTTTTAAAAAGAAAAAAGCCCTGTTCACAAATCCTGAGAGGAAGCACACATCTAATGGGGAAGCATGCAAAGGTTGTGGGACATCAACAACAGAACAATTATATCTGAAGAAAATGGCTAGAAGTTGCATGCCCTGACAGGGCCCAATGGGCACTCAAGGAGGATTTGCAGCATATGAAAGTTGGTATGGATCAGACCATTGCCATCAATAGGAAATCACCAGGACCCAACACAGCTGAGTGTTTGCAGTTTATAACCTTTAATGGGCCATGACGGGGGAGGGGAGGAAAGCATGGGAGCACCTAAGTCTGCTTTGTTCTGGATTGTGTCCTTTGCCTGGACAAAGGACACATATTAGATAATATGCACATATTTAAAATGTGCATATTAGAATGAAGCATGTGGCCATATTTTATAGTCTAAAATATCTTAATTGTCAAGTTGTAATTATAAGCTTGGATCTTGTTACTCATGGACTGCCTAATCTCAAAATCTTGGTAATCCTTTTCTCTCCTTTTTGCTTTTAAATTTTTGTTTGTAGTAACAAAAAATAAAACCTGTAATTATTGGAGAGAGGGGGTTGGCAGTCATCTGCAGGTGATCAGATGACTTAAGAAACCTGGTTTTAATTTGGGGGTGGTTCTGACTGTAACAAAGGAAAGCTTGCTCTTTTTGTGGAGTTGGCAGACTGTTTCTCCGCATCTGGTGTTCATGAAGACTTTGAGACCACATCAGTTGTGTTTTGCCGCAAGAATCATTTGATCTTCAAAATCCAGACTGGAAGAAGTGCAGTTTGATATCACTGTAGCAATGTTTTGCAAACTATACTTAAGATACCAAAACATGGTGAAATGATACACAGTATATGCCATCCCTGAAGTGCTCTGGCCCTCTCTAAGGAAGCATTTTTCTTATACTTTTGACTATGCAACTGGCTTGTAAAAGGTTTTTGTTGTAGACAATTCTCCTTCAGGCTTTCGTTTCTCAAGATATTAGCAGTACAGTTCTATGTATTAGTTTTAACCCCTATGAAATTCAGTAGAACTTATAGAATAGTGTGTATACTGTAGTATTGCATATACAGCAAGTCCTCACTTAAAGTTGCTTCATTTAAGTCGTTTTGTTATAAAGTTGATTTTTTAAAAATCAATTCCTGTCAAAGACCACTGTCCATGCAGCATTTTCACATTCTTCCCATGTCTGCATAGGTTTTCTTCAGCCTAGAAGGCCCACATTCATTTGTTTAATATTAGAAATGTTTATGGTCCTAATTTAGATGTATGGAGAATGTTTTTTTGACCAGAAATATACTGTAGAAATGTAAATCTTTTTATCAATTAGCCAATGGTAAAATTTATTTTGTTATAGGTTGTTTTGCTTAAAGTTGCAGTTTCCAAGTTTCAATATTGACAACTTTAAGTGATGACTTCCTGAGTGACTCCATATACTAGCTTTACTTCAGGTTTGCTCTTAAATTCTACTTAGTATTGTTTCTACAAAGTTTGTGCTTTTTGTCTTGCTCTGGGCTTTAGTGCTTTAATCAACAGCCACCTCCGTTCCATGTCTGTTTCCTGTTCTTTAGCTTGTAATGGATTATAGTAACAAGGACTGTACAGTTAGCTAAAATGTTTAGTTTAACTTGTAGTATAGATATTATACTAAAATAAATCTTAGACAAAAACTCAGTAAATTGTGTAGATTTGAAGTCTGACAAGTGGTTGGAAAGAATGTGTGGGTATATATAACAAATGTTCCTAATGTACCTGTTGTATTCATGTAAATTGTAAGAAGCTGTACCATGTTAAATTTGGCAGAAAGTAAATTTTTAAAAATTGATTTTAAAATTAATGATTTGTTGTCTTACACTTCCTGTCTCCTCATGCATTTAATTACTGTTTAGAATATCAAAACTACATTTCTTCTGCAGCAAATGTACTGTTTATACAGGTCTTTCAATTTCACTACAGATATTAACATAGCAGAAAGACATTCTTCTGGGTTTTGGTATACAGATTAACATGTGTAGTTGATTACTAAACTTTCCGTTTGTAGGTTTATACCATAAAAAGGAGTCCTTAATTTTCTCTTTTCTAGCAGCCAAAAAGTGGCAGAAGCAATGTGTAAAAAATATACCATGTTTACTCCAATCTAACAGCTTTTCATCCAAATTTAGTCTCCAAAATCAGAGTGCACTTTAAATTTGAGTAACTATGGTATTTTGTCTTTACTTAAAAGTCACTATTTAGTTTAACAGTTTACTATATTTTAATAAAAGTGTATCGTAAACCCACTCTTGTATAAAGTAGGACAATTAGGTAAAAATCATTACAAACCCATTCTCATATTATTATTGTCATTTATCTTGTTGCATGTGGTAAAACTAAATTTTACACCTGCTTTGCATTACAATCCCCAGTAAACTTTTTTTTTCATCTCAAGCCTTTTAAAAATTGGAGTGGGCATTAGATCCAGTTGCACATTAAATTTGAGTAAATACGGGTATATAAATGTAGAGAAAATCTTTGCATACAAATCCTTGTAGAGAAATCCTTGTATTTCTTATTTCTCAAAAAGCTATGACAATAGATCTAATAGTAGTGTCCCTTATTGTCTGGACTACTGATAGGAGAAGCAAGGAAAGAATTATTATACAGAATTATACCACCACCACAATGATTCTGGGCTTGTGAAACATTTTCTCAGAAGATTTTGAAGAAAACTTCCTAATGCTATCCACAGATACTGGCAGATAAAGTCTTGGATTATAGTATGAAATGCCCAAGCCATTAGAATTTTGCAGTACATTTGGAAGTTAGCTGATCATTATTGGGCATGTCTGTGGTATAGTCAGCATCCAATTAGCAGCGAATGTAGATCATTTGACATGAGAACAAGCTTAAAATTTAAGCATTACTGTACTTTCCAGGTTTTTTTAATTATAAAATTTTCCACCAGTTGTTCTCAGCAAAATTGTTTGGCCCGTCTGCTTTCCCCTGCACTTTGCAGTACTGTATTGTCCTGCGGAGGCATACCATCACAAGGCATTAGAGGTGTGCAGGATGGTTAATGCAAGTGTTGAATACTGTATTGTCAAACTGATTACCATCCTTACTTTAGGCCAGTGGTTCCAAACCTTTATGATTGGCAGCTCCCTTGACCATTGGCTGCAACTCCCCATTAAGGCTAAGGTTTTCTTGCATAAGGCTGCAGGTTTTTCACAAAGATTCCATGGCTTTTGTGGCTTATGCTCCTAAAGAGGACAGTGTTCCCATCACCTGTCATAATATGGGTCCATTCTAAAATGAGATTCTAAAATGTCCAGATTTTAGACAGTTCTGTGTCAGTAATTTTTATTGTTTTCATTTAACTTCTGTTACATAGGCTAAAAAGATTTTCATTTTTCCTGACAAAGTATTGAAAATATGGTGAACTGAAAATGAATTCAACCTTCAATTTTCTTAAAAGTGTGATTATTTGGATCAAAGTTAAATTATATACTAGTTACTATACTTTGAGCGCAATCCTATCCATGTCTACTCAAAAGTAAACCCCACTGTGTTCAATGAGACTTTCTCCCAGGAAAGTGTATTTAGGATTGCAGTCTTTCTGTAAGATAAATATCTGAATGCTTACCAAATAGCACTCTAATCTAGTCATTTGCTGCAGGTGTCTGAAGAAAATACTGTAGAGCTATTCAAAATGGACAGTAAACATGTTTTATGTTTACTTTTATGTTCTATTTTATGGTTGTTTTTTTTTTAAAAAAAACTATCCCAGACTTTTAAAGATTGTTTGTTGCAATTTAGGAGAAGTAGCAGATTATAGGACTGCCATGGGGTCTCTTTTAAATGAAATCAGGCAGTGAGTCTTGGCTGTATACTGGTATATTTTACCAAAATACTGGAATTGTAGTTGAGTGAACTTTCAAAAAAAAAAAAGCTCTTTTTAATGGAAGCCTTTTAAGGCAAATTAGTTATTTAAAAAAATAATTTTAGTAATTGCTGTTGTTTGGAACAATGAATTTGTGCAAGTTTTTATGCTTTCAAAGCAGAATCAACACTAGGACTTCATCAGTCTTTCTTCTTGAATTAGCACCCCAAGGGGAGAACAGAAGACAGGCAAAGTTACTCAAGTTTCTTAGACAACTTACTGAAAAGTTCTAACTGAGGAATTAAGTTGTGACTGCAGTCATTCTGTGCTTGTTTTATTATTTTATGTTTGTCTGCAATGCTTTATTGTGTGATGGTAATCCTAATGGGGCTTTTAAGCATAGACATTTGTTCTTTTTTCTCATTTCATTGTATGCAGGTCTATGCACCATCTCCTAATTCGGATGATTTCAATAGAGAATCTCCAAGTTATCCATCTCCTAAACCACCAAGCAGTATGTTTGCTAGCACTTTCTTTTTACAAGGTAAGACAAGCTTTGAAGCTAGTGGAGGATAGGGTGGCATGGTGTGCAACAGTCATGAAGAGTCACATGTTATACGGAATAAATGAACGGATTGAACAATCTAAGATTAAGATTTAGGAGACAATAAAGGAACAAAGGATAGTAAATATGTGGGAGATTAAAATTAAATGGCTTCTTGCTATTTAATTTATTTATAACTTGAATTTAAACATTTCCTTGGATTAAGTTGATGTCATAGAGCAGGGCTCTCCAAACCCCAGATCAGGGGCCAGATGTGTTCCTCGGCCAACTTCAATGTTGCTCTCCACAAGAACCATCTATCCAGTCCTTGGGCAAGTCTTGTAATCCACACCAATGCATTCCTATATATAAATTTATGCAAATATATTCACATTTGAAATGTACCGTAAATTAGTTTTCTGCCTCTGAGGGTGTCAGAAGATGATGTGGCTCTCCTGTCAAAAATTTTTGGAGACCCCTGTCATAGATCATGAATTGACGACTAATTTTAAGGTTATGTTCTTTACTAAATCAGATTATCAGTATCTTGTGTTTTGGTTCAGGGTTTCAAAATCACCTATTGGTATGATAGTTTTATCTTAGGTCTAAAAAATGGGTTGGTTAGCGTACAGTCAGGATCAACTGAGGCACAGGTAAGGGGGTGTGCCTGCACAATCAACCTCAGTCCCTGGCGAGTCGAGGGAGGATGGGCAACCCCCGTGCCAGCAGGTTGCCCGCTTTCAATCCCCAGCGGGATGTGAGCGGGTAACCAGGCAACAGTTGAATCCGACCCGCTCTCCCCGATTGGGGGGGAGGGGTAATTGAGGCGGAACCCGATTGAAAGTGGCGCAAGCGGTAAAGACGCTGTGCCTGTTAACCAGCAGGGCAGGGTTCAATTCCCGGGTCAGCCCCACAAGACAGGGTGAGCTCCTGTCCTTAGCACAGCTCTGCGACGCCAGCTGGATCCAATCCTATCCATTGGACTTTTCATTGGACTAATTCAGTGGCGTGGAGAGGGGGGATTTGCTGCTTGGGTAACAGCCTATCCTCCATAACAATCCAACCCAGGCTTTCGTGCTTTGCATGCAGCGTGTGCAGCGCCAAGCACAATACCATAGTCTTTCAAGACTGACGGAGGCCTGTATAAGCTATATAGAGCTACTAGCGAAAGCGTTCCCATGTTGCGGGAGTAAAAGTCCCCATACAACATCCCACCCCATTGCACATCAACCACCCATGCACATCCACCCCATGTTCATCCACCCCACACACATCAGTCCCCCTTCACGCTTTAGTCCCAATGCACATCATCCCTCCATGGGCATAATTCCATGTGCATCAAATTCCCATGTGCATCAGTCCCCCCATGCGCATCATCCTCCCCAGTGCAACCCATCCCTCCAAACAACATCCCCCCAGTGCACCAGGCACCGAGCACCAAATTGTGGCTGAATGTTGGTCAGTCCCCCATGTTAAGTATAGGACAAAAATACATTGTGACATATGTGTCACGTGTGTCACATGTTCTTCATGTGACATAAGGAACACCCTCCCCAAATTTCATGCTTCTAGGTCCGGGGGTTGGGGCAGAGCATCCCTCAGTCACCGATTCTTCAATGCAAACTGTAGGGAGGAAAACGTGTTGCGCCTCTTTTCACCCCCTTCTGTTTGGAATTTCTGAAAACCAGTTCTTAGTGACTCCCTCTGTCACAGAAGGAACACCAACCCCAAATTTCACACTTCTAGGCCCAGTAGTTTTGGCAAGGCATTGATGAGTGAGTCAGTGAGACAGTCAGTGACTTTTCTCTTTTATATATACAGTGGTACCTTGGATAAAGAGTGACTTGGGTAAAGAGCGTTTTGGATAAAGAGCAAAATTTTCTGAGAAATTTTGACTTGCATAAAGAGCACTTTCTTGGCTAAAGAGCACTTCTTAGGAAGGTTGGAACATGCTTCCATGAGAAGGGAACCCACAGGGGGGATGAGGAGACTAGCTTGAGCTACAGTGGGGCCCTGGGCAAAGTTTCGAATAGGCTTCCATGGCCAGGGAACTCATGGGGGAGTCTGGGGGGAGCAGCCTGAGCCAGGTTTGTATATGGGATCTGTGTGTGGCAGTGTGGAAGGTGTGCCTTATCAATGTTCTAGTGCTGCTTCCCATCAGCAGCTTGGGAATATTAGTTGCACATAAAGACAAAGATTCCATTGAGCCAATGGATAGCAGTGACTCCATTAGTAATAGTGAAAGAGCATAATCCTAACCATGTCTACTCAGACATAAGCCCCATTGTGTCTAATGGGTCTTACTCCCAGGAAACTGTCTTTAGGATTACAGCCAGTCATCCCACTCTCTGTAACCCTCACACCAGCCATGAAAGTTCAAAGGTACAGTACAGTTCAGTACTATACAGTATTTTCTTTATTTCAGTGTTGTGTGTTAACTGTATATTACAGTGTTTTTTACTGTGTTGTATTTGTATTTTGTATTGTATTGTTTTTTACTGTATTGTATTGTTTTTACTGTATTGTATTTGTATTTTGTAACCATTTTTATAAATAGTTAATATTTTTATATGAATATTTTTTGGGTTGTGGAACCAATTGTCTGAATTTCCATTATTTTATATGGGAAAAACTGCTTCACGTAAAGAGTATTTCATGTAACAAGCATGCCTTCAGAACAAATTAAACTTATATGAGGCGCCACTGTATATATGGAGCAGTTCAGGCTGCATCAATATTGCTTGCTCACTGATCAGTACTTTGGCAATGTGCCAACAATGTAACATGAATTTCCAAACAGCTTAATGGCAGCATCCCCTTCCAGTAACACCATAGCAATTTCACATCTACACACAGATCCCTATGAGCAACTGCAAAGTTACATCAGCAACATATATTGTCATTTTTCCAATCACCACAGATAGTGTAAGGGAGGAAGAGAGAATAGCAACATTCCTTTCCTGGATCTTTCAACACAGATTTGTTTTATTTATTTTTAAAAGGTTTAACTTGTCTTCAGCACAAGAATTTTTTAAGGGAACAGTATCATTAATATAATATCTTGATAAGACATTAAAAGCAGCAGTGGCAAGCCATAATTCCCACTATTCTTTTCAGCAAATTTCGGGGAGAGCCTTTTCAAGGTCTGTTTTAATGGATCAGGCTTCTGGATCTGATGAGTTTTCTGGGAAACAGTTATAGTCTTAGGGTTCTGTTTGCATTTTCAGTAATGATACCAGCACTAACTGCATGCTACTAGTTCTTGATATGTGGACAAAGGCACTTCTTCAAGCATCCAAAACAGAAGCCATGGCTTTAAAACACTTTTAATTTGTCCCAGAACACAGGTATTTATATATTGCTTTGCAGGTTCTTGGATTTCTTCTCTGACGTTATTTCAAGACTGTTTACATGGGCAGGCTTTTTAACCCTTGAAAGGGTTTTTGACTTGCATAAAGAGCAATACATACATACAGTTGCATACAGTTGACAAGTTCTGTATTTGAAGAACTTTCTATATTCTGAGATAGTTCCATTAATGTCCATAGCATACCCCTGCTAACTGAGCAAGAGGCACTCTTTCAAGTGGGTGCTCCTCTTTTACTTAGCAGGGGGAGAGTAACTGGCCCTGTGCACCCCAGCAATGACTGTTCAAGTGGCTTCTGCTGGTGTTCTTTTTTGCATTTTAGATTGTGAGCCCTTTTGGGACAGGGACCCATTAGCTTTTAATTAGCTATTATAATTTTTCCATTTTCTTTGTAAACCGCTTTGTGAACTTTTTAGTTGTAAAGCGGTATATAAATACTGTAGATAGATAGATGTCTCACTTTCCTGGCTTCTGTTTTGCCTCATGGGAGACTCAGCTGTGGCTGCTTTTCTTACCTTTACATACATTCCATAGCCTACCATTAAGCTCTCCTCACACAGATTCTGGTATTTTCAAGCCAACGAACTTCAGATCTTCAGGCAATTAATAGCAGCTCAACCTTAGACCAGTGATTTTAGACCTCAGGTGTGCCATGGGAATTTGGGGATTGACATTCATTAATAGGAAAATTGGGGGATTTGAACAGTCTGGTATGTCTTGTCAATGGTAAAAACAACTGATGGTGTGCCTTGACAATTTCATTGCCTTGTTAAGCATGTGGTTAGATGACAAACTTTCTGCCCAGAAAAAGACACCAGTTGCCAACAAAGCTAGTGGAAAATTGATGTTATAATCAGCCTAGTTGCTATGTTCTGTACTAGTTGAAATTCTTCTTTGTGGCCTTTCTACAGACAAACAATGGAAACCTGCAGAGCTGACCTTGGAAACTTGAAGTGCTTTGTCACATGTTCAGCCAATGGTCTTGAGTAGGCAAGCCCTCTACAGCCTTGAACTTGAGAAAAATGCTTAGTCTCTATTTCTTTTCCACTGCTGCTAGACATCATGACAAATTATAACAAAATTTTCAAGCAGAAGAAGCACCTCAGTTCTTTTCTGTGGGAGGCAGCCCTCTCCTCCACAGCAACCATATTGGTGTCTTCTATGATCCCACCTGTTTCACCACCACTGTTAATGGTATGCTTAAAGCAAGAGGATCAAAGAGCTGGAAGAAGCAGTAGCTACAAGAAATGCTGCAAACTCCATGCGTTTACACTGGGTGGATGGCTTATACAAGAAATTCTGCCTAAAAATAATAATTCAAAGAATCTATTAGGAGCCAAGTCTACAAACCTTCAATGCATTCTGTTTCAATGGCACATGTGCTGATATTAGTGCACAGGTGCTGATACTAGTGCCATCATCAGCACTAATCACATCACAGAGACTTGTGAAAGTATATAGAGTGCAAGAGGCAGATGGTTTCTATTCAGTCATCTGAAAATTAGCTCTCTTATAATAGAACATGCCTCTGCCAGAACAGGCAAGCCATCTGACCTATGGCTACAGTGGACCTCCATCTTCTTGCATTCAGGCTTTTGATAGCTATCCCTTCAGCATGGAGGTTCAGTGATCTATATTCTCTGCATTCTATCTGAAGGAAACCAGATGAAGCAAGGGTCAAAATTGCGATGAGGTGCTGTCATTTTAGCTCAGGTGGCCTGAACATCCCATGTTAACCGGAACTTGACATTACCTGTATTTTTTTCAAACCTCAATAATGGAAAGAGTTCACAGATGGCTGCCAATGCAGTCCTATACTTGTATATTCAGGACTAAGTCCCATTGAGCTCATGCAGGAATTTTCAGGCAACTAGCTTGTTGATCCCTTGAAACTGTAATTTACTGGCAAGTAGCCTGTCCTTCCCAAATCTTTTTCGCCTTGCATCAGGGCATCCACTGTAATGGTCAGACTCTATTACTCCAAGAAAGCACTATTTGGTATATCTACTGAAGTCAACAGTGCTTTTGGCCACTATCTTAGCCTAGAAATGAAAGGGGATGTCTGGGTATACAAACAGTCCCAAATTTGTATCTATTTTTATTGATTCATTATTATCATTATTGTTCCTCGTTCTGTGAGTATAGTGTGTTTCAATCCATCAGATGACAAGTTCTTATCCCAAAGGGCTCAGTTTATCAAGCTGACAGAAAAGTACAAGCAGAGAAGCTGGAGGAAAATATGCAACCCTTTCCTGAAATTACTATTTTTCTAGATTGGTACAAAAAAACATGTATTTTTACCCCTCATAAGTAAAAAGTACACATCTGTGATTCTTCCTGGTTTTTGTTTTCATTTTTTTAAAGATGGGACCCACAGCACTTCTGACCTTTGGAGCCCTTCCAATGGAATGAGCCAAACGGGCTATGGTGGAATGCTGGAAAGTTCATCCTCTCACATGCCTCAGTCTGGCAGTTATGGCAGTCGACATGCACATGACCGCTCGGTAAGATGAAAATGACAGGTGTATTCACATTGTAACATATTTATAACTTTATAAACAGGTATTTGCTTTTTAATCATAATAATTGAAAGTTTGGTAATCAATGGTAAGCAAACATCCAATTTTTTTTTAAATTTCCCGATAACCTTGTAATTTGGATGGCAGTTCTTGTGTTATTGGCTTAAGAATTAAGTGTTCAGTACAGAGGGATACAAATATTGAGATCTCCTCAAAATGCTGATGTTTATTTGGGTCTGGGGCTATTTCTTCTTTTTTTAGTGTTTGTTCTATAAGGTGGCAGGGTCTGCTATTCTGGATCACTGTCGCCATTTCTCCTGATCGTGGTCTTGGTCTGAGTGCAGGCGGGTGATTCACATGTCCAGCACTGTTTTGATCGACAGTGACAGTGTGTCAACCTAGTGCTGTTTTGGTTGACCCGTTAGTTGTTTGCTGCTGATTTCCAACTGCAAGCCATTCTGCACTACTGTGTTGTCGTTGGCATAAAGAATGTGGCTGTACCACTGGAGGCAAGCCTCTCTCATCTTGTCAGTGACTGAAGCAAAGCCATATCGCTGCCAAATGTCATTGTTGCAGATGTGGTCAAAGCAAATAATACTACTGACCCACCACAGCATCTTTCTCTCCATGATACTAAAACAATATTCAGTTTCTTTTGTCACTCAGCTTCATGAAGTGCAACCAGCTGGATGACCAGCCAACAGATCTTTGATTTAAGATGGTCATTGATCTTCTTGTCACAGAGGACACCAGTCATTTTGTGCCACTTCGTTCAAGCTGCATTTACTCTTGCAGTGGTCTCATGATTCAGGCTGCTGTCAGCCATGATTGTTGAGCTGAAGTACTGGAACATTTTAGCATGTGACAGGTTGGCACCATTTATGCGTATTATTGCAGACTCACATTGGTCCATTGTCATATACTCTGTCATCTTGATGTTGAAGCAGAGGCCAAACATTGCAAGTTGAACGCTTGTACTTGCTCCTCGAGGTCTGCCTTGTTTTCAGATGCAGGTATCATCTACATAGAGGAGTGTTCATGGCACCAACTTTTGAAGTTCACAGGTGATGATGTATATCACCGTGTTGAACAGCAGTGGAGAGAGCTCTGAGCCTTTGTGAACACCAGTGGTAACGTGGAAATCTTTCAACAGCTCTTTGGGTCCCTGTACAAGACTTCACCCATTGGTCTATCTCTTCTGGCACTCCTTGGCTACACAGTACAAACCAGATAACATCATGTGACATGCGGTTGAATTGCCTTTTCAAGATCAATGAGGACGATGTGCAATGGTGTTTGCTTCTTTCTGTGTTTTTTTAAACAGAAGCTGGGTAGCATCTACTGCATCTATTGTGCCACAACCACTCATAGAGCCTGCTTGGTTCATCATGAGTTGGGCAACATCATGGATGTAGCAGTCGACAATTCTCTCAAAGATTATCATGGTGTTTCGAGAGGAGGTGAATTGGTCAATAGTTGGCACAGTCAGCCAGGTTGCTTTCTTCTTCCAGATTGGTACTATCCTGCTATAATGCCAATCAGCAGTTGTCTTCTGCTTAGTGATGGTCTGGTTGAAGAAGCTCATGAGCCAGTTGATTGGGTTATAGAAAGTGAAAGTTCCAGAGCTTGGCAGCAATGTCATCAGGACCTGTAGCTTTGCCTGCTTCATCCTTTTCAATGCCTCTGCAACTTTTTCAGGTGTAATCATTGCATAGGTCTGAAAACGAGGCTGATTGCAGGATTGTTGGGTGCAGGAATTCTTCTTTGGAGACATTTTCAAAGTAGAATGTGCCAGTGTTCAATTGTCTGTGTTGCATAGAGGAATTTGTGACCCTCCCCCTTGCCTCTGTGTTGAAGGCAAGAAAGAAAGTGCAGTTTTTGGGTGTTTGGATTAAATAAGGCAAGAATCTTCATTGAATCAATTAATAATCAATAATTGATAATCAATTTTTGATCAAAATGGACTTGGTTCCACTGATCACAAAGTGGACCATGGAATAAATTACACATGACTTATATAGACAAATCCCATATCTAGTTACACATACACACCCTACACCTAGTTCTTATTCAGCTGTTTCCTATTTGAGACAACACAAGTCTTCAGCTGGTTTGGAACTGGTTTCTTCTGCTCTATCCTGGCTCTGTCTGACGTAGCCTGCTTCTAATATAGTTACATTTTATACATTCACATACTGAAGTTTGGGTGGTTTTTTCATTTTACAGGCATAGGTTATTCAGTTCTCACTCATTTTTTATATCAACTTTAATGTTCAGCCAGGACAGGTGTGACTCAATGCTAAATGCTCATTTACAATTTCACAGATTCTTGAATTGTTTATCAACATAGGGCAAAATCCAGAGCAGTTACAGGTCTACGCAGTTACGTCACCCTCTAGTCTTATCTTATGGAAAGTCACATTAACTGCTCCAGAGCAAAGGGCTTAATCTGACTTTAGGATATGGGCCATAAAAGAGACAGGTTTCCTCAGTAACATCAATCAGAAGGTGATAGTCAAAGGTGACTGAGAAAAAGTTTCAATTTTCAATCAGTTGAGAAGTTTTCTTCTCTCTTCAGCATTCAAGTGCAAAGTGATGAACATTGGAACAAAAAAAAGCCAGACTTCACATATTTGTTGATAGCTTCTTAATTGACTGTGACTATCAAAAAAAGAAATGTTGAGTTGAAGAGCTATTACTGCCCACCATATCATTTAAAAGGCAAATATCAATGGAATTATTATGAATGGGATTGGAAATAAATCCCATGTTATGAATGGGATTGGAAATAAATCAGCTAATATTGATTGCATTATATCACTAGTATTCCAAAATTTAGAACTGCATGTACAACCCTTATCTTTTTACCTCTAGAGATAAAATTAATAAAACTTAATTAATGTAGAAATTTATTGCCATGAGATGTAGCAATTGTAATTAATCTTAGATGGCTTAAAAAAGGATTAGACATATTAAGAGGCTGTGAGCACAGTCCAACCATGTCCACTCAAAGGTAAGCCCCATTGTTTTCAATGGATCTTACTCGCAGGAAAGTGTGTTTAAGATTGCTGCCTGATCTAATAGTGGTAGTTCACCATATTATCTAACTTTGTAGATTTAGAAACAGCGTACCTCTGATCACCAACTTCAGGCACAAAAAATGTTGGTGATCAGTCATGTACAGATGCTTTTTTTCTGGTGAAGATGAACCTTGGTCTGAACCAGGGATTATTTTTACGTTGGCAGCTTGTGATATTTGGTTACTATGAATTCAGCACATATATTTCTTAATTTTGATTCCCTATTTCTGCTTTTTCCTAGAATTATCCCCCACATTCGGTCTCCCCAACAGATATCAATACCAGTCTTCCTCCCATGTCTAGTTTTCATCGGGGTAACACCAGCAGCAATTCTTACGTTGCTGCCTCACACACTCCGCCTGTCAATGGATCAGATAACAACAGCTTGCTGGGTAAGAAAATTTTGAGTCCTTACAGTGTCCTGTGAAGTGTAGGCCTAGTTTATATATACAGGATGAGTCCTGACATCTGGGAGGATTTCGTTCCAGAAATCTCCATGGATGCTTTAAAACAAAAGCAATTTAAAAATAAGCATTCCTTTAAGCTGCAGTTTTTAAAAAGCCTGCTTACCATGGTGATGTAGCAGAGAGGACATCAATCATTCTCCCTCACCAGAGCTTAGAACAACTTTATTTCAGCTTGCAGACCCCTTTCATCCCCTTGGAGCAGCAAAATAAAACAAAGTAATAATCATTTCCCAATTCTTTGCATTCTTTCACTGCTCTAGGAGGAAGGGAGGAGCCTGCCTTTGAACTGATACAGGAAGTGGATTGATTCTCTGCTTATGTGCCACATTACCATGGTTAGCAGGCTATTTTTAAACTAGAGGATATTTATCTTTTAATTTAATGGGCCAGCCTCATTCACATTGATGTAAAATGGCAGGTTAAAAATCCAGTGATAATTATTAGGTTATACCTGTTTTAATCATCCTTGAAAATTGAGAGAATGATTTTGTTGCCTTACTGTTTTATTACCATGTAGTAATTAAGCTGCAGTTTTCATAAAGCACAACAGTTTTAATAAAGCATCAACAGCTGGGAAACCTTGACCTCTGATCGTTCAGCTTGGAGGCAAAAGACCCAGCATGGCCTTCTCCAACTCAGAGAGACACTTGTTTGCCAGGCTGAAGCAAATAGATAGACCCGGAACCAGTGAAATCTGGGGACTGGGCAGGGGACAGACTTTATCGGTCCTCAGTGTGGAAGGGATTGCCATTCTCGAATTGGCCTTTTTAGCCACACCAGATGCTGTTTTAGGACCTTCAATCAGAGCACGATACCATAGTCTTTCAAGACTGAAGGATGCCAATGGTTCATAAAGCACAGCCAGTTGTGATTATTACAAGTGTGAATGTAGACATGGAGGCAATGACTGAGCCGGTGGTTGATAAATACTGTCGCGTCATGCACTTTTCCAATTTTTCTTATTTGGGGATTCATGCAAGAAGCCACATAACCATGGTGGTTAAAATTTGAAGGGGTATTGATATGAGCACAGTTATTTATTGCTAAGCCACCACCAATTAGTTAGATGATGGATCAATTTAAAATTGAGGTAAATGCTGACTGCTGATTTAAAATATGATCACATAGCTGAGCCTTTAACTAAGACTGGCAGCCTTGTCCATTTTATTTAACCAATGCTGTTGGGGAGGGGGAGAGAGTTTTGAGACCCATGATGTATGCTTGGTTGCTGAACTGTTGGTCGGTTACATTCCAAACAAAAGGGGGAACGATTACTAGGATTTTAAATTATGCTATCAAGCACAAAGCATAGGGATCGTATTAGTCTTGCAAGAGCTACCTTGGCTTCACATTAGTTTCCTGGTCCAATAACATATAGATTATTTTTACATATAAGTTAATAGGGTCTGAAGTACCTGTGTCAGAGCAGGAGAGAGATCTAGGGGATCTTGTGGATAGTTTGATGAAAGTGTTGACCCAGTGTGTGGCAGCAGTGAAGAAGTTAAATTCCATGCTTGGGGTAATTAGAAAAGGGGTTGAGAATAAAACAGCAAAAATTATAATGCTATTATACAAATTGATGGTGAGGCCATGTTTGGAGTACTGTGGTAAAATGATTGATGGTCTGGGACACCTTCCATATGAGGAAAGGCTACAGCACTTGGGGTTCTTCAGTGTAGAAAAGAGGTGCTTGAGGGGAGATATGTTTGAGAATGTAGAGTGGACAACCTCAAAATACCAGATGCACTGGGGGCACCTGCATGCAGGTGTCATATGTAGTTCCTAAGGCATCTGGTGGGCTGCTGTGTGAAAACTGGATTAGATAGGCTTTTGGTCTGATCCAGTGGAGGCTCCTCTTATGTTCATAAGAAATGTACATAATTATGCAAGGGATAGATAGAGATATGCTCTTCTCCCTTTCACATAATATCAGAACTAAGGGGCATCCACTCAAATTGAATGTTGGGATGGTTAGGACAGACAAAAGAATATATTTCTTTATCCAGCTTGTAGTTGATCTGTGGAACTCCCTGCCACAGCATGTGGTGATGGCATCTAGCCTCAATGCCTTTAAGAAGGGATTGGACAATTCCTAGAGGAAAGGACCATCACAGGATACAAACCATGAGGGTATGTGTAGATGTGGACAACCTCAAAATGCCAGATGCAGGGGAAGGCACCTGGATGTTGTGTGTGTTGCTGTGAGGCATCTGGTGGGCTGCTCTTTGATACAGGAAGCTGGACTAGTTGGGCTTTTGGCCTGATCCATTGGAGGCTCTTCTAATGCTCTTAACAATTGGTCCTTACCTCTTGAAGCCCTTCACGTTTGGGCCCTCAATGGACTATCTTCTGCCATGTGAAACAGACCCCTCATTGAGATTTTCCATTTAAGTCTTAATTCTGTATGATAATTCTTAAATGATAATTCTATATCATTTAAAGGAGATATGTTTGTCATACATACAGGGCAGTCCCCAAATAAGAAACTTTCCCCAATGGTAGTCTCCAAAATATGAAACTTTCTCTAACAGGAGTTCTGGGAGGCCCTCTCTCTCCCAAACTTCAAGAGAATTTTAAACACAATTTTAAACACTGGTATTTATTTATACCAGTGGTATTGTACCTTGCAAGATGGATGCCCTGTAAGACGAACGCTTTGAATAACGAACTGAAATTCCTTTTGGATTCTGCATTGTTGGACAAATGTGCTTTGAATAATGAATCCTCATTGGCTGGGCTCCCTCTCCTCCTCATTGGCTGGTCTGGGTGGCTGAGGGGGGACTTCTCCTGCCTGCATGCATTTATGTATTTTTACATACAGGCCAGCAGAGGGCGCACAGGAGCCTCTTCAGTCTCCCCAGAATGGCTGACCCTGAAGCCACATATCTGGTCTTCTCCTGAAGCCAGGAAGCAACATTCATGTAGAAGGGGAAACTCCTGCACCCCCCCTCTGGAGCCCCCCCCCAGGTGACCAGATCCTAAAGTCAAAATGTAGGACCTGGTCACCCAAAAATGATTCACTTTTTCAGTGATTTTCAATTGAAAATCTGGACTTCTGTAGGACAAAATGTAGGATATCCAAAATGTAGGATATCCTACATTTTGTCATACATTAAAAAATGTCCACGTTAATTTTTTTAAAGCCAGTAGACTTTGAATGAATGGATGATGATGATGATGATGCAGGCAGGGAAGGCTGGGCAGGGCAGGGCAGGGGCGATGCTTGGGGGTACTGAGGGGCATTTTAAGGCTGCTGCGGCTTACCACAGCTAAGATCAGCCAGCCGCAGGCAGCCATTTTTTAAAAAAGATTGCACATGTGTACACAGTCTTCCTATTCCTAAAGCTCCAACGGAGAGCGCTAGCGCTTCTCCATGGGCAGAGTTCAGTATTCTCAGCTGACCTCAGGAAGTGAAAGTGCCAGTGAGGTCAACCGAGGACACTGAACTCCTCCCAGGGAGAAGCTCTAGCACTCTCCATTGGAGCTTTAGAAATAGGAAGACTGCACAGTCTTTTTTTAAAAAAATGGCTGCTGCGATTGGCCAATCTTAGCTGCAGCAGCCTTATAATGCCCCTCAGTACCCCCAAGCATTGCCCCAGCCCCACTAGAAGGCCGGACAGGGGACTTTTGGACTGGACTTGTCTGGCCAGTTCCTGCTTTTTGGGAGGCCTGAGCCCCCCTCCAATAACCCCTTCCCCCCTAGAAAGCTCCCCCTGCCTAGACCCCTCTACAAGCACTCCCCTTCCCCACCCCCCCCACCACCTTCCCTGCCTGGAATTTTCCTTTCCTGTAAGCCCCACACTTTCCTGTGAGTAAGCCCCAGAGAATTCAATGGGAGATGTCTCTGAGTAGACAGGATAGGATCTTTGCCCCTTTTGCATTCAGGCAGAAGCCTTTGCTGCTGGTCTTGCTGCAAACTGCCCATCTGGTATGCATAGATAGATCTCAGACCCAGAGTGAGAGAGGCTCCTTGCTTAAAGTTGCTCAAAAAGACCCCAGTGACTCTTTTGGTGAAAATGAGTCATCCTTGGCCATAAAGGTTTTTCTTTTCTGTTTTAATGTACAATATATTACAATGTTTAATTACACTGATTGTGTTGTGTGTTACATTACAGTGTTTTTAATTTGATTACAGTATTTTGTCATCATTTTTACATACAATTAATATTTTTATATGAATATTTTTGGGTTGTGGAACCAATGTCTGAGTTTCCATTATTTACTATGGGAAAATCCACTTTATAAGAAGTATGCTTTTTAAGACAAACATACTTGCAAGGCACTACTGTATAATACACTTGCAAGGCACTACTGTATACCCCACCTTTCTCTGCAATGCGGACCCATTTTATTTTTCAGGCCTTCAAGCTTTATCTGTTGCTTAGACATTCTGCTTCAGCTGTGTTATATTTCTGTTTCTGAGGGTTTTGGGATTTTTATGATTACATGTTTTTATAGGATTTTATATTTGTTAGCCAATTTGAGACCATTTTGTGTGAGAAGGTAGGATTCAGTAGAAATGATACCTAAGTTTCACACTGCATAAAGAAATTGTTTTTAATAGAAAATGCAGCAATAAAGATCACTGATATATGACTTTGATAGATCTTTCAGGGGGATGCCTCCGTTTCCTATGCTCAAAGAGTATTTTTTTCCTAGTTTAGATATATATTACCATCTCTTGAGTAGTTTTGAAAGCTAACTTTTCATGTGACTAAGAGGGGGGTACTTTCCCCTGCTGATAACTGTTCTTTTGAGAGCAGGTTTTCTACTAAAGCTGCAGAAGTAGGTTGAGATTATTTTTAGTTAAGTTCTGATATTTCTTTGAAAGAAGATCAGCATTAAATACTCCAGTTTTCAGCATTAAACAAACATTTTTATTACTTTTCTTCAAAGTTAACAGAGGCAATGCTGCTGGAAGCTCACAGACTGGGGATGCCCTTGGAAAAGCTTTGGCATCTGTAAGTAATATCCATATATCACTCATAAAGTAATTTATACTATATTCAAGTTATTGACTTTTTCTGGTTATATCATTAATATACACATGATCATGGAAACTGGGAGTAGGTCACAATAGTTATTTTGAGGTTTATGAATTTTGGGGATCCCTGCAGCGGCTTGCATGGGGCTCTCTGCTTCCCTTGGACTCTCCTGCACCTTTCAGTAACTATAGGAAAGCCCTTTGTGCTCCAGGTAGCAGCGTGATCCTGGAGCTCATGTTGTTACAATCCCTCCTCCCCACAGAGGGGGAAGGTAAAGGCAGAGGTCCTGCGGCTAGGGCATTGCTTCACTCCAGTTTGAGAACTTCTGAGCTATGTCATAATACAACTGCTTTCATTGTAAATAACAGTATTTAACGGTTTACTGTGTAATTTTAAAATGTAACATTAACCCATTGTTGTATAAAATAGTGCAATTAGGTCAAAGTCATAACATAAACCAATTGTCATATTATTATCATATAAGTTATTGTTGTATGCAGTAAAATTAAATTTTGCACCTGTTTTGCAGCTGAGCATTACAATCTCTAGTAAACATTTTTTATCTCAAGCCTTTTAAAATTGGGATGTGCATTAGATTCAATGGCATATTAGATTCGAGTAAATATGGTAATTGCAGAGTCAGCCAAGGTTACCCATTGGTTTTTCTGATGGTTTTGGTGAGACTTAAGTTGATGACTTGGGACTCCTTAGCCAAGACACAGCAATCTTCCAGTTTAGAAGAGCAATTTTTAATGTTCCAAGGCGACAGAAAATTCAGTAAGGAAACTCCAGGCAGGCTAGACAGTAGTCTTAGCCAGTTTTAGGAAGGGAAGGGAAGCAGGAAGGATAAGGATACTTTTCAGGGGGATGGTTATCTGAAGAGCAACTCAGTGGAGGCTGAGCTAGGTTTCACTGAAATCTCATCAAGTGGAGGTGAAAGGAAGAGCCCCTTTCCCCACCCCTCAAAAAACCAATACTAAAAAAGCCTTGACTTAGGTTGATGGTTCCCAAAATTTCTAGCACTGAAACCCAATTTTTCAAATATTATTCTCTTAGGAATAACTTCTTAGCTTCATAATACTATGGAAAAAAGTTTCATATTATTTCTTTGTCTATCCTGCAGTATTTTATACCGCTTTCCAACTAAAAAGTTCTCAAAGTGGTTTACAAAGAAAATGAAAATTAATGGCTAATGGTCCCTCAACTGATCAAGCCTTTGTTTTTGTCCTTTTTATTATGATGCTGAGAAGCACCTTTGGGAGCATATAGTGAACTCCATGTTCCTTGAGCAGGTCCAACCTGGTGGTCCGCTGATCCCTTGTGATCATGTATAAACCTGTGTGATCTTGTCTAAACCAGAAGTCAATCTTTCAGTTTATATGATAGCTCTTTTCACTCTTTGAAAGCCTTCGGGAACTCTGCAAGCTCTCCACAGGGCTCTTCCACCATAGGGGTATGATCCTGGGCATCAATCTGCTTCTTTTCCCCTTCCTCTTAGAGAGAGTGAGGGACCTATATATTAACTGGTGGGGTTGCAACTGCCTCTGTCTGAGTAGCACTTCCTTAAGGATTAACATGATTCGCTTTACACAGTTGGACTCTTAGGCAGGGGATTGGTGAGTGGATGGGGAAGGAATTGGTTTCATTGTGATTTGATGTCTAAACAAGTGTGTTTACTTGGAGGGTGGATTCTGGTTGTCATGGTAACTTAGTTCTATCAGTCTATGTTGTTGTTTGTCAGGAGCAAGCAGGTCATTTCATAACTCATTTGTCACAACTGAAGGTGATGCATTCCATCTGCTACCTCGGATCATACTACAAGTATGCACATTCGGAATATTAGCCTTCATCCATCTGCTTCTCTTGTCCCAAACATTCAACCTGTCCTTTGTGCTATCCTTCAGGATGTTGTAATGCAAAGGAATAATTTATCTTTTTTAGTGTCTTGTTATAAGAGCTATCTACCCACCTACCTCTCTATTTATCTGTTGTATTTATATACCGCTTTTCAACTGAAAATTTCACAAAAAGCGGTTAAAAAGATGAAAAAATTAATAGCTAATTAATAGCTAATGTGTCCCTTTCCCAAAAAGGCTCACAATCTAAAATGCAAAAGAACACCAGCAGAAGCTACTAGAACAGACATTGCTGAGGTGTGTAGGACCGGTTACTCTCCCCTGCTAAATGAAGGAGAACACCCACTTGAAAGAGTGTCTCTTGCCCAGTTAGCAGGGGTGCTGTGAAATGTTGAAATGCAGGTGTAACCTATTTTTATGTGAATTATTTATATACAATTTTGTCTCAAAGTGAATGAGGTTGGCTCTTTAAATAATGCCTCATTAGCAGTTAAAGGCTTAGAAATAGCCTGCTTGCCATGGTAATATGGCAGGCAATAAAATCTAACACTCTGCGCTGCAATAAGGATCTCAGGTTATAGGCTAGAAGACAGACCCCTCCCTTTCCAGAGTGATAATCGCCTCCTTTCTGCATGTGAAAAAGAAAAAAATAGCATGAAATGGAGTTGTTTTAAACCAGGGGAAAGGAAACAGATTCATACTAACTCATTGATTCATTAGATACCATGGTAAATAATTGCTTTTCTATAACACGAAAATAGCTATTCACAGAGATTCTTGGAACCAAAGGCCATGATTGCGGAGTCTCAACCTGTAGTAATTATTCTAAAATTGTAATGTTCCTTTTAAATGTTAATTGTCATTGCAATGATAAGAATATCTGGTGGTAAACTCTTGCTGATGTCGATTTTTTCAAAAGCCTTTCATGTGTGAAACATCAGTGGTACAACATTTGTTTTTCAGTTTAAGTATTAAATACCATACAGAATACTATGTGATTAAGCATGTAAGACCAGATAAAGCATTTGCAAAGGTTCTTTTATTTTAGATTTAAGCTGGGATAATTGTGGACTTAATCTCAGGATAGGCAAGAAAGAGAATTGTATATGAAAGTATTTGCACAAAGTTCTCAAAGCCTAATGGATTATATGTTCGTTTGGATAATGAACCCCGTGTAGATCGAAAGCAAAGAAAATCTGGACATTTGTGCCATTTCTAATGTTTCCCTGAACGTTTGCTGAACATAAAATTGTGCCCATGGAGGCTTGAATGGCTGCGGAAACATCTGGTTTATTTCAGTGCTTAATGCCAAATCAAAACACTTGGTCTTTAATTTAGAAGAGATCAAAGGGGAGAGGGTTGTTTAACTTGGTTGATTATATCAGATCTCTTTGTCAGAACCTATGTTTTGATTCCTACCTCCAAAATGGAGAGCAGCCATTGTGCAGTTTTGGATAACTAAATGGCCAGTAGTCTCTGAACAAAGGAGAAGAAAATGTTGGGAAATTGACTTTTTAAGTAATTCAGTGAATAGTTTTTGTTCCTTGAGGTTCAGTTACATTAGCATGACAAAACTTAACTGAAATGTTTAAAACACCATGCTAATAGTTCCTAGACTTGGTTCTTCAGGCTCTCTCTTGTTTTGTCTTTGTATGGGAACTCTTTTTCATTAGGGCAGTGCATATTGGCACCCTGCTGATTCTAATAGGCCATGACTGATGGCAAGAGGACTCTCAATTGTTGTGCTAAATTGAGCCCTGTTACCATTTAAGCCTGGCAGAAGGCCCCAGTTTTTGATCATTGGTCATCAACAGCAAAGACCAGGTCTAAGGTTGCATGAGAAATAAGCTCTCTCTTTGTACTTAAATATGGGTCTTAAAATGATTCCTTTTCTTCCAGAAAGTACAGTCTGTGTTCTGATGACATTTATATTAGATCTTATCTGTTTTCCCAAGAATAACTAACTCCCTCTGGAGTGAGAATGATACTTTGGTGCTCATGAGCAATACTGTGGAATAATTACCTTTAGGAGTACTTGTATGTTTTTCATTCAGATTATTAAAATGACTTTGTGATAAAATGAAGAAAAGGCTGATGGAACTTTTTTCCAAATAAATGCTTTTGAGATAAATGAAAATTGTGCAATAGAATTACTGCACTCAGCAGCTATTCATTTTTGTCCCATTTCATTGTGTAGGAAAATAATTCCCTTACCACTGTGCCTATACCACTGTGCATTTGTCTTTATGAGCTTGAAGTAGTCAACACAGGCAGAAGTAAAACTGGTGTGTCATCAGAGGTTTTATAAAAACAGTAAATCATTTGGGATTATACAGGATGGGGCATAAAGATCTCTCACATTTTAAATGGGTATAAAAAAATGAATGAAGCTATCTAAAAAAAATTGTATATATTTCTGAAAAGTACATAAAAACAGTTTTGTTTTAATGGGTTTTAAAAATCATATCAGACAAATGGCGGCTGTCATTGGCAATACATTGCTGAAGATGTTCCTGGAAGTTGTCCATCACTCTCTGGGTCATCTCAGGCAGAATGGCGTCTTTCTGCGCCACTCCTGGAGGGGTAGGCCAGCGCACAGACATGCGCCAGCCTCCCTACACCACCACGGGAACAGAGAGGCAGGTGAGTTTTGCTGGCCTAAATTGGTGAGGATTGTACCTGAAGCAGCATACATGGTCACTTTAGTTCCTGGTTTGTTCCCATTCCCACAGCCGTTAATGAAAGTCCATCTGCAGAAATCTTTGTTTGACAGCAGGAATTTGCAGGACAAAAAAGGCATTTGCAATTTGCTAGCTAAAAAAGCCTCAGAAGCAACATTTGTAAACAAAACAAAAAAAAAACCCAGGTTCCACTTTTCAACCATTTCCACTTTTCACCACAGCTCTGGTCCCTAACCTGTCAGATAAGCAGGGGATTCCGGAGTATACAATATTTTTCTGGATAGCTTTGTTCATTTTTTTATACTTCAAAATGTGGAAGATCTTTATACCCTACCCTGAATATGGCTGCAATCTTAACCACACTTTCCTGGGAGTAGGCCCCATTGAATACAGTAGGACTTACTTCTGAGTAGACAGGCTTAGGATCGTACTGTATGTATTATTGCAGGAATAGTATTTTTCTACCACAGAACATTAAAGCAAATAACAGTAAATTAAATGGTCATTTTTCAGAACTGGACTTTTGAGGGACTCAGGATATATTTGGATATCTACTTTTTTCAGTTCTTGTTTGTGGTAGTCCACATATGGTTTCAGTGTAGAAACAGCAACAAAATTTAACATTTTGGTAATACAGTAATCTTGTTCATATGCAATTGAAAAACCATAGTTTCTTGAGTAATGGGAAACTGTGGCTTAGTTCAAGGGCAAAGTAGAACCTTTCAGTCTCCTCTTCTGCATGTGGGCTCTCAGGGTGTTGATTAACCCAAGGCATATTCATTAAGTTATTCCTGTTACATTTGAATTGGGTCACGATATTACAAAATATCTAAAGTTATCAGATCAAGATTTCTGAGCTACTTTGTCTCTTTTGGGTATAGTTGACCAGAACTGGAATCTCTTTAATATCAAATCTCTTTAATAATATGTAATAAGTTAACTTACAAAATTAGTTCCAATAGAAGCATCTATGTCTTGTTTATTCTGGACTGACAGCTTCTGTCCTTTTCATTTAGATTTATTCTCCTGACCACACCAGCAGTAGTTTTCCATCAAATCCCTCAACACCTGTTGGTTCACCTTCACCTCTTACAGGTAGGATCCAGTTTGCTTTTGTTAACTTTTTGCTAAGATTACAAACTTTATTTGGGGTCTTCTCCATATCAGCTTTGAGAACAGAATATAAATTCATTTATGCAGAATATACAGAGAATTCAGTCTTGTTTGACACTGGTACATTTTAGCAGGTTTCTACCAGACTAGTAGTTTGGTTTTTGTGCTGACAAGCATAAGGACAGAAGAAAGGAGTATGTGACTTTATCTGGCATCATCATAACTGCTGTGGTGCAATAATTTTCACTCAATGGTTTGTGCGAGGCGTCCTCAGTTAATCATAGGTAACATAACATGAATGTCCAGTTCTTTTATATTGTGAGTTTTGTATGAGTGCCAGTAGGTGTTGGGAGAGTATATGGCTGTATTGACAGAACCTTCTACCATTTTGAGACAGCTTCAGATAAGGTCCTGTTCCTAATTGAAGCCTAGCCTACCCTCTTCAGCTTGCTACTGAATTGAAAAGCAGAATATAAACTCTCTAAATGCCATGTTTACTCAAATTGAATGCACACCTTTTCCAGCTGAATTTAGTCTCCAAAAACAGGGTGTGCCTTATATTTGGTGAAGCATTAGATTCAAATAAGTGGGGAATAATGCCCATTGGGGGGGGTGATGCCCATGGGGGGCTGTTGCACATGGGGGATTGTTGCTCATGGGGGGATGCGTATGGGGGATGTTGCACATGGGGGGTTGATGTATGTGGGGGATTGATGCGCTGTGGGGGGATGGCATATGGGGGAATTTTACTGTTGCAAAAGGTACGCTTTTTGCTAGTCTATATATATAAAAGAGAAAAGTCACTCACTGACTGACTGACTCATCACCGCCCTGCCAAAACCACTGGGCCTAGAAGCGTGAAATTTGGGGAGGGTGTTCCTTCCGTGAAGGAGGGGTGCACTTAAGAACCGGTTTTCGGAAATTCCAACGGGAAGAGGGTGAAAAGGGTCATAACGTGTTTTCCTCCCTATACTTTGCATGAATTACTGACTCATCAACATTCCGCCCCAACTGCTGGGCCTGAAGCATGGCATTCTGGGAGGGATCCTTCTGTCACCTGAACACCCACCAAGAACCATGTGGAAAAATTTAACCCTTCAGAGGCTGAAAAGGGGGCAACGTGTTTTTGTCCTTCACTTAACAAGGGAGATTGAATAACATCCAGCCAATTTGGTGCTTGGTGCCCGATGCACTGGGGAGGGTTGTTGTTCAGAGGAAGAGGTTGCACTGGCGAGGATTCTGTGCGGGGGGGGGGAGTTGCGCATGGGGGAAAAGTTGCGCATGGGGGGTAGTTGCGCATGGGGGGTAGTTGCGCATGGGGGGAATGTTGCGCATGGGGGAAGTGGTGCTGAGGGAAAGTTGCGCATGGGGAAAGTTGCGCATGGGGGGATGACGCGCATGGGGGGATGACGCGCATAGGGTAAGTTGTGCATGGGGTGTTGATGGCCGTGGGGGGGATGAAATATGGTGAAATGTTAGTCCCGCAATGCGGGTACGCTTTTCGCTAGTTATTAATAAAACTGTGACTAGTAAAAACAAGTCACACTCTAATATGCATTGTGAAATAAAAGTGTTCAGATATTGTGGGAGAGTCAGCAAGGCGGGATCAATAATTTCCCCATCCCCAATTTTCAGTTTTGATAACTCTTTTTAATCTTTGTTTCTTTTTTAATTCTAATAATAGCATGAAACTTCTGTTATCAATGTTATCCACACTGTTATTCCAAAATGTCTGCAGTTGTGAAATCTAAGCTTTTCAGTGGGATGGAAAATAGGAAATATCCAAAGATGGATATCATAGGTGTTGAGCTACAAATCGTATTGAAATTCACATAAAATTGGGATGGATGTCCCTGTCTGTCCTTTGTCCTGCCTGTGTCAGAGTTTCATCTGGTTGATTTTGACAGGTGCAGGCCCATGGTCAAGGACTAGTGTACAAGCTCCTTCTTCACCCAGTTATGAAAATTCCCTGCACTCATTGGTAAGAATCTCTTAAACCTAGATTAGACTTTGTTGCCAAGAAAAGACATTTTAGTTTTGTCTAATAACAGATTATAATAATAATTATCTTCCCTAAAGATAACAGCAGGCTAACATTACAAGTGAGTTCTTTGCTAACAAATGGCTGTCTTCAAATGAACAGTATCCAAAATGGTCTTTTACTATCTAAGCGGGTCTTTTACCATCTGTTCCTTAAGCATCAAGTGGCAATCCTGAAGATAGGTAGTGTGATAGTCTTGTTTGAAACTGTATTATATTTTCATTAGCCACTTACTAATTCTTCCCATTGGCTTACATTAGAAAAAAAATTGTGGTAAAACGTTCTCAATTTTTTTGTAGTTTTTGTTTATCTTGGGTCTCATCTGGGCCAAGATAAATCAGGATAATTGTTAAAAAAATTAAAATAGTTAATTTTAACTATTTTTTCAGGAGCATGAAAAATAGGTTATCCATCTGGTTTTCCAGGAGCATGATAAATAGGTTATCCATCTGAGCAGTGAAGGGTTGGTAGTTGGTAAAGGATCTGGTGTATGAAAGTTGAATTGTAACTTGCTGTTTCTGTGACTTCATCTACAATATTTCTTTTGCACCCACAAAGTGTTGTGTGCTACATTGCAATGATACACAGTCAGCATAATCCTAACTATGTCTATTCAGAAGTAAGCCCATTGTGTTCAATGGGGTTTACTACCAGGAAAGTGTATTTAGGATTGCAGCCAGTATTTTTCTAAGCACTCTGAAAACTTTCACATGCATTTCAGTTACTATCAAGTACAGCATTAGGGATCCAAAAATTCTGATTTTTATAAACCAGTTTCCCCCAAATAACATGCGTCTTGCGTCTAATGAAATTATTGGCATATACTGTACTTTGCTAACAGACATAAATGGTATTAGATTTCCAATGTCACTATAGTATTCAACATTTTATCTTTTCATTTCTTATGCTGCAGTCCTAAAGACACTTTCCTCTTAGAGAAAAATCCTAGCCATCTTCTTCTCAAAAGTAAGCCCCATTTTATTCAATGGCTCTTCCAGGAAAGTGTCTTAAGGATTGCAGCCTTTGTCTAATTAAAACTTTGTTGCATTAACTTAACTAACAATTGAGGCGAACACATACCAGCTGTTTATCCCACCTCTTTATAATTACTTAACCTGTGGTTTCCTTCCTGTTCTGTCTTGACTTGCCAGAAAAATCGAGTTGAGCAACAGCTTCACGAGCATTTGCAAGATGCTATGTCATTCTTAAAGGATGTCTGTGAGGTACTATTTCTCTTTAGATGGTGCCTTTCTAATTTTTCAATTAACTCAACTTACAGATTTCTCATTAAAGTAGCAAATATACACAATGTAGTATAGTATTGCATATATGACACATCCCTTTTTCAGTCATCTTGTCTAGTCAACTTATTAAAAATCAGAAGAGTTGTAATAATTTTTGCATACCTTTTAGTACACGAACAATAAACCTACTAATGAGGACCATCATGCAGGTGAAGAGTGTATTGTGTGGATATTAAATATGGGGAGACCAGGTTCAAAAGCCAGCTCAGGTATAAAACTGATGGGGTGGCCTAAATACAACTGCTCTCTCTCAATCTCATATCTTGGAGGATAGTGGTAATGAAAATGCTGCTCTGAGCCCTTTATAAAGGGCAGGATACACATAAGTGTGCATGATGGGAGGGAATCCTAATTTACTTACTGGTACTTTAATTTTCTAACCCTACAATCCAGAGTAACTATGGGAGCACGGAAGAGACATTACGTACACTCATAGTTACTGCACCACCTAGTGAAAACATATGGGAAATTCATATTGCAATCCAGAGTAAATTGTTCTTACACCTGTGCACGGATTCCCCGTAGTTACTCTGGATTGCATTATTCTTGAAATTACCCAGTCTGAGAGAGAGTGAAATGTCAAAGAGCAACCAGGTCTTCAATATTTTATCTACTACATTACATTGGATTTTTTAATTTTGCATTCATTAGCTGAATAGTCACTGTGTTGGTAATGGCAGCAAGCGGTTAAGGCACTGTGCCTGTTAACTAGCAGGCCAGGGTTCAAGATCCGGGTTGGCCCCACAGGACAGGGTGAGCTCCTGTCCTTAGCCCAGCTCTGCAATGCCAGCTGGATCCAATCGTATTGGCTCTGCCTTTCCATTGGACTAATTCAGTGGCATGGAGAGGGGGGGATTTGCTTCTTGGGTAACAGCCTATCCTCCATAACAATCCAACCCAGGCTTTCATGCTTTGCATGCAGCGTATGCAGCGCCGAGCACGATACCATAGGCTTTCAAGACTGACGGAGGCCTGCTTTTTTTTTAAATTGTTCTCTTATCCAAACTAAGATTTTCAAAATTATGCTGATTTTTTCTCATTCTCTATATCTTAAAATATTAAATATTACCTTATAAATATCTAATTTTAAGAGAAACTGTATGAGACACAGATAATTCCATTTTACAGCTGCCATTTTACTTGTTTATAGTGCTGTTAGCTGCTTTTTGAAGGCATTTTGATATTGCATTTCATTTGCTACTTTTCATATCTCCCACTGTAGAAAGCACGACAATGTAATGGATTTATCAGGTGTGTACAGTAAAATGACCTTAGTACCCTTCCTAAATCCCAACAGCAGTCACGTATGGAGGATCGCTTGGACAGACTTGATGATGCAATCAATGTGCTGCGGAACCATGCAGTGGGGCCTTCAACAAGCCTGGCAGGTGCTCATGGAGATATACATAGTTTATTGGGACCATCCCATAATGGGCCAATTAGTAGTTTGAGTGCAAGTTATGGAGCATCTAGCCTTATAGCAACTGGTCGACAAGGATCTATGGTAAGCAAGCATTTCATTTTTTACGGAAATTATTAAACTGATTTAACTTTCACTTCCATAATCTCTAGTCCCTTTAACAATAGATTGAAACCTAAAGGTTTAGTGTTATACATTAGTAGTTGCAGAAATGGGTTCCAGTTGAGACAAGCACAAGTTGAAGCAGAGGCTTAATTCTCCCCCAATTTATTTCCCTTCATGTCGCATCCCTCATAGTTGCTATTGCGGCCTCCCTCTGTCTCTGCATGTTCTGCAAAACTGGCTGAGGAAGTTCTTTGTATTTTATTCAAGTTAAAAAACCTTTTATAATTAGAAAGATGCTCCAACTTCCTTAAAATGTTGGTTATCCTTTTTTGTACCTTTCCCAGCTTTATAATATTCTGCTGGATTGTTAGGAATCCCAACTTCTGGACAACGGAAAGATAACTTCTTATAGTCTAATAATCTCTTACGTTCTCCCACCCCATCTAGTTAGAGTGGTTCTTTATTTGAATGTGTGAAACATTTTTCATATATTCTGAATTATTAGTATAATTATTGGCTGGGTGTTGATCAGTCAATGATTCCTCAATGTAACGTATCGGAATGAAAAAATGTGCCCCTATGAAGAATCAGCTGCTCCCGGCAAAGCTGAAAAGCCATTTTTGCACCCTGTTCTGTGATCACTCTAACTCCCTAATTCCTGAGCACCCTGTTCTCACAAATGTTCCACAATAGTGTGCAACAACTGCTTTTTTGGAGTGAAGAAGTGACTTAAAATTCAGGAGGAATTTCAAGGCTCTAGGTATTTCATGCGTTGGTGGTACTGAAGACAAATTTCAACATGAAAAGCAGTACACTAAGAGAAACAGGTTAAAAACACTGTCCTAGAATAATTCTGGGACAATAAGGGTTCAATCCTAAGCTAACATAAGTCATTGGTCTTCCAGTTACCTTGATGATGTTGTGAGGAAGGTGCATGTCTGTATATTGGCCTAACCCTCCCCCATGAGTGGAGCAGAACTTATGGCACTTTAGTGACCAGCTTGGAACACGACATGCTGGGGGTTATGCCAGCCTACCTGAAGGTTGGCCTAGTCCCATGCTGGCCTAGGGGTGTCACCAAAGTGCCATAAGGCACTTCTACTGAACTCCTTGGGGGAGGGTGTTAAACCATTGCACAGGCATACACCAACCTCTGCACACCACCATGGGAAGATATGCCACATGTGCTAGGCTGGCCTAATTTCATTATGACTGTGCTCTTTGACTTGTTCACTTCATCAGCCCTGTTTTCTTTTTAGGCACAGCGCTGTATTTTCTCTGTATTAAAAAGGGCTCACAGTGTTGCAGTAAATTACTTAATTTATCAGATAAATTGTCTGAATCCTGTGACTAAAAAGTGAGAGGAGGGAGAAGGCTATCAGATTTCTTCCCCCATAGAATTTATAAGTTGAGAAAAATTTGAGCTTTCCCAGCCAACACGTGTTTTAAAAAATACTATCTGAGCGGCATGTTTTGCCCTTTTGAGAGAGTTCCTGGACAGAAGACGTTTATTAAGATTTAGTAATATACACTAAACACACAATTCTAACCCATTTTAGTTTAAACTTTTTTTTAAAAGCAGTAATTAAATTTCCTTGTAAATGTCCTTGGCAGAAGAAATAAGGAAATGAGTAATTTAACTCCATTTTTTATGACTTGTATAACAGGCATGGGTTTTTTGTAACACTTAATTTTTGAGCCAATTTTTAGAAAAAAAATAATTTTCTGCTTCTCTCCCCAGTTAAGTGTTCCCTTCTTTGTTTGCTACTCTTTTGCTTCTCATTATGCAGTGCAAAACTGTAAAGTTTCCTGCCATCTCACTTTTTGTTTAGAAGCATATTGATGTGTGTACCTATATTAGCAGCAGATCAGTTCCAGGGACCTCCCTGTTAGTATGTTAATCCTAATGGATTTTTGGAAAGTACAGTGGTGCCTCGCTTAGTGAGTGCCCCTCTTAACAAGAGGTTCGCTTAGCGAGGCAAAATTTCGCTGAGTCTGCCTCAAGTAGCGAGCATTGACTCACTTAGTGAGCCAGACCCTTGGGGAAATTGAAAAAAATTGTTGCCCCTTACCCCTTGCTGCAGCTGGAGGGGTTAGTTGTGGGAGGCTGGGGTGTCCTCGCCACTTTTGCTGCATTTCTTGTGCCTCCGGGGGTTCCCCTGCGGCCAAGGAGGGCTTCCCCGCAAGTACAGGGGTTCCCTCCACCCTCTGGAGTGGGTGAGCTAAGCATTTCCTTATTTGGAGCATTTCCTTATTTGGAACCTGCTCAGAGGGCTCTGAATGCAGCAGAGTTTTTTTTTCCTGGGACTTCCTGGCTGGAGAGCACATAGACTTAAGTCACCTAGAGTCAAGAGTCAGAGGTGCATTGGAGGTACTATTGACTCTAGGCGACTTAGGTCTATGTGTTGTCCAACCAGGAAGTCCCTGAAAAAAAAGCTCTGCTGCTTTCTGAGCCCTCTGAGCAGGCTCCAAATAAGGAAATGCTCAAATAAGGAAATGCTTAGCTCACCTGCTCCAGAGGGCGGAGGGAACCCCCGTACTTGCGGGGAAGTTCTCCATGGCCACAGGGGAACCCACCCCAGCCTGCCTCATCTAACCCCTCCAGCTGCACCAAGGGGTAAGGGACAGCAATTTTTTTTAGGGGGAAGGGAATATTTTTGGGGTTGTGGAACCAATCATCTGAATTTCCATTATTCGCTGTGGGAAAACCCACTTCGCATAATGGGCATGGCTCTAGAACCAATTAAACTCGTTATGTGAGGCACCACTGTAGTGGTAACCTATACAGATTGAAACTCTCCGTTAGTGACATTTACTTGGTAACATTTACTTCCAGGAACCTTTGTTGTTACCCATTTTCACATTATACAAAAGCAATTATATACTACGGTGAAAAGGCAGGCAATGAATCAATATGAATCAATTTCCTTTTCCCCAGGCTTAAAACAGTTTAGTTTCAGGTCAGAGGCAGAAGCTTCCCCTTGCAAATCAATTCAGAAGTGATTATCACATAGGGCAAGGGAGAGGTTCAGCTGAAACCAGAAGCCAAAGCTGAACCCTTCACAATCTTTCAAAGGCAAGCTTAATTGCCTGCCACATTTGCAGCTCAGGGGACCTACATTTGCACAATATCATGTTAGAATTGGGCTCTTGGTTCATGCTTTCTTTTTACTTGATGTCTTAACTTTGTCTTGTATTGTACATTGCCTTGTTTTTGAGACAAGATGGATAAGGATGGAAATGCTTTAAAATAAAACAAATAGAGCAGTGGAGGGGATGGAGATAAATGGGGATCTTCATGTCCTTTGCAAGCTCCAAATACGAGATACAAGAACTGTTGCTGGTTCCCTTACTCTATGCTTTTTACTTTAAACTTTAATGTTCCAGAATTTTCCTAAATTAATTACAAATGCCTTGTGTAAGAATGAATGAAACTTTTCTAAGGCAGAATACAAGAAATTACGAGAATTACAATATACGTACAAGAAATTTCTCCTGTGGAAGCCTAATTGAATTTGCCATTCAGTTTTATGGCCACTTCCTTTGACTAAATATGTGGTGGCGTTTTCTTTGTCTTAGGCTGGTTCTCACCGAGAAGACATCAGCCTCAGTAATAATCATTCTGGCCTGTCCAGTGCAGTGTCTGCTCAGAGTACTGACCTAAACCATAAAACACAAGAAAACTTCAGAGGTAAGTAGAATTCCAGCTGGATTTTTCAAAACAGATTGATTGCAGTGGTCATGCATATGAACATGTATGATACCAGTCCATACAATTTTCATATGTGTAATTTTCTCATGGCTTTGAAAAAGATGTGTTTTTATCTAAAATATATTTATGAAACCTATAATTACAGAATATCCTTCATAAGAACTTGAATGTTCTTGCATACTACTGCATGTGTTTGGACATGCCACCATTAATGATCCTAGATGTATTTAGACATTTTTGGTGTAGCGTAACTTGCTTAAGCCATTAAATGTTAGTGAATGGAATGAATGGTATGCCTTGTATCTAGGGCAGAGCATCTGTACTGCTAGTATGCTTTTACTTTGTGGTTCACAATATAATCATTTAAATGTGAGAAGGAGGTCATATGTGGCATTTCAGAAATTGAGCATCCAGCATCCTGTTCCTGGTTGCCCACCGATTGATCTCTTTCAGTTCTGTGATTCTAGGAAGTATGCAGTCCTTTCTTTATCAACTGCTCTATCATTATAAAAGGGCCTAAAAAGGGGGTGGAACGCACATTGAGTTGCAATCTCCAGGGCTTACGTTGCATTTACACAAATGCACAGATAAACAAGATGAGCTGGAACTTGTAGAAAGTAAAGGGAAATTTGACTTGATTGGAATAACTGAAACTTGGTGGGATGACTCCCCTGAATGGAATGTACAAATGGAAGGCTATCAACTGTTCAGGAGGAACAGAAGTGGCAAAAGAGGAGGCGGAGTAGCATTATATGTCAAGAACATATATACTTGCTCTGAAATTCAACGAACTGGTCCGGATATTCCGGACCAGTGCGTTTGGGTGCAGGTTAGGAGGAAAAACAAAAAACAAAACATTGTGGTGGGTGTCTATTATAGACTGCCAGGCCAAAGAGAAGAAGTGGATGATGTCTTCTTGAAGCAACTGGCAGATGTTGCAAAAAAATAATGACGTAGTTGTAATGGGGGACTTTAACTTTCCAGACATTTGTTGGGAGACAAACTCAGCCAAGCATGGAAGCTCCAATAAATTCCTGATGGGCCTGGAAGATAACTTTATGGTCCAGAAAGTGGAGGAGAGGACAAGGAGAGGGACCATCCTTGACCTGATCCTAACAAATTGTGAAGAACTGATTGACCAGGTCAACATAGCAGGAACGTTAGGAGAAAACGATCATTTATTTATTTATTTTATTTATATCCCGCCTTTCCTCCCCAACGAAAAGGAGCTCAAGGCGGCTAACAACAATCAAGGAATGATAAAACACCATTAAAATTAGATCATAAATACAGATTAAAACACAATTAAAATACAATTAGATTATACAGAAACTAAAAACAATTAAACATACAGGCTAAAAACAAATGTTAAAAAAAATAAAACAACAGCCCCCCCAACCTCTGCCCCTTTAAAAAGCTCTTTTGAAATAAAAAGTTTTAAGGCTCCGCCTGAAGCTCTGTATTGAGGGAGCTTTCCTCAGTTCTAAGGGGAGGGAGTTCCAAAGCTGGGGTGCCACCACCGAGAAGGCCCTATCTCTAGCGGCCACACCTCTCACATCTCTTAGTGGCGGCACAGTCAGTAGGGCCCCCTCAGATGACCTTAGGTGATGGGTCGGATTGTACAGAAGAAGGTGTCCCTCAGATACTCTGGACCCGAGCCATTTACGGCTTTAAAGGTCAGGACCAGCACTTTGAATTCAGCCCAGAAACTGAATGGGCAGCCAGTGCAGTCGCTGAAGCAGTGGCCCAACAGAGTCGAACCTACGAGCCCCACCTGGGCCACCGCATTCTAGACTAGTTGAAGCTTCCGGACCGTTTTCAGAGGCACCCCCACGTAGAGCACGTTACAGAAATCCAGTCTCGATGTCACTAGGACATGGGTCACCGTGGCCAGATCCAAGCGACTCAGTCTTATCAGGATTTAATCTCAGTTTGTTCACCCTCATCCAGTCCCCACTGCCTCCAGACAACGATTCAGGATTTCAACTGCCTCCTTGGACTCAGTAGGAAAGGAGAGATAGAGCTGGGTGTCATCAGCGTACTGATGACACCTCACTCCAAACCTCTGGATGACCTCTCCCAGCAGCTTCATGAAGATGTTAAATAGCATGGGGGATAGAATGGAACCTTGTGGCACCTCGCCAGGTTGCCAAGCCACAAGGCCAGGTTGCCAAGCAAGCATCCCTCAGCACCACCTTCTGGGACCTGTCAGCCAGGAAGGAGCAGAACCACTGCAAAACAGTGCCTCCAATCCCCAACCCAGCCAACTGACCCATGGTTGATGGTGTTGAAGGCCGCTGAGAGGTCCAGCAGGACCAACAGGGACGCACTCCCCCTGTCCATTCCCCGGCGTAGGTCATCCACCAAGGCGACCAAGGCAGTCTCTGTCCCAAATCCCGGCCTGAAACCAGACTGGAAGGGATCCAGATAATCAGCTTCATCCAGGACCCTCTGAAGCTGGAACGCCACCACCCGCTCGACCACTTTGCCCAGAAATGGGATGTTTGAGACTGGCCGATTCTTCAATGTTAAGACTACCCCCTCTCAATTTCATGCTTCTAGTTCCAGATTTTGAGGATTTTTTATATACAGATCAGCAACTGCTGATGAGGGTTCTTCTTTATATTAAATATATTTTTAAATTTATTAGAAACTTTAATTTAATGGATTGATTTCATTTTGTCTTATGGAAAGGTGTTTTCCTACTAGATGACATCATTTCTGGCCATGACATCACTTCCATGTTAATGATATCCTCTCTGCTGTATCCCAACAGACTAATTCTTAAAAGTGGGGCTTCGTGCTAAAAAGTTTGAGAACCCCTGTACTATATCTTTCACATTTAAGGTGTGAACTTTAATTAAGGTGTGAACTTAATTAAGGTTCACACATTAAGGTGTGAACTTTGAACACATTAAGCTGTTCAAAACTTGCCTCTCAGACACTGACCCCAGAATATTATCCTTACATGAAAGGTTTGCTGACTTTTCCACCCCTGATCTTTTCAAAGCCTTGGTGTTACTCTTTGTATTGCTCCTTTGATGTTATCAGCTCCTTGGTAACATTGTATTGCTCCTTGTCCATATGTTAACAGCAACTAAGTAGCAATTTGCTGCTACTCCTCTTGACAATGTTAAGCAAATAGAGAAGTTGTCTCATTATCTGCCAATTTACCCAATACAGTATTTGTTTATTTGCAGCACTATCAACTGGGTTGCCAGGCCAACCAGTAGCATTAGGTCCAGCTGAAATCAAGTCAGAGCACAAGGAAAAAGATGAAAATGCACATGAAGCTGCTTCATCTGATGACATGAAATCAGATGATGAGTCTTCCCAAAAGGATATCAAGATTGCATCAAGAGGTAGAACAAGGTACAGTATCCTCTTGCATCACCACCCAGAATCTCTTGTTCCTTTTTCTGCCAGTGGTGAGCATAATCTGGAGAGATAAATAAGTTTCTGATGTGTCATCCCAAATTGTTTTTTTCCAGATTTCAAGCATTAAATAATTTGACACACTAAATATTTGTGTATTTTAAATTTAAAAAGTAGTTCATTGTCTTAATGAATGTTAAGCAGCTAATGCATACTCTCAGCCTTGTTGCCTAATGAGGGCAACTAAGCTTGTTGTCATCAGCAAGGAAGACAACATTGCTCTCTAGAATGAGGCCCAAAAAGGACCCTTCAAAATAAAAACTGAAAAGCTTTTACTAGTTTGTGGTTTGGACAAGAGTAGGTATTACCACCTCTTAATGAAATACTAAAAAAAGTGGGCTGTGGGTGGGTGGAGGTGGTTACGACACCGTGCATGTTAACTACCAGGCCAGGGTTCGAGACCCAGGTCCCCACAAGACAGGGTGAGCTCCTGTCCTTACCCTGGCTCTGCGACATAGTTGGAACCAATCATATCGGCTCTGCCGTTTCATTGGACTATTTCAGTGGTGTGGAGAGGGGGGATTTACTGCTTCGGTAATAGCCTATTCTCCATATCAATCTACCTAGGCCTTCGTGCTTCGCATGCAGCGTCAAGCATAATACCATAGTCTTTCAAGACTGATGGATGCCAATACAATGAAATACTAGTCTTAAATATGCCCTAATTAATCTGTGTTCACCTTCAGTATTTCATTTGAATTGTACAGTATGCACTTCTGCAAAATGGCCAGAGCCTGATTTGAATGAAATATCATCTGGATTGATGTGTTAAACTGCAGCAATGTAAAATAAATATTGTCTGTCCAAATGAAGCCTTATGGGCTTGATTTATGGCCAGAATGGCTAGAGCTTGATTTGAATGAAGTGTCGTCTGGATTGATGTGTTAAACTGCAGCAATGTAAAATAAATATTGACTGTCCAAATGAAGCATTGTGGGCTTGATTTACATAAAAGGTTTGGGCTGCCATACTAATGCTATGTATACCATGCAATTTTACTAACAAGGTAAAGAAAAATTTAAGTACATTTGACAAAAATAACTGTAGTACGTAATATGGATTCTTTTACTTATGGCTGTGTTGAGTGTTATTTTTTGGAAATGTTCTGAATTTAAGAAGTTCTTTTATAAATTCTGAGTCTAGAGCTTCGGCTTTATGACAGGTTTTGATCAAGAATCTCATAAAACTAACTTTTCCAAAGAAGTTACCATGACTGAAATCTGAGCCTCCAGCTATGCTGTTCTCGCAAATACTACTTATGTAAGAAACAGAGTGGCCAAAACTAGTACATGTGGATAAATCTCATGAGGTTTACTTTTCAGTTTTTAATTAATAATTTTATTTTTGAACACCAAAAAGTTAATACTGTGCAAACTCAATGAATTAAACATAAGAATAAAAATAGAAATAAAAACAAAAACAGGTATTGAACATTATGTGGCAAGGATGGAGTTCTAAGTTTACAGTTCTTTGAGTTACAGTCCTAACCATATCTACTCAAAAGTAAGCCATTGTGTTCAATGGTTCTTACTACCAGGAAAGTGTCTTTAGGATTGCAACCTTTGTTTAAAATAAAAATACTGTTTAAAATATGATACCTAGGTATACAATGATACTACGATACCAAGGTATACTATGATATAAAATACTATACTATGATACCTGGGTATACTATGATATAAAATATGATACTAGGTATATTTTAAACAGTACATAGGTTATTTCTAAAATACATCTTCAATAAATAACATACCATATATAAAACTGAAAAGTCACTGACTCATTTTTCAACACCCAGCCAAAACCACCAGACCTAGATGCTTGAAATTTGGGAAGAGTATTTCTTCTGTCATGTAGGCACCCACTAAGAACCTGTTTTTGGAAATTCAAACCAGAAAGGTTTCCACGGAAGGTGCTTCTGAAACCTTCTAATGCTTTAGTGTACAGCATTGCTACTCAAATTCGGGGTTACAACACCCTAGTTCCTGTGAAGATCTGCTTCCTTTAAGAGGCAGGGGAAAGTTAGCAGCGCAGTCCCCAGAATCATGCCCCTGAGGGGGAAGGAGGCTAGTTTTCCTCTAACCCAGAGGGTCAGGGGAATCCTGCAGAATACTTGCATGTCTCACCCAGCCTTAGTGAAAGTTCCAACCACCACTGAACCAGAAGTTCAACTGGAAATCAGAAGTGCTTTCCAATCACTCCATTGGAAGATTCCAAGCAACGAAGACCTTCAGAAAGTTGTGCATGGCTTCCCACACCTCCTGTAGCCAGCTGCAGCCTGTAATAATGGAACATAAGTGAACAAGTGAAAGCATCCCTTACTTCATCCCTTCTTAGTTACATGATTCTTGGGATTTCATCACTGACCTCCCTCCTCCCTCACAAGGACTTACTTGGAGTAAATCTCCCTAAAATTTATATACAAAACCAAATTTCTGTCAAAGTTCTCATGAGGTTTCTGAATGAAAAATTGATACACATTCTCTTTGTTGTCATAAGTTACTTCCTTGCATATAACACACTTGAGAAAGATTAATATAAGCTTCAACAAAAAGGTTTATGATGGGTCAAGTTGGTTTTCCTTCTTAAAACTCCTGCTGTTTTTGTGTTCCAGCAGCAGCACAAATGAAGATGAAGATTTAAATCCTGAACAGAAACTGGAGAGGGAGAGGGAGAGACGAATGGCCAACAATGCTCGTGAGCGCTTGAGAGTTCGTGATATTAATGAAGCATTCAAAGAGCTGGGTCGGATGTGTCAGCTGCACCTAAAGAGTGAAAAGCCCCAAACCAAGCTACTTATTCTCCACCAAGCAGTGGCAGTAATTCTCAGTCTTGAGCAGCAAGTTCGCGGTGAGTGCTTTATTTTCAGGGTTTTGTGATACTTTTTTAATCCAAGTTTAAACTAATTCCTTAAGCCAGAATTTCCCAGTCTTTGGCATCTCATTATGCGCCTGCATGCTATCAACACAGCACGCAGTTCCCAGAAATGGCTGACCATGACAATAGTGCCAATTACTTCTAGATTTTCCAGCCAAAGGTGACACTACAAAGAATTGTAAGGGGATGTGAGTGGGTGGGGTTTTATATGTGCGCAAAAACCACACATAAGGTCATTTAACCCACAACCATCAAATCAAACCTCCTTACTATCCTTTGTGACACTGCAACCTTGCTGCCAGCCAGCTGCTGTTCCTCATGCTTCTGAGAAGTATTCTGCAACTACCCTAGAAGCCACACTTCACATTTTGGGGACCTCTGACTTAAAAATGTGCTGTGTTGAATTTTCATTTGAGGAATGGGATTGAAAAAGTAGAACAGACTGTAAATCCTCAAGGGCAAGAAAGAGTGACGGATTACCTACTGGTATGAATGGCAGAACAGCTAATTGCTTCAAGAAATGGAATGGAGGTAGTTTGGTGCAGGAGGAATAAATGCAAGTTTATTCATTGTGGATAATGCTCATTATCCAATTGAATTTGGGATAGTGTGTTTAATAAGAAATAGCCAAAGCCAAGCACATTTGAGTCCCATCGTTTTCTCTAGATCAGGACCTTTAACAATTTTATAGAGGAGATAATTTCAGCAGGTGCGGCATTTCATCTCACAGATGACAAGCTGCACCTGCTGAAATTTCATTTTCTACACAGTTTTAAAGGTCCAGGAACCCTAAAGTTGAAAGTCTGGACACCCCTGCTCTAGATAATCATCATCATTATATATATATATAAAATTGAAGACGCAGTCACTCAAACTGGAAGAGGTGAAAAAGAGTACATATTTCATCCCTATATTTGACGGTGAAGAATCCAGCCCAAACCCTCTGACCTAGAAGCATGGAATTTAGGAAGCATATTGCTTCTGTCACTTCAGCACCCACAAAGAACTAATTTTTAGAAATTCAAAACTTAAGGGGCAGGGGAGAGGCACAACATGTTTTCATCTCTATAACATTCACACCAATAACACAACATTTTCATCCCTGTTACCATTGAAGACTGATTCACTGACTCATCAATGTCCAGTCCTAATCCCTGCACCCAGAAGCATGAAATTTGGGGAGCATATTCCTTCTATTTATTTTATTTTATTTTCCTAATTTATACCCCGCCTTTCCTCCCCTACAAGAGGAAGCCCAAGGCGGCTAACAAAGAAGAATAAAACACCATTAAAATCACTAATAAATACAAGTTAAAACATAATTAAAATACAATTAAAATACCATTAGAATGGATAAAAAAGACTAAGAACAATTAAAACAAGCTAAAAAACACTGGTTAAAAACAATAAAATAAAACAATAAAACAACTGCCCCCCAACCTCTGCCCCATTTAAAATGCTTTTTAAAAATAAAAGGTTTTAAGGCTTCTATGATGTCAGGTCTCCCTAAGAACCGATTTGGTGCCCAGTGGTGTCTGGTGCACATTAGAGAAGCCCAATGGTGCTCTGTGCCTGGTATTTCCCACTGCCTGGTGGTGCCCAATGGTTTCCTGTAGGTGCCCTCTGCCTGCCAATGGTTGCTGGTGCCCACAAATATTCTTTAAATTTTATTCATGCAACAATAGTTAAAGTTCAGCTAGTCTTTAAAATAATCCTTTCTGTAATGAATTTGGCTTTGACTGGACCATGCCAATTTTTTTGTCAAAAAGATAGAAATTAATACTGTGTAGCATTCAATTTCTGTTTTTTTTTTTGTTTTAAAACCAAGATAGCTCTTCTGATATTCAGAGTGACCAAGGCAAAGAATAGTAGCATATCATTGTGCCTTGTGACTCTCTAGTGCTGTTTGCCATAGTAAAGGAAGATTGCTGCTCTACATGATCTTTAGTTTTATTTTGAAGATACATAGAATAGCATCTGCTCTCATTTTGATTATGTGTCAGTTGGGCCCCTCCAATTGACACATAATCAAAAAGAGAGTGGGCTTAGTGATTTAAGGCATGGGACCTCAGCCTTTTTAGCACCAGGGACCGCTTTCATGGACCGGTTTTTTTCTGAGGACTTGCAATGTGATTGGGATGATTCAAGCACATTACATTTATTGTGCACTTAATTTTTATTATTATATTGCAATATATAATGAAATAATTGTAAAACTCACCCTAACAGAGACTCAGGGGGAGCTCTGAACTTGTTTTCCTGGTCCCATCTGGGGGTGATGGGAGACAGTGACACTTGAAGTGTTTTGCTTATGTCCAGTCTACTCCTTAACCTTGTTTTGGTTGATGTTACTGCAGAAAACCCTGCTTCACAAAGATAGGATGTTGGAAATGGGGCAGGCTTTTCAGTGCTTTTGTAGAAATCTCAGGATATTCCACCTTGACTATAATCAAGAATGTATTGAGATTTGAAGTTGTCTCAGACATACTTTTAAGACCACTATAATGTATAATCTCAAGCAGTCGATCTTCTTCCAGCACAGACAAAGTTGTGGTTGGGAAGTAATGCTCAAATTCTTTTGAAAGTTGAGATAGATGATCATGCACCATCTGTGAAAAAGAAGGCCCTAGGTCAGCCCCTTTCAAAATCTCTTAGTGTTTGAAACATGTCAAAAATTCCAATGTTCACTGTCTCATCTAAACTTCCAGTTTGGCTTTGAATGTAGCCACTTTATCTGTGGACCTAAACGCAGTTGTCATTCTCCCCTGGAGTGACAGATTGAGTTCATTGAGCAGGTTGAATTTGCCACACAAGTAATCACATTTTGTGATCCATTCAATGTCACTAAAATGTGCTATCAGTAGTGATTGTTTTTCACAAAGAAATCTCTGGAGTGGCTCTCATAACAAAAACTCTGGCCAGTGACTTTAGAAAGACTTAGAGCACAGTCCTAACCATGTCTACTCAGATGTAAGCCCCATTGTGTCCAGTGAGTCTTACTCCCAGGAAAGTGTCTTTCGGATTGCAGCCTTAGAAAGAAAGTCATGGCAGCTGCTCCGTCCACGCAAATACCAACAAAAAATGACCAATTCAGTTTTCCTGAGACATAATCATTCAAAGACTTGAATAGTTCTGCAGCAGTGGTATGGGTTGGCAATGAAAGAGCACATAATGTATCTTTGTGCACATCCTCCTGAAAAATTTATCTCACAAAAACAAGCATTGTTGCCTTCTTGTCAATATCGGTAGACTCATCAACCTGGATTGCATACCAGGGTAACTCATTTATCCTCTTTAATAATAACTGTGACTCAATATCCTCTGCTATTTCATCAATTTGTGTGCTATCTGAAAGAGAAACATGCAACACTTTTTGAGCAGCAGCCTCCTAAAACTTCACAGCAAATATCCACAGCAGAAGACAGGATCAAAAGTACTAATCCCAGGAAGACACCGGGGTGGGGGGGACACCACTCTTCACCTCTCTCCATTGTGAAAATTTCCCATTTACACAGGTCCCACCTTCTACCCTTTAAAAAAATGGATGTGATTTTTGCTATTCCCCAGTCATCTGGTACCATCACCATCGTTTGGGATAAGTTGCATATTTTAGTAAGTAGATGAACAATTTTGTCTTGTGTTCCCTAATGACACTTGGGTGGATGCCATCCGGGCCTGGTGACTTGTTGACCTTTAAATTGTCAATTAAAGCTGCTACATATTCTCTTGCAACCTCTGTCAGACTAAATTCTTTGGTAAGCAGGGGCTGTTCCGGTTGTGGTATCTGCCCAGGGTCTTCTGCCATGAAGACAGATGCAAAGAATACATTTAGTTTCTCTGCCATTTTGAAGTCTCCTTTTATCTTCCCTTCGCCTCCCTCACCATCCAGCAGATCTCTGGCTGGTTTCCAGCACCTAACATATTTGAAGAAGCTGTTCGTATTACTCTTGATATTTCTGGCCATGCATTCCTCAAAGTCTCTCTTGGCCTCCTATATGACCTTCTTACATTCCTTTTGCCACATTTTATGTTCGTTTTTATTTTCCTCATTTGGGCAAGCTTTCCATTTGAGGAAGGAAGCTCACTTGTTCTTTATTGCCTCTCTGACTTTGCTTGTTAGCCATACTGGCTCCCTCCTGGACTTACTTAGTTAAGCCTTTCCTTCTCTGCAGTATACATGTCTGCTGGACCTCAGTTTTCGTTGTTTTAAATAGTTTCCTCACACTCTACAGAGATTTGACCACCTTTACCTTCCCCATCAGTCTTAGTCTGAGGGAAGTCTGCCCTTTGGGTTATTATGTCAAGTGTTGTTATGGCAGATTTGTTTGGCATTCTTTTCCCAACATGCATAACAAAAAGATTGCAGAATGGTCACTGTTCCCCAATGGCTCAGTAACAATGGTCCTGAGTACCACTCAATATTAAGTCTAGAGTCACCTGTCCTCTGGTCGGTTCCATGAATAGTTGCTCTAAGGCCCACTCCTAGGAAGCACTTATGACCATACCTGCTTAACTTCAGTGATAGAACTATAGTAAGTGCCTCCAAGTGCCTCCAAGCAATTATGAAAATGTTGCTGAATTTGGCTTAGTTCATGTTGTTTTCTTCTGTAGATTGGTGATTGGCTTAGTCATGTTGCTTTCTTTAGTAAATTGGTTATTTGGTAAAATAACCTATAGAGCATGGACATAGGAGGAAAAATGGACATGAATTCATCTTGCCAAATAGGTGTTGGTTTTAATGCAAGCCTGGAGCTGTTACGCAATAGCTGTTCCATTGTCCTTATGTCAAGAATGTTAATTCTGAGCCCTGTGTGCACACTAAAGCCTTAGGATCTTTTGGATCCCAACTATAGGCAATAATTTTTATATTTAAATTGTGTTCTGTCAAATCCATTAATCATAATCTTTGTGGGGGTTTGCCTATCTTTGATGGGGCACCAGCTGCTTTTACAAGCAACGTTAATCCTTCCCAACAAATCCATATCCTGATCATGTCATCCTTGAGGAGCTCTCTCCAGAGGTCAGGTTGAAAAATAAGTGCAGTTCATTATAATCATGTTCTTCTATGGAGCTGGAGTGATTGTTGACCTCTGGTGAGCAAGCTTCTTTTATATCTGTGTCAAAGACATGATGAAACAGACATCATAGTTGTCCATTGCCCACCAAAGAGGATGTGTGTGCTCTCTCCCTTTTTATTTCTCCCTGTGGGCTGGCTAGACGCAGCTGTGCTTTGTATTATGCTTTCTCATCTGATGCATTTCCAGAGTGTGCATATAAATGTCTTTGAGATGTGGAAGGTGTCAACATTAATATTTGCTCAGTGTTTTAAATCACTGAGTGACATTTCATCTGTTCAGTTGCTTATGCCAGCCATTTGGATCTCATTTTTATTTTCCTCTCCTGTGCGTATGTTGCAAGTTAATGGAGATGGGGAGCATTTTGTACAAGTGACAGAACTAACATTTGTTATGAACAGGAATACTTAATGTAAGTATTTGCTGTAAGAGCAAATCTCGGGGATTAGGGAAGCAACACCATGTCCTATTGAGAGCAGACCTAGTCAAGCTTGTAAATTTCTAAAAAAAGAATCACAGCTCTGTAAGGTTTGTTGAAAAGGAAGTACAGTGTGGAGTATATTGCAGGATTCTAATAAGGCCATTAAGGTACAGACAGCTATAGCCAGATCCAAGTTAGTCAAAACAGGTGCAGTAAATTTATCCGTCAGACAAAAGCACTCTATGCCAGAGCCTAGGAATCTGGAGTACTCTCATAATGTGAACCTGGTCATTAAAGGGCAGTACATCCCAGTCAAGAACAGGATTACACACTGTCAGCATTATCTAAATCAGCATTATCTAAGTCTTGCCATTCTCACAAAGTTGTGAGCTGCTCTGAAGATGTGGTGTAAATCAATTCTTATGCTATTCAAGCTTATTTCATTGAACCTTTTTTGAGCAAAATTCATGAACTGTGGGCCTTGTTTAGGATAGGACAGAAGATGGGAGAGCAGATGACTATGGATACTTTGAATTTTCAACAGTAACAGCAATAGTCCACACAGTCTGTGATGCTTCTTGCACTAACTGACTTACCGCTGGAAAAGATCTCTTACAGTTCTGTTCTAGAACTTCCTAAGGATAAAAAACACTGAAAAATATATTTAAAGACTCTTCCATGTTTCTTGCAACTCCGTTGCTCTTAACGGAATAAGGTTGTGCCTCTGAGGTCTGATTCTGGAGGGGGTTTGATTCTGGGACATCTGTAGATGGATTTGATTCTGGGACTCTCTGCTAATAACAAAAAATGTGTTAAGTAAAATCAGTTTAAAATATAAAGTGTGTCCCTTTATAGTTGTTTAAAAACAGCTTTTACCATTATAGAGCAGTTAGCAATTAGAAATGCAAAAAGAAATGCATCATCCCCCCAATCGCACCCCCCTCCTATCCACACTTCACTATGCACACCATCCCCCATGTACATCAACACCCCCAGTTGTGTATCATCCCCCATGCACAATGCCCTTGCCTGTGCAATACCTCCCATGTGCACCAACCCCCCCTGCTCACCGACCCCTCATGCCCATGTGCATCACCCTCATGTCTAACTGCCCATGTGCATCACCAACTGCCCATGTGCATCACCCTCCCATGCGCACCAGCCCCCCATCCTCTCATGGGACCAACACCCCATGCACATCAACACCCCCCACTGTGTATCATCCCCCCTATGCATCAAACCTCCATGCGCAATACCCTCCCATGCGCACCATCATCTTCAGTGCACCCTCTCTCCCAGTGCATCAGCTGGATGTTGATCAGTCTTCAATGTTAAGTATAGGCTGAAAATGCATTGCACCCCTTTTTGGACCCTTAGGGATTACATTTCTAGAAATTGGTTCATGGTGCGTGTTCCAGTCACAGAAGGAATACACTCCCCAAAGTTCACATTTCTAGGTCCAGCAGTTTTGGCTGGGCTTTGATGAATCAGTGAATCAGTTAGTGAGTGACTTTTCAGTTTTATATATATAGACTAGCTCAAAAGCCACACTCCATGTGGACTTTTAAGCCAGCTCCTGCAGAGGGCGTTTTGGGTCTCTGGCCCAAAAACTAAAACAACAAATACATTGTCTCTTGAATTCAAATGAGATATGTCTGCCGATTTGGGCTGGACACAAATTCCAGTGCTAGATATTCAAGCAGCAGATAAAGGAAAGATTTTCAACCCAGATTCTGATTCCAGAAAGGTATAATATATCTGTGTATATATGTCTGTGTATATATTTATATACAGATAAGAGATGTATAGATTTTTTTATACATATACATTCATGTGAACCCTGCCTTTCCCATTCCAAAGGCAGCTTACAAAGCTTTAGTAATCCCCCTCCTGATGTTCCCACAACAACCCTATAAGATTGAGTGTCTCACCCACAGTCACCCAGGAATCTTGAGATCAGCCCTGTGTTCCAGAATGCTTCCACTACTGGATAAGTCCAGTGCCGTTGCTGCAATTCTTTTTCATTCTTTGTTTCTGACTGCCATTCTTGATATAATTTTTATACATAACTAGCAAAAAGCGTACCTGCGTTGCAGGAGTAACATTACCCCATACGACATCCCCCCACGGTGCATCAACACCTCATGCGCAACTTTGCCCTATGCGCAACATTGCCCCATGCGCAACTTTTCCCATGTGCATCATCCCCCCATAAGCATCATCCCCCATGCGCAACTTTTCCCATGCGCATCATCCCTCAATGCGAAACTTTCCCCATGCGCAACTCCCCCATGCACATCTTCCCCCATGCACATCTTCCCCCCATGCGCATCATCCCCCCATGCGCAACTTTTCCCATGTGCAACTTCCCCCCATGCACAACTTCCCCCATAGGCATCATCCCCCATGTGCAACTTTTCCCATGCGAAACTTCCCCCCATGGGCAACTTCCCCCGTGCTCATCATCCCCCCGTGCTCATCATCCCCCCATGCTCATCATCCCCCCATGCTCATCTTCTCTCATGTGCACCTTCCCCCCATGCACATCATCCCCCATGTGCAACTTTTCCCATGCGCATCATCCCCCCATGCGCATCATCCCCCGTGTTCATCATCCCCCCGTTCGCATCATCCCCCCGTGCTCATCATCCCCCGTGCTCATCATCCCCCATGTGCAACTTCCCCCCATGCGCATCATCCCCCCATGCACAACGTTTCCTATGCAAATCTTCCCCATGCACATCATCCCCCCATGTGCACCATCCCCCCATGTGCACCATCCCCCCATGTGCACCATCCCCCCATGCGCAACTCCCCCATGCGCACCATCCCCCATGCGCACCATCCCCCATGCGCACCATCCCCCATGCGCATCTTCCCCCATGCGCATCATCCCCCATGCGTAGCATCCTTGCCAATGCAACCTCTTCCTCTGAACAACATCCCCCCAGTACACCAGGCACCGAACACCAAATTGGCTGGATGTTATTCAGTCTCCCATGTTAAGTATGGGACAGAAACACGTTGCCTCCTTTTCAGCCCCTGAAGGGTTAAATTTCTCCATATGGGTTCTTGGTGGGTGTTCAGGTGACAGAAGGATCCCTCCCAGAATGCCGTGCTTCAGGCCCAGCAGTTGGGGCGGAATGTTGATGAGTCAGCAATTCTCAATGCAAAGTATAGGGAGGAAAACACGTTGTGCCCCTTTTCACCCCCTTCCGGTTGGAATTTCCAAAAACTGGTTCTTAGTTCACCCCTCCCTCACGGAAGGAACACCCACCCCAAATTTCACACTTCTAGGCCGAGCAGTTTTGGCAGGGCAGTTATGAGTGAGTCGGTCAGTCAGTCAGTCGGTGAATCAGTGACTTTTCTCTTTTATATATATAGATAACATAAATTAAGGGTTTTTGTATTGTTGCCTCTAGAAAGGAACTTAAACCCAAAAGCAGCCTGCCTTAAGAGAAGAGAAGAAGAAAAAGTTTCTGCCGTATCGGCAGAGCCATCAACCCAACATCCAGGAAACCATTCTGGGCTTAGTGAAACTACCAACCCTATGGGTCATATGTAAACACCAGCCAGGTAAGAGCTATATTTTTATATCTGTATAAGTGAGGGGAGAGAATTCTGAATGGATTGAGGGGAAACTATGGATTGAACTTTGAGATGAAAATTAAAAACTGACCCAACCAAGTTTAATTTTTAACCCCTAACTGTGCCCCCCACTGGACACCTTGACCTTCCAGCAGCAGTCCAGGTAAGCCTCCCCAGAAAGTATTTTTGATTGCAGCCTCCTAACCATGTGTTAAATGGTGCTTACTCCTAGAAAAGTGTATTTAAGATTGCAGCCTAAGTAGACTTCATAGGATCATACACATTGAATGCACGTTTTGAATTCAGTTCCAGTGTTTTGTCACAATGTTTACGTACAGTTAATATTTTTATATAAATATTTTGGGGGTTGTCTGAGTTTTGATTGTTTCCTATGGGAAAATCCGCTTCACTTAAAGAGTGTTTCACTTAAAGAGCGTGCCTCCGGAATGAATTAAGCTCTTTATGTGAGGCACCACTGTATTGTGTTATTGTATTGTATGCTTCATATGTTGTATACATGGAGTGTGAGTAGTGAAAACAAGTTTTGTGAGTGACAGATGCCACTTTTTAAAGGCTGAAAATAGAACACAAATAAGAGCAATATAACAAACTAAGCTTTGGTACAGATGCTTTGTCATGAAAATGGACGCTGCTGAATAAAGTGTCTGATGTGATTAATAGAGACTGGCCCTTCTGTTTTAAAACAAGTTGGCTGTAAATTTTGCTAATAAATCAATAGGCCTTGCAAATCTACTCAGATGGCAAGCCACTGATGGTCCTCATTGGGTCAAATTAGGCATTGCTTTAAATATATTAACTCTGCAAGTTTGGGGTTTTCCTTGTAAATAACAGCTGTGGGGCCTCTAATATGGAGTGTGGCCTGGGTGGGGAATGGGATTTAGCCCTTTGCCTCTTTCACAGTCTGGATCAGCATTTCTGTAGCTGTTTATGGGACAAAAGACAAAATGATATGTTTAAAGTCAATCTAATTTACCTCTGAGTTGTGCTAAACATTGAATTGGTTCATGGTCAACATGTGGCTTGTGTTATGTACATCCAAAAATATCACTGTTTGACTAGAGGTTGTTTGTGACATGTTAAAGGAGTGTTGAGGCTGATAGGCCTTGGTGTGATGTTGTCACTCTGGGACGAACAACTCTAGCAGGATCTGGTCAAGGAAGTGAGAGATACTTGGGCTGGATCAATTGCCTTTCACTGCTGGTGGACAATGCTAAATGAATTACAGAATGTTACATAAAATATTTGAGATGCCATCATTGTGTGGTTACTTAACATAAATTTTTCTTTAATTTTTAGAATTTTGAAATCATGGGGAGGAAACCTGAGAGGTGATCTTTTCTTCAGAAGGACACAGATTAAAAACAGCATTAGATGAAGCAAGAAACCCAAACACAATCACGTGATCAAAGCAACTGGTCAACACTTTTGTCCAGTGGCATGATGGCATCTCTTTCCAACAGAATTTCAGCCCCAGAAATACTCTGCACATCCTGCACATCCTGCACATCCTCCTCCTCAGTCATCCTCATCTTTCTGTTGCAAGCAGCATGCCGCTCCAGCACAATCAGACTCTTTGATCTCTCCACTCGCTGTGGAAATTGCCTTGTGCCTAAACCGAATTGACAAATGCATTGTAACTACAAATTTTATTTATTTGTAATGGAACTGTAAAGATCTACATATGAAGGGAAAAGTTGACTCATTGAAATCTGATAGAATTTCAGTTGATGCCGGCATTCATAAAAGCTGTTGATGTTCCAAGAGCTAGACCTGCTAATCCTTAGCATTCCCAACATACCTATGAGTGTCTTAAAAGAAGGAAGGGACAAGGGCTTCTGTCATTCTTCCCATTCCTTTGGCCATCTGACTCATGTTTTCCTTGGGATGTATCTTTACTTTTAAATGCTTGTGGCCACAGCCAGCCCTTCCATGCATAGCTCATTGTTGCAAGTTGTTCAGGTTCAAGTGAAGAGCAAAGCTGGAATTATGCTGTGGCAGCATTTGATTGAAAAGTGGTGTACCATCCCACAAATGTGGGATTTTCTAAACCAAAACCTTTAGGCTGTTTGGGTTCCTAATAAAGCTTATAATGTAGATTGCCACTTCAGTGGCAGGATAACTTAGAATTCCTTTGTTTTCTCAGCAGCAAGTACTTTAGCTATATGTAAGAACAAAATGCATTAAGATATAGAGACTAATATCCCTGCTGTAACTTCTGGTAAATGGTCAAAATTCCCATGGCAGTCAGTGGGCTGAGCTCATTTCAGCACTTGAACACAAGACTTATTAGTTCCCAGTCCATCCTATATAGCTTAACTTCATTTAGTCTGACTTGCCTAACTTCAGTTAGCTTGCCTGTCAAGAGGGTATGTTAGGTTGGGTTCCATCAACAGCATGTCAACCACCTTTCCCCAGAAAATAAGCTGCATCAGCTTTGTTGGAATTTGATGTGGCTTCACCTGAGGTGTTTCTAAGTATTCCTTTGTTGCTTCTTCTCTTTGGGGATATCCCAGCTCTATGAACTTCCACTAAAAACTGTCTTCCATTGTTAACATCCCAGGGAATTGGGAGGGGATTAAAAAGGGGAAGGAACAATCAAGGCACAGCTGCCTTAAATATCCTTGTGGGGTTCCCTCTTACAGGTGGCAATCTGCTTGCACTAACGGAACAAACTAGTCATTTGAATAATTTCACTTCATTTGAAAGAACAAAACTGTGGCTAAAAGAGGCTTAGGAATTTGAGATCATGTTTCAGATGGTTCCTAACAGATTGTGGGTTTGTTAAATGACTGACTGGTCTTTACATCTGCTTTCCAGTAACACCTGACACACTTCTGTGGCCTTGTCCATTTCAGTGTTTTTCGGCTCAGTGAACTTCTGTTTATGATGGATGTGTGAAAGTCTCACACTGCCTGGCCTTTTCCCTTTCAGCTTGTTGTCTCTTGGCTATATTAGACTTTGCAGTATGTCCAGAAGCTTTCCTTCATAAAAAAGAAAGAAAAGAAAACATTTGGCTTATTTTTCACTGTAGCTAGTCTTTTATACAATAATCTTGTAAGAAAGTTTCTTGAATTCTAAATATTACTCTTTCTAGATTTTTGAAATCAAAGAAGGTTTTCAGTAAAAATTTTCGTACTTTATTTTACTATATTAGGTAGTAAAAATGTAGGTTATTTACCATAACCTCTTCATTAATATCAGAAATTTACAATAGCATTGTAAGAACATAGTAGGGTTCTAGCATACTGTGTAGTACCTATGGAGTATTGTAAGAGCTACTTGTCTGAGATGAATTGCTTCTCATCTTGTTCTCCAGTTTCCATTGTTGGTTTATTGCAGATTTGTACCGTGTCAAATTTCAAGATGTTACTGATAAACTTTTTCAACCAGCAGCAAGAAGTTCAACACTTTTTCTGTCAATGTAACAGAAAACACTATGTATATAACATTTATGTCGCAATAAATGTGCCATCTTTTTTAAAAAAATTGTGTAAATCATTTCTTGGTTTTCCAGTGAGTGTGGCAATACTCACCATTTTCTCCATACTCACACAGAGAAAAAGATTTAAATAAGTGCTAAGATTTTCCCATAAAGGATTGGGTCAGTATAAGTGATCATTTCCTTAGCAGAGGCTGGGTTGCTATTGTTTGTATCTTTTACTTTGCTTCAAATAATCTTTTAAACACAAAGTATTTGAATTGCTTGATTAATTTAGAGCACAATCCCTAATGTGTTCAATGGGTCTTACTTCCAGGAAAGTGTCTTTAAGGATTGCTGCCTTAGGCTTAATCCTATTATCCCCAGTACCAGTATTACATGCATACTACCAGTTATGGTAGTGGGTCAGTGATTATGACACTTGTTGACCTGAAGGTTGCTGGTTCAATACCCAAGTACTGCAAGATAGAGTGAGCTCCCATTAGTTGCCCACCTCCTGCCAACCTAGTATGGAAAAGCATGGAAATGCAAAATTCAAAAACTATAGGGTGTGGTGACCAACTAAGTGCTCATCCCTGTTGCCAGTGGCTAGCTAAAGGCATACCGGGGGTAGCACTTGCACCAGGTAGCAAGCATAAGGGGACAAAAAAGATGAGCTTGTCACTCATGGTCAAAATTATGAAAAATTGGCTATGTATGAAAAATAATACCATTATGTTATATATCAATGGAAAGGTAATTTACTGCAGAATGTAATGAAACAAACTGCATTGGGATATCTGTATTCAATCAAATGTTAAGGTTAATTAACCAGAAAATGAAAATGCCAACTGCTTATGGAAGAATAGATTCTCTCAACACAAAATTGACCCATGAGACTGATGGGTGTTGAGCTGCTGGGGTGGAGGAGGCAGGTTTTCCTACAACTTTTCAAAAGCCTGGGGATGATGACCTTGATTTACATGATAATTAGCTACGCCACTGCCTTTTACAAGGGCAAAGACACCTCTGTGGTCATGTGTCTGGCATGACTAAATTCTGTTTACCTTCCCATCAAAGTGGTACCTATTTGCCCACTTGCACTTGGCTTGCAGGAGTTGGGCAATTATCCAGAGCTCATTCCATTTTGCAGTACTCAGCTCTTGAACAAGTAAACCGGCAAACCTTCAGGTGAACAAGCTCAGAGTCTGAATCACATCCTCCTGCATATAATCCCTCCCAGATCTGTGGCAGGATGAGGCTTGCTGCACTTTGAGGACCACCCCCTGGTCCAGAACATGCTAGGACGGTGGTTTTCAATCTTCCTAACGCCATGACCCCTTTATAAGTTCCTCATGTTGTGGGGACCCCCAACCATAAAATTATTTTCATTGCTACTTTATAACTGTAATTTTGCTACTGTTATGAATCGTAATGTAAATATACGGTATGCAGGATGTATTTTCATTGTTACAAATGAAATGTGTGTTCTATGCACACATTGAACACAATGGGATTTATTTCAGAGTAGGCATGCATAGGACTGGGCCCTGAGGCTGCAATCCTATCCACATTTACATGGGAGTAAAGGCACCCCCTGACAATAATGGGATTTATTTTAAAGTAGGCATGCATAGGATTGGGCCCTGAGGCTGTCAGTCAGCCCCAGTGCGTGCACAGCTACAGCTCTGGCAAGCCTGACCTGGCCCCCCACCAGGGGTCTTTAGGCAACCCCCAGGAAACCTCTAGGCGACCCCCAAAGGGGTCCTGACCCCCACTTTGAGAAACGCTGTGCTCGGAGATAGTAGGTCCCCCGAACACCCCAGGCCATGTTTTTCGCTGTTCTTCCTTCTGTCAGATCTCTCTTAGGCCAGTCCTGGTCCTCCCAAGAGTCAGTCTCTTTCTGTTCTCTATCCCTTTTCAGATCTCAATATGAGAAAGAACGAATGTAGTGGCTACCCTTTGCCAACAACCACCCCAGGTGATAGGCTGACCCTGAACAATAGATGTTACGCTCCTGCTATGTAGGTTTCAGACTCTGATTTTGTGGAAATCAATGAGGTTTATCAATGATTTATCAATGAACAAATATGTTTAGGACAGAGGGGAAGGGTGAGGGTTATGAAGGTGTTCCAGAGTGAAAAGAGCTAGATGTGTTTGGAATATTCTGTAACTGGCTATTTCTGCAGCTGCCGCAAGCTAAAAACACTACTGAATCTGGAGATGTTGATTTTGCTTTTCTATTTTAGGTGATTTCTGCAGTATGAAGTGGAAGGGGAATGGCAAAATGAAATGGTTCTAAGTAAGTGGCACCTCTTGACAAGAAATGAATACACACATACTCTCCACCTTCCATCACAGTCTTACTGAGGCCTGTGATTTATGCTCACTTGGCAACCTTGCAGGACCACAGAGTTCTTTGGATGAAAAATAGCACTCAATTTCTGGCCAGTCTGGTATGGCTGGAAAGAGATGCTAGCCATATGCAAAAGTTCTGGGTACAATGTGCAAGGTACTGTCTCTAGATAGATCTAGTTAGTTAATTCAACTGCATTGTCAAGCCCCCAAATAGGTGCTACTCCCACAACATGTAATACACCCATGTTTGCTTGAGAAGTTTGCTTCATCTCTCTCAACAACTCATTTCTTGAAATCAGTTTTGGGGGGCAACCTTGTCCAGTCTCCAATCTTGGCAACTTCTCTCTGCCCTGCAGTATGTTGCTGTTTTCCTCTCTGTTGAATTTCTGTGGCATATATTTGGCTGATGCAAGCACTGAATACTCACAACGCACTTATACAGTATAGATTTTGTAGATCTTTTACAAAAATCCCAAGTTGGGGTAGTCTGTGTGGCTGTCAGGAAATTGCTATACATGGGGCAGCAACCCTCTCCCATTACGACTCAAGCCACTGAATGGGAGACTTATAACACCCCCTGCCTGGCCAAAGAATAAATCCAATTCATCTGGGAGAAGAAAAGACACTTGGCACATTTAAATGTTACTTCCAGGCATGACATCACTTCTGGGGGGTTCCAGACAGATTGTCAGTCTCAGAAGGTCAAATACCACTAGATTAAGGAATGATCAGGAGCCTTTAAATGAACTGGCCTATTTTCCATGGAGCTCTAGAATTTTGATCCAAGCATCATAATCCAAGGAATGGCTTAGAAGGGAAGGAGGAGTTACTTTCTGGATATCAGCCTGAGAAGTTATGCTGCTGGGAATGTGGATCTTTTAATTAAGAAAGTGGCACCAGACACTGTTCCTGAGACATGCCAAAGGTGGCCTTCTGGGTAGATGGAATTCACTGTCATCAACCATGCAGAGTCAGGTAACTATGTTTCTAAGTGCAAATGCATGTTGTTGGCTTATATTAAGCCACCCTGAGCTGACAAAGGCGTCATTTTTAGGCCAGGCACCAGCTTCAAGGCAAGGGTCAACTCTGAGGAAATGTTATCCAAGAGATCAGAGTGCCCTGGAAAAGCTGGCTCTACAGCTGACTCTGAAATTGTTGAATTGTGGATCACAGAGAAATGCTAAAGACAGGCACAATATGAAGGCACCCTGTGGGGGACCCAGACCTTCCAGTGCCTTATCTGGTGGCAGTGCCTTAACTAGTGGAGGAGGGGTCACTGGGGGGAGACCTAAATTGCAAAATTGTGATTAACACCATGGGGGTTCAGAATCGTTGGATTTGTATTTAACTGGAGAATTCAATACAAAAATCCTTTTTGAAAATCTTCCTATCAAAAACTAGAAGACAAATAATGCATGCAGCCCTATGGAAAGTGAAACAGCTATTTTGCACCTTTACTTGTGAGTAGGAAATGTGCCTTAGAGATTTGGAAAGAGAAGGCTGAGATTATTTGTTTGTTTACTTATTTATTTAATGAATTTCTGTCCTTCATTTCTCAGACAAGCCAACTCAAGGCAGCTCACAATATTAAAAAGAAGGGGTTATTAATGTTGTGTGCCTGTCAGAGAAATGCAGGATGATTTCTAAAAATGATAAAAACCAGCTAAGAGCACTGCTAGAAATCCAATATCATTGAATGCAGCCCCCACAAATTACTCCTGGAAGGGCTCCTGATGTCACTGAAGTGAAGTATGTCACTATGCATGGGAGCCATAGCAGTGGGTACTAACGTTCAAACATTGCATGTGAAGAAATATAAACTTTTATTTTCTGGCTGTTATTACTGTATTTATTCAAATCTAATATGCCGTTAAATCTAAGGAGCACCCTATACTTATAATAAAAATATTGTATTTATTCAAATCTAATTAACCATCAAATCTAATGCACACACTGATTTTGGAGTCTGAATTCGGCTGAAAGGGGTGAGCATTAGCTTTGAGTAAATACTGTATTTGTTTCATTCATAACTGTTACTGTATCTCAGTCTCACCTATCTCACAGGGATTGTTGTAAGGACAAAAGCAGAGGAGGAACTATGCACACCACGATGAGCAGGGGTCTCCAAACCCAGCCCTGGGACCACATGTAGGATGTAGCCCTTGGCAAGCCTCCATCCAGCCCTTGGACAAGCCCTGTAATCCTCCAGAAAGGAGGGGAGTTCTGCTATCCAAACTCAAGAGAGTATTTTGAGGGCTGGGGAGGCTGAACACACCTCTGCGCTCTGTGTATGAGATGCTTATGCACTAGTTTGAAGATCACCCTGTCTCTGTGTTGGAAACTGTTCATGAACTGATTTTAATTCATTCGTTCATTCACAAGTTCTGTCATTAATATGTTCATTTATGTAAATTTATTCAAATTTGAAATGTAAACCAATTTTTTTCTTTCTGCCCCCAGTATCAGTAAGATGATATGACCCTCCTGCCAATAAGTTTAGAGACCCTTGCCTTAGAGGACGGGTGTTTAGGTATGAAAATATTTATATTTTTTATTAATTGTATTAATACAGATGATTAATTACATAATTTTATATGGAAGTGGTAGAAATGTTTGGGCCCCTGCGGTCAAATGACCCTACTGCTAATCACCTAGCGGTGACTTCCTGTGTTGATATTTCTGCTCCATGCTCTCCCATTTCCTGGATTTGATAAGGAAGTGAGGAACAGCAGGAAAGCTGAGCTGGAGAGCCAGGAGCGTCTTTCATTTTCAGGAAGGAAATCTGAAGAACTGTGTCAAGTAATAGAAGTGAAAAGTGAATAATTTTTAGAGCTTAGGGAGTAAAGAAAGTTAATAAGTCACAGATCTGGATGATATCCACACAAAGAATCACAGAAAGTTGGAATCAGAAGGGCCTTGGAGTTCATTTTCATCCAGTCTAATGCTCAGTGTAGCAAATGTTGGCAGCATTCCTAATAAGTGGCTTTCTTTTTTGTTTTGTTTTTAATTTTTATCACATGGGGGTGTAAAAAATATATGAGCCCTGTGGGTCAAATGACCTACCTAGCTATGCCACTGTATCTGCTTGCTTGGATATGCACACAAGCATTTTTCCTTCTGCAAAAGTCTGCTCAAAAATTGTGCATGTAAGGGAGGGAGGGAGAGAAACCTAAACACATTCCCTTCCAGATCCTCTGCTTAACCATTGCAAAATTAATTATAACTTTTTTGCTGTTTTCTCTGAGAAGGTGTCTGCGACTGCACTTTTTTCAAAGCAACAGGCAAATACAGTATCTTCTTGTTGTTTCAGCAGGATTTCCAAATAGCAGAATGCTTACGCTGCTCCCCAAAGTTGCTTTGATTTCTGCCATCTTCCTTTTGGGCAGATACTTTTGTCCCTACTTAACATTGCAGAGATGACGAGAGTCTGAAATCTCAGTTAAAAAATAGTAATCCACTGGCGTAGTAATAGTAATCCACTTTTCAGCAAACATCTCTGAATTATGTCTGACAAGAACAGTCATTAAACTTTAATTTATTTTTTCTGGCTGAAGATGGCTTTCCTAATTAGAGGACTAGCGAACAGTTTCTTTCTTTGCATGCTGAGTTTCCTCTTCTAGGGAACAAAATGCATCTCTCTGTGCTTCATCATTCCAGTGTTCCTGATCCTTCAACATCAGTGTTCTGCAGTTTTCCAATATTTCTGCCTGGGATAGATGAGAAATAGCATGAAAGTTTTAAAAATGTTTTTATACTTGAAATCATTTTGTGATGACTTATCTTAGTTGTTCTTTGGTGAACTTGTCCTTTGTTTTTTTTCCATATATGCGTATATATGGGGGGCGTAATCAGGATTTGAACTGTGTTAGGAGCAAAGTACAGGTTGAATATCACCTTATCAAGACTGCTTCGGACAGAAAGGTATTAGGATTTTGGAAAAAGTGCATAACTATAATGAGAAATGCATCCTTTTAGCTTTTTCACTGTTACCCATATGGATATCTCTGGTCTCTGGCATTTTTTTGAACAAGTCCTGTACAAGTTCACACCACAATGCTTAGAACTCTACTCTTCAAATTTAAATAAATTAATATATTATAGATGGAACCTATTATATATGGTCACTGAAGGTGACCATAGTCTCCTGGTCAGTCTCCTAGATGGGCCAGACTTTTGTTCCGGATTTAGGAGACTAGATCACTCTTTCTAATCTGTTTCCTGGTCACCTTCTGTGAACAGAAGGTGCACTGGAGCCACTCCATACATAGCAATCTGGAAGGAGATGAAACAGTGGCAGAATTGGTGATAAAGGCATACATAATCTATTTGCTGCAACTTCACACGAGCTATTTGCAGCATTAACAGGCTGGCCCTGGATGTGGATTCCAACTGACAAGGGTCCTTTTAGTTTGTGCAACTTTGGCATTGTCAAATAGGAGCAATACTGAAACCAGCAAGTATGACCACTGATGCCAGGGCCTTGCCTAGCCCTGATGCCAACCAGAAAGAACCCTAAATGAACCTGATCTGCTCTAAAAATGGTCTGCATCTGTGTCAAGTTGTTGTGTTCTAGAACTCTTTGCACCTTTCCCAGTTATTGTGGTCAGATCTTGTACAAGAGCACTGAACAAAAGGGCAATTCAGAGGAGTCCAAACTTGCTCTTGCACTCTTCAACTATTTCCCAAAGTCTTAACTTCATTGAAGTGTAGCATTTTCGTCACTCTGGAAAACAATGAGTCTTTATCCGACGCAGCAATGGTCTTGCAGAGCTAAAAATACACTCCCTTTGGTCCCCCTTTGACTTGCTAGACAGAACCATTGCTTTTCTCTCAAGATAACATGGGCGTTTGGCAGAAATATGCTAGCAAAAACAAACCCAGCTCTTGAAAGCTGCCAGGGTATTTTTAGAAAGAAACATGGCTGGTTACTTTTATCCAATTCCAATGCACGCAGGGCATTTTAGAAGATAAATAACACCTTGGCACTGTTGCTGCAACTCCCAGTCGGTAACTCCCAATATGTGGTAGAGACAATGAATTCCAGTAGATTTCACTTTGAAGTTGGGTTGTCATATGTCCCAAAAAACAGGACAGCCCCAATTTTTTTTGGGGGGGGGGAATGTGTTCACAAACTGGCAAGTATGACAGAGGGTCCTGTCCCAGTTTTGTAGAATAGAATTGTGGCAACCATACTTTGAAGAGAAGCCCACAAATTAGGGAGGTTTCACAGCTCAATGCTTTGCATGCTGAATCTCCCCAATTCAGCATCTCTAGGTAGGATAGAGCAAAATTCCACTCTGAAATCTTGGTTGCGATTCATGGACCAATGATCTGACACAGCAGAAAGCAACTTTCTGTGTTCCTAAATTTCTGGTCATCAGTGTGATTTTCCGTTTCCACCTTCTTACAGTAACAGCACAGTCCCAAGAAACGTGACTGAGTGGAGATGATGGCAATTTGAACTTTATCTACATCTCTAACTCCCAATCTGATACTTTCAGCTCCAGACAGGAAGTATAACAAACAAGTATGAGAGCAGTACAAGCTGGTAGTCAGAGATAGTAAATTATTCTGATCTTCTCACACACAAATATAGTTTGAGTTTGTATTTTTATTTGCTGTGGACCATTTCATTTCTTTGGACTTTCATTGTACTAAAGGCTTTGTACTTTCCAGATGGACCAAAACTGAATATAGTATGGATCAAATCTAAAAGAACCACCTCTGTGATTTAAAAATAGGTTTTTCAGTGTAATTTTACATGACTGATTTTAGATAAAAAAAATTTTGATTTTTTTTATTTTAGATTTTAGATAAAACGGAATTTTTCCACTAGATGGGGCTATTGCACAACATCATTGCCGTTTAACTCCCCCCCCCCCCCCCCACTCAAAACTGATAAAATTGACAAGCTCTGGCCAAAATGAGGGTCAATGTTATAGCGGTAAGTATCTCCCATGTACTGGATGGGTTCGGATCTGGAGCATTGTCCAAAAGTGAAAACCATTGAAAAGTGGGACCCAACCTTTTTTAGTTTATAAATATTGCTTTCAGTGCTTTTTTAACAAGCAAATTGCAAATGCCCCTTTTATCTTGCAAATTCCTGATTCCACACATAAATTTTTTAAAATGGATTCTCAACATTAACTCCTTTAGGAATAGGATTAGACCTGGAGCTACAGCATGGGAGTGGGGCAATTTTGGCCTTTAGAACAGCAGGGAGAGGTTGAAAGAATGAATGTACCAAATGAATGAGTTCTGGGTATAATTAAAGGTGTTATGGAGCATCAGGAAATGGGGATACCTATAATGATTCCATTGCCAGGGATAGTTGTTTGAATAGGACCCTTTATACAAAGGAGACATAGATTAGCTGGGAGAGTCTTCCTTGCACCCAAAGAAGGTGTGTATGAAATTCTGTCAGATTGTTGAATAAGTACAGAGGGATAGGAAATTAGATCTATTGTAATCAGAGATGGGCTCGGCCTGGCCTGGCCCGGCCCAACATCCGGTTCGCTGGAAGTGGGCGGGCCGGGGTCAGGACCGGGGAGGGCACACCACCCACCCAGTGCGCTGCAGCTGAGGGTGGGTGGGGCGAGGGGCGGGGCGAGGGGCAGGCTCCAACCCCAGCGCACTGCGCATGCGCCGATCTCAGCACATGCACAGTGCATCTCCTCCAGATGGAGGAGACGCATTGTGCACGCGCTGAGGTTGGCACGCATGCAGTGCATCTTCCTCAGCAGGAGGAGACGCACTGCGCATGCGCGAGGTTGGCACACGCACAGTGTGTCTCATCCTCCGAGCGTGCCAAACCAGCACGCTGGGTTTTCTGGCCCCTCGCCGCTACTGGATTGGTAGCAGTGGGGATTTGGGGACAAACGGTTCGGGTGATCCAGCCCGAACCGGCTTGGGCCCACCTGTGATTGTAATGGAATGCAAAATGTAATGGAATGAAATAAAGTGTAATGGAATGCAACCCATTCCTACGGTGATAGGTTGGCAGGGAGCACCATAGCCTGCCTTTGCTGTTGTGCTTCCTCTTAGATGTGAAAAGAAGAGGGAAATCGTGTGGAAATGTTGAGAATAGAGTAGTGGGCTGGATCAGTGGCAGAATTGGCACTTAATATACAATTGGGCTGAGGTGTAGGAAAGAAGCTCTCTGAACGGCGATGAGAGGACTGGATGCATTGTTTCCGGTGCTGGACGTTTTGTGCCACCCAACTCTGGCTTGACTCGGATGCTCAAGGTGTTTTGAATCACAGCAGGCTTTGCTGAGAAGACATCATCCACTGGCTTGCAGGCCTTTAGGCCATTCCAGGCAGGAATTGCTCAGGGCTTAATTGTCTGGAAAGAATGTTGGAAAGAAAATAGAGTAACAGCCGCTAAACCACGTTTTTTATGGACTTTCCCTGGGGAAGTTTCATTGTCTTGCTTCTTTATTCCTGCTTGCTTAAAACATTTAATTGATTTCATTCAGCTTCTTCTGCTTTGAAATGTTTCTATTTATGCTGCTCTTTACTTTAATGTTGTAATTGCTTTTCCTTAATCTTCTGTGCCATCTTGGGCTGTTTTCATTGAGAAAGTGGCTTATGAATACTGAGTGGAAACAATAAATGCAGGCATGGGTGCTTGCCCTGGTCTTTGACATACTTCTTATTGCTCTAGCTCACTGGTCCTCAACTTTTTTGGCCCCAGGGACTGGTTTTGTGGAAAAAAAATTCCAGGGACCAACCCAGGGGTGGGGGGAGAGTTCTGCCTCTGGCGACTCAGAGGGAGGGCTTCCCCACCTAGAACACAGCACTGCTGCCTCCAGCTGTAAATCCCATTATAATAAATAGAGCTATTGATAGGTTACTGTGGATAGGATTGCAGGTGAGAACCCAATGTCTCAATGCATGTCTACTCAGAGCAGGGATTTTCAACCTTTTCCAATGCAGAATGCATTGAAAATGCACAAAGCCACCCTAGTTACTCTTATTGAATAGTGAGCCTCATTGACTATAATGGGACTTATTTCTGAGTAGACAACCATAGGATTGGGCTCTGAGGCTGCAATCCTCCCTCAGAGCCCTCCTGCTGTGAGGAGGGAAAGAGCCACTCAGAGGAGTCCTCTTGCGGAAAGGTCAGGCAGCTACCAAGGACCTCCAGTGGTCCCTGGATAGGGGGTTGAGAAACCCTGCTCTAGCTGCATTTTGGTGCACAAAATATTTGTCAGTTTTGAGCATTGTCTGCTGAGATTAATGATCAAGGTGTTCACATACTGGCAAATGGAACAGAGAGTTTTGTGGAAGAGAATTATGGCAACCCTACGTGTGGCAGAGAGGTGAGTGGGGCTTGGGGGACACATTCTGAGGTGGGAAGTGGACTGACAGCGGTCAGTTCCACCTGTCCCTTCCAGCCCAACACAGGACTACCTTCATCTGTGCTGGCTAAATAGCTGGCATAGAGTAGCCCCATTTTGGAGCTTCTTACCTTACTAGGGGGAAGCAGATGAATATCATCTTCCCCTGAGGAGGCATCAGAAACTCACAAATGGTACCCTCTTTGGTTCCAACCAGAGCTGCAGTTCTTCTTTCCTCTTTTGTCTTCTACATTTCTTCCACTCCTTTCTTGTCTTCCTTTTGAAATCTAGGGTGTAGGAAGAGGAGATGAAATGAGTACAGGCAGGAAGTGAATGCCTCCCTGCCAGTCCATCACCTGAGCCAACTGCCTTAATTGACCTCCTCATGGGCCAGCCCTCAGTTGAAACATAATTCAGACTTTTTGCACAAGTGGTATCTTTGCCACTTATTCTGTGTACCGTGTGCACTGCCATCTTGGCAATAGAGATCTGATGATTGGCATTCATTTTGTATTGTTAATGCAAAATCAGGGACATTCCCTTACCTTTTGCCCAAACAGGAAATTTGAACAGAGCAACAATAAAAACAATTTAGAGAGCCAAGCTCCACATTATGTGAGAGATGCACAAGATTTTTTTGAGTTCCCAGAATTAGATTTCGCCAATAGCACTGAAAAGAGAACTTCTCCCCTGTATTGCTTCTAAAATCAAAATTACTCCTCCTTTGAACTTTGAAAAGGCAGATAATCTATATTATAACTGCTTTTTTGTTTTTGCTAATAGCAACTTCAGGGAGAAAGGTTAAACACTGCTGTCCCTACTCAAACATCCCCCAGTTGCTTTTAAAATACTGTATTTACTCAAATCTAATGCTCACCTTTTCCAGCCAAACTAACAGCACAATCCAGAGTAAGGGCAGTGAGGAGAGCCCTTGCTGGGCTGCCCCAACTAGTCTGTATCCACAGCAGAAAAGTTTTGCTACATCCAGAGAGTCAGGAAGCCTAGGCTGCCCTAACTGCTGCAGAGCATGCTAAGTCAGGGACACCTGGGGGAGGGCTTGCTCCTGAGGAGACCCCCCTCAGATCACACTGAACAAGGAACAGCTGTGCCTTAGAAGGAAGCCCAGCAGTTCCTGAGAACCAGTTACAGCTGCAGTTCCTCTAGTGGAGGGTGGATGCTTGGAATGGCCTGCTGTATCACCAGATTATAGTGAGCTGCTGAAGTTGTTCCATATCCTGAGGTTGAGAGGCAGGGGTTGCAGCTAGGATGGCCAAGAACTCAGATTTTTGGTCAACACTGCCATTCTTATTCAGGCCTTATTATGGACCCCTATGGATCTACTCATTACTATACCTGCTCCTGAGGTGGTATAACTCTGAGGAGCTAGAAGAGAGCATTTCTGCCTTGGAAACAGGCTATGCATATAGAGTGAATGCTCTGCTCTAGGCAATGCTAAACAAATCCCCAACATACCTCTTCTGAAGTGCCCAGGCTGCCCCAGTTAGGACAGAGCAGGTCCACCTCTCTTGGGGCACCCTATGTTGCCTTGCTCTGCCCCAAGCCTTTTCCAGAGTAACTAGGGTGGAACATCACAAGTGCTACACTGGATTGGGCTGCCTGTCTCCAAAATCAGGATGCACATTTGATTCGATGGTTAATTAGATTCAAACAAATGTGGTATTTTGATTATAAATATAGGGTGTGTATTATATTTGATTGTGCATTAGATTCAAATAAATATGGTATGTTGGAAGATTTGATCATGATGATCAGAACATTGGCCCTTCAGTTTGTGTATATTTAAAAAAAACGAGTAAAGTTGGAATATGAGCACATTTTTTGCTGGTTCTTCGAAAGCACATGGGTCTGGATCGTCAGAGGGTTGCACAACTAGTACCATGCACTGCAAGCCAGCTGTGCACTTGTTTTTTTTTCTGAAGCAGAAAGCTCATTCCTCTATCACATGGTCATCTGCTTTTCAAATAAAGGAGACATTCCACAGGAGTTTGTGATCTGGGTGAATCTGCTTTGAGTGTTGAAAGATTTAAATTGGCGGAAATCTGCCTTCTGCTTATTCATCCTTTTAGATATATCTCGTCTGACTAGAAGGCTGCCTATTGGACCATCCACTCCTCCTTCCTGATTAAGCATCAGTCTTCCTAATTTACTTAAGCCACAGGGTGGGTGTGCCAGTTGACAAGCAATTAAACCATTTCTGATAAAAGGTTAATATAGCGTTTGGAAGTAATGATAGCTTGTTTTCATTTCTGATTTCCCAAATGAGCATGTTTGTGGGATCAACATGTCAGGTGTGTCTCAAATTCCATTTCATTGGGTGGTCATGGATTGGGCCCAAACAGGAACAACATCACAGGGGTGTTGTAGAGAAGGGAATGACAGAGGAAGACAAGACCAAGCTCAACCCTAAACTTTCATTGCTGGCCGTCTGCAGGGGCTGAGCATAAAAAAACATGTCATAAAGCTTGTTTTTGATCCTCAGTATTGGCCCATTGCTGGAGCTAACTCAATGCCAGCCAAGTGGTGCTCCACCAGTTGGCAGTTGCCCAAACTGCCAGGTGGCAGAGAGGGGGTGTTTCAGGGTGGGGGAGGCATGCTGCAGCAGGAAGTGGAGTGGGAGGAGGGTGCAACCAGTGGAGTTCAGTTCCATGAGATTCAGAGCCTCCGTATTGAGACTCTCTTGATTCTATGGATGCCCGGGGGTTACTGGGCTATTTTTCAGAGACATATTTACAGAGATATATTTTCAGAGTTTATGTATATTTACACAGTATATAGTCCTGCTTGCTTGCTTTCTGATTACATTTTAAGGATGAGCTGAAACACATGTCAAATCAACATTTCTATGCCAGCTTTTAAAAATTAACACCCTTTCTTCCATTTTACTCTGCATATGTACCCAAAGTTATATACATAAATGTACCAGCCAGTAGAATGACATACTGTATGCTAAATGCATATACAAAGAGCAGAATGATCATTCAACAGCAATAAAATCCAGAAATACTTCAGAGGAGTAAAGCATCATAGCATTACTCTCCTTACATAGTTATGGTTATGGTGTAAAAACTTTGGCTTTCTATAACTATGCTATGGTGTAGACCAGTGATTTTCAACCTTTTTCATCTCACAGCATACTTAACATTGTTAAGTCACAGCCATGGCACAATGGTTGAAAATCACTGCTGTAGACCTTTGGCTTCTCCTGCTATATATAGTATGTTTTGGTGCAAACTGGAAATGGTTGAGTGTATCTGACACATTCCTATTGTAGGTCTATTGTGAACCTTGTGATCCACCTTGCTAAATACTGCCACCAACTATCTCTTATGTCCTGCTATGGTCTCCAAACCTTAGCCCAGGGGCCAGATGTGGCTGTTGGTGAGCCTCAATGTGTCCCCTGGCAAGATCCCTCTATTCAGCCCTTGGGCAAGCCTTGTAATCCACTCCAATACATTCTAATATGTAAATTTATGTCAATTTATTCAACTTTGAAATGTAAATCAGTTTTCTGGCCCTCAACAGTGTGTCAGAGATGTGGCCCACCTGCCAAAACATTTGGAGACCCCTGTGCTAGGAATTAGACTTATGTCTTTCCTGTGGGTCCCGTGAATTCCAGTAAGAAGGAGGAAGTCTGGTATGTCCCATGGGCACAATCCACCAGGAGCTTCTCCAGTTCAGGGTCCTTTGGGCATGTAGTATTCTGGCACATTTCCTCCAGTTTCTTTCAAACAGGCCCCAGCTTTGCTCCATTTTGGGAGAACCTGTCTGCAGGCACTTTCCCAAAAATTCCAGTTTTCTAAATGATTATCCTTGCTTAGTCTCTGATTTACTGATTTTTGTGTGGGGTGCAGAATTCGACCTTGTTAGCTGTGCAATCCAAAGTCATTTAGGAAATTAAACCATTGGAAACAAGGCTTAATGGGTGAAGCACCCATCATTAGAACCCTATGCACGTAATATTACACTTTGCTCTTTTTTATTTTATGTCTCAGATGCTGCCAGAATGGATGAGGTCATGTATCTTGAAATTTGTTTCATCTTTTTCTTTTCTCCTTCAATTGACTCCATCTGTGACTTCCTTCTAGTCCATCTAGTCGGTATTCTGACAAAATCGGAAACTGTTTTAAGAAACAACTTTCCTGCCAGTTCGATTAGGAACTAATGCATATCCGGTTACAGGACAGGGGCAGGTTTGCCAAATGTTCTGGCAGCACATGTGTGTCATGACAGCCATCTGGAAAAGCCACATGATGTGTATGTTTGCATCTGTGCCCATTTGCTTTCCGATGGTTTCTGTGCTCTAAATTTCCTATTCTAGAAGTCTCGTTTCCTGATCTCAGGGCTTATGGGGAGGGGATAAAAGAGGTAATTTGTACCTAGGCAAGGACTGACAGGGAGCTCAAGAGCCAAAGAAGCAGGCCCAGAAATTTTTTGGGATCTTATATGTATTTTCCTGCCTCACTAGAATTCGCTGCCTGCGTGGGCTGCTGTGTATGTGGTACCTGCTGCTTCTACGGAAAGCTATATGTGCTGGGCCAAGGAATGCATACATGACATCTGTCACATCTGGGAAGTTGGCCTGCTGCAGTAACTCTTTGGCATGTAGATCTGCTTGTCGTGAAGGCATGTATTGGAGCTCAGGGACACAGCTGCGGGGCAGGAGCATGCTGGACACTTTCCATTCTAGTGTGATCCTATCAGACACTTTCAATTCTAGTGTGATCCTAAAGTTGATGCTAATTTTCTGTAATGATTTCCCATATTTAAAAGAGTCACCTTCAGCACCACTAGGTGCTCCCTCCACAGGGAGGATGGGAGTAGTGACAGAGGGGTAGAATTTCTGCAATCCTTTAATAACAATTTTCCCTTCGGCTGGGCAAGTTGCAGCCTCCAGACTCCTCTGTGGAGTACAGCAGCCACAAATTATGACATTTTATAGTAACAATTTGTTACGTTATCACATTTGTCTCAACTCCCTTTCCAACTGCAGCAGCTATACAGTATGACTGTGGCTGCAATCCTATCCACACTTTGCTGGAAATAAGTTCCATTGACTATAATGGGATATACTTCTGAGTAGACATGCATAGGACTGAGCTCTATGATTCTAAGATCTGGCATCGGCTCCCAACCTGGCTATCTTCAGCAAGGAGATGTTGCAATCTGCCATCTTCGCCTCCTTCACACTTCCTGTGCTGCTTTTCCCATTTTTGTTGTTAATCCAGGAAGTGCAGCTCAGGCCTCCCAACCACGTACTGATAGATGCTTTGGCTGCAATCCTAAAGACTCTTTCCTGGAAGTAAGTAACCATGTCACACTTTTGAGTAGACATTGTGCTCTGGCATTTAACTAACCTTGTTCCTGGGACCATCATGTCCTATTATTATTATTATTATTATTATTATTATTATTATTATTATTATTATTATTATTATTATTATTATTATAATAACAATATTCCTAAAGGGAGTTTCTGGAGTGCCTGTTTTTGCTTCTCTGGTTGGTTTCAACTTTTGATTTATTGCCCTGGAACTGGTTATCATCCTCTGCTCCTTAACACAAGCATTCTGTGTCTGTCGCTCTGAGCCTGGGTACCCGGCTCAGTTGCTAATCTGTGGGAACTATGCTTAAAAAAAATCCACTGCTGTTGAGTTTCACAGTTGTAGCAGTGAGCTATTAAAAGCAGGCCTGGATTTCAAACCTGGAATCTGACAAAACAACCAATTGCTTAGCAGGATCAGTGAGCTGAAACTGGATTACACACATTTCCTGTATGTCCTGCCAGTGGTTTGGACGCAAGCATTTTATATACAAGACGCTTGTCAGGATTGCTGATGGAGGTGCTGCTGTGCTACAGACCACAACATGGGGAAGTTCAACAAATTTAACTATAGCATAAGGTCAGACCTGATTAATCCTTCTGTCTGCAAGACGTGCCCCTTTGGATCGGAATCTGTGCGTGGGGAAAAAAATGCATAGGAATATACAGGATTATTGCTGATTATTTATTTAGAGATAAAATAATACAGGTTTCTACAGGTGCCACTTTGATTTTGAACATTGGAAAGAAATTGGAAGATCCCTTTTGAAAATCTGTTTATTAGAGATATGTTTATTAGGAAAATAATACAGATTTCTATAGGTGTCTCTTTAATTTTGAACATACAAGGAATTGGAAGGTCCCTTTTGAAAATCAGTTTGTTAGAGACCTAGTATGAGCTAAGAGACTGACAGCTCATCCTTTTGGACACATTCTCCATTTGGAAATTTAGACAACTTGGCAGCCCACAGCTCTACTACCAGGAGCATCATTCCAATTAACACTACTGTGACTTTAACATCAACCTTGTGAAATGGGCCCTTCCATGGTCATGGGCCCAATTCAGGGATGACCTCTTTCCTTCACATTACCCTATGACAAACTTACTCCAATGCAGCTGCATTTGATAGATAGGCCTATATCCTAAAGTGAAATTAAGCCCCTTGCTCCGGAGCAGTTAAGATGACTTTCCATAAGATAACACTAGAGGGTGACGTAACTGTGTGGACCCGTAACTGCTATGGATTTTGCCCTAATACTGACTTGCACCTCAGTCCTAGAGAATTCAACAATCAATCAAGTCAGTGAAACAAATAAGGCCTGATGCTCTGAGGAATAGAAGTGTTTCCACCTACCTTCTCAGTCATCACTGAACCCCCTTCTCCCTGCATAAATAGCAACGTCCTATGTTTTAGAGTGGGATGTGAGGGGGGGGGATCCTCAGTCTGTGGCCATGGCCAGCAGGGGGGGACACCCTGCCTAGTAAGGTTCAATTTGCCTTCCACCCAACCCCATTTTTGATGAACATGGACCTGTTTTTCCTGGCTCCTAATCCCACTGTGGTTTCTGAAGTGTTTGCTATGCTACTGTTTTTTAGTAAAACTTAGTATCCAGTTTTAGTTTTTTATCCACTGCCACAGGACAGCAAAAAGATAATTACTGAGGGTTTTATGAAGTTTCAGTTTTGTTGTTGTTATTCCAGTTGTTAATCACTTTGATAGAAAAAATATGTCTTAAACACAAAAAAACATGAGATGTAAAGATGGGGAAAGCCCCCATCTTTGTCCCCATTTAAATGGTCATTTAGCTTTTTAGGGAAAAACTAACTATGCTAGCAACTCTTTATTTTTCATATCAGTAGCAAAATAAAAATTCAAATATAGGAAAAGACACTGTCTGGCAGAAACCCAACCCCCCCCCCCAACAAACAAACAAACACCAAAAATTTCTTTCTTGACTGATTGTTTCATAAGAAAAAAAACTTTTCAGGTTTTGAATCCCTCCTGGGTGAACCTTGGGCCAGTCACTCCCTCTCAGCCTCACCTACCTCACAGGGTTGTTGTGAAAGGGAAAAAAAAACTAAAGCTTTGTAAGCCGCCTTGGCATTTGCTTTGGCATGAGAAAAGCAGGGTCTTGACAGTTATAGCATCTTGTCTGGACTAACAGCCCAATCCTATGTCTCTCTAATCAGAAATAAACCCATTATATAATGGGGCTAATTTCCAGGCAAGTGCAGATAGGACTGAAGCTCACTTGGTTGCTCCCTCTAGTTTTAAGTACTTAAATTGTCACTTTGCACATGCTTGAAGCCCTGCTTCTTAATCATTGATCATGGGCACCCAAGGTGACCATATATCATAACCAAGATAGAGGACAAGCCCCCAAAATGTAGGACACACAAGAAAAATGTAGGACATGACAAAATAATATCAATTAATTCCAAGAAGGCTCCATGCTGCCTGCTCACAAGGCAAAATAGGACAATGAAGAATTTTTTCCAGGACTCAAGGCTAAAAAAGAGGACACTTGGGCTGCAGTCCTAAGAGCACTTTCCTGTGATTAAGCCCCATTGAATTCAATGGAACTTACTTCTGAGTAGACACGAATAGGCTTGCACTGTTAACCCCCAGCCAGTTCCCTGTTTGATTCCATCCAGGACTGCTGTTGGTTCCCGGGCAAGGGAACCCTGATCATGTGCAGAAAGCGACGCTGGAGGGGTGGGTGGCCTCTGGAGCCCGCCTTCGCCCGGGGTGGGTTCCCTGGCCGGCCCCACCGTCGGTCCCTCCCCTGCCGGGCTGGAGGAGGCGGGCAGTCCCAGCCTGGCCAGTGCCTAGAGGGTGGAGGAGCTTCTCCTGCAGACAGTGCCCGGGCGTCGCGGGGCTGCTGCTGCTGCTTCTCGCCCAGAGCAGGTGGGTCCAGGGCAGGCGGGCGCTCTGCACGCGCTCAGGGGCACTCTTGCCACTGCTGGCTTTTCAGTTCTTTCCTTGAGATGGGGGGGAGGACATGTCCAGGTGCAGTTGCCTGGCTTGGGGGCCCCCCAGTCAGGGATATCTGATGTCCTCTTTTTTCATGCCCTTTTTTAGCTTTGTGTCCTGCAAAAAAGAAAAAAAAAATCTTCATATCCTCCTTTTCCTTGTAGCCTCCTTGGAGTTAATCAATATATAATCAGGGTGACCAGATGTCCTCTTTTTTCCAGGACATGTTCTCTTTTATAAACTTTGTCCTGGGAAAAAAATCTTCATTGTCCTCCTTTACCTTGTGAGCAGACAGCATGTAGCCTGTTTAGACTTCATACATTATATGTAACAGTTTTGCAGTGAATAAGTAATAACTATGTGACAGCAATTAATATGATAGTTTTTAGTTTTTATTTTGTCATGTCCTACATTTTCCTGGGGTGTCCTACAAGAGGTGCCTTGTGCTCTTTTTCCGTTTTAACATATGGTCACCCTAATGATCAAGGATGCCCAGTATCTCCAATGAGCCATTAAGGTGGCACTAGTGGGGTACAGATAAAGATGATCTGGGGCCCAACCCATCAGGAAGCTCTCCAGAAGACCCCTTGAAATGTCCATCCTTATGGCAGAATGGGTGGGGAAGGAGACCTTCTACATGGACCCCTATGGCATCCTGATTTGTGTAGGTGTGTATAGGGGGCGTTTCCTTCTACAGGTATCAAAATCTCCAGCTGGGCTTTCCCTTTTCTCCCCCATTTTTCAAATCTTCATAGCATCAAAGTGCTGTTGTATTATTTTTTATAAGGCATGATCATTTAAAGTCTGCTTAACTCCCCCCTCCATACCCAATCACTGATTTGCCTGATCAAATTTGGGATTCATTTCTCCCAGGGTGACCATATGCCATAAACAAAAAAAAGAGGACAAGACCCTCACAAAATGTAGGACAGCCAAGAAAAATGTAGGGCATGATAAAATAAATACTAAAAACTCTCGTATATATTGCTTTCATGGTTAATTTAAACACTTTGTTGCTTATTATTAAAGTTAGAACTATTACATGTATTTTTACATGTGATTTATTAATTACAAGAAGGCTCCATGCTGCCTGCTCGTAAGGAAAGGAGGACAAGGAAGATCTTTATCCAGAACACAAGGCTAAAATCCAGGGCATGTCCTGGAAAAAGAGGACATATGGTCACCCTGCCTTTTCCCATCATAGCAAAATTACTGCAAATTTAATTCTGAGGGATAAGAGTGTGCCAGTAACTTTGAGATGGGCTATACCCCATAACCTGGATCATGATGCCCCATGATGTCTCCCATACCTCTGCTTGGGAGTCTTTGTGTGTATCTCCAGTCCTGGAAGGTTTCCACACATCCTGCCTTTTGGTCAGTAGAGCAGATTACACTCCAGTTTTGCTTTGTGCCTTGCTTTGTATCTCTCAGTTAAAGAGCATGTGGTCCTCACAATCTCCATGAGCCATGGGATGGATTTGAACCCAGGACTCTCAGGCTTGTTGTGTTCTCTGTCTCCTTATTTATGTAAGGGATTCATGCCCCACCTTTCCCATTAGATCGGCTCTGCCTTTCCATTGGACTAATTCATGGACTAATCTATGGTGTGGAGAGGGGGGATTTGCTGCTTGGGTAACAGCCTATCCTCCATAACAATCCAACCCAGGCTTTCGTGCTTCACATGCAGCTTATGCAGCGCCAAGCATGATACCATAGTCTTTCAAGACTGACTGAGGCCTACTTCCCATTCCAAAGTAGCTTAAAAAACATTAGTTCATCCATCCCTGCTTTCCTCACAACAACCCTGTGAGGTAGGTGAGGCTGAGAGTGAATAAGTGACCCAAGGTCATCCAGGAAGCTTCATGACCAGGGAGGAATTTGAACCTGGATCTTCCCGATCTCAGTCCAGCTCTCTAACCATTTCACCATCCTGGCTCTATTAAGTTTATTCCAGCTTTCTGATGATATGTAATTTTGGCAATTGTTTCTGTAAGTCAAGGCTGTCTGGAGACTGGTGTTGAACTGCTCCTTATGGGAAGGTGCTGTAGCTTACTGGGAGACCCAGTAGCCCAACAGCACCTTCAGGTGCTATCTGAAACCTTGCAGAGCCAGCAAAACTAATCTAATGGACAGAGGCTGACCTGTTGAAAGCAATTGCACATTACCTGTTCTACGCATTGTATATTGAGTAGGTTGTGTACTAAGTGTGTACTGTGTATTCCTACCTTGCATTCTTTAGTGGATTCCTCAGATTCTTGAATTGGGAGTACATTTTTATTTCTGCACATTATCAGTTATTATGTATTTGCCAAAGTGGTAATCATTTTTATCAGAAGTTCCATGGTTTGGCAAGCTTGAGCAGATAACTGGCCATTCGCTCATTAGGTTATATGGGAAGAACATATGCGCATACTGTATATGCAGAACATATGCATACACACACATGCAGGTTATATATTTGCATACATCATATGTCTGATGACATATGCATACATCATATGTCTGATGTCTTGAAACAAGTGCTGTACATGGTTTGGCAAGCTGAAAAGGCATTTGCACAGGGCTGAAGATCAGATAGTAATAAATCCTCTCTCCCTAATCGATCTTATAAAATATTACTAACAGTTCTTATATCTGTAAAAGGCCTATATCTTGGTTGTGTGTAAGCCGTGCTGTAGTGTAGCATGAGGGGAAACTGAGAAAGACTCCTGTGTGTTGTGGTGAAGCAGAATTTCACCAACTACTATCACAGATTTAAGTGTCAGCCAGAAACTTGCAGCTGGTTGATAAAGAAGGTGGACTTCTTAAGCCATCAGCCATCAGTGATGTATGGGGTGCACCTCCTTGTCAATGCAGAAAGAGCCCTTCCTAGAAAGAGCTAGGAATTGAACCTCAAACCTGGAGAGCCACTGTTGTTTCAGGGTAGGTAGATGATGCCGACTTGGGGGATGCTGACTTAGGGATTTGGCATACCATATTTGTCCATGGCATACCCTATATTAATGGTATTCTAGCATTTCAGCCTGGGACACCTTTCTGAGAATGACAATCTTTCTGGGACACCTCTATCCCCGGAAGTGATATCATAGCTGGAGGTGACATTAGAGGTGCCCAGTGCCCAATTCCAAGATGGCTGTACCCCGCTTTTTGCGACCCCCCGAAATGAAGTTGTGACCCCCCAAGGAGGTCCTGAGTCCTGACCTCCCACTTTGAAGACCTCTGCCCTATACTACAGCAGCTATGATTATATAATAATACCAGAGCATGAAGGTTGAACAGATAATGAAACTTCAGATTCACTCACATTGGCAAGAGTGAATTTGCTTCTCTCACATGAGCTGGGGGCCCAGTATTTTTCTATGTGACTGACTTGGCCTATAATTTGGGGTTTCTAATGTTTTACCTCAGGAAATCCTGTTCTTGCCTGTGGAAGATGCTTGCCCTCAAAGATCACCTGCCGAGACTATTTTGTGCCTCATCACCTGCCTGTGCAAACTGCCTATAAAAGATGCTGTTCCATAAAGAACACTGGCTTTTATTGCCCGTCCTCACCTGAGGGAAAGCCGTCAGGACACACTATTAGTTTGCTTAATAATATACAGTACTTTATTTAAAAAACAAGTTTTAATTTAAACAAAATGCATTAGCACAAGCTTCTGCGGAATAAACATGAGCAACAACATAGGTCACCATGTGTCCTTCCTCAGACACCACTAATGTATTAAGGAATGGAGATGGTGGCTCTCCAGGAAGGGCAGTGTTGTTTCTTTTGAGGGCTGATGGAGTTATGAGTCTCCACCATGCTGAACTCTTCCCCCTTCATTTTATGAAGCTGATGATAGGAGAGCCGCACTGTGTGCACAGACAGCTCTGCTTCAAGTTCCTGAGGTCCAGAAGATGTTAAAATATCTTGGTCCCAGGTAAGAAGAAACACTGGTTCCCACATTAAATCTCCAAGTTTTGATGGGCAACAGCTGAGGAGAGAGCCCTTTGGGGCAGTTCCTCAAAGCACCTGTTTGGTTGGTATGAAAATCAAACTTACTAACTGAAAGGACTCATCTTGATCCTCAGTCATAGTTCTACAGAGTTTGTGACACCTTTCTGGCCAGATGGTGTATTTCATCTCATCCTATAAATAAGATCATTTCTAAACCTTGGCACTCAATTAGCAAAACTGCTAGAACTGTTGGCAGTTGTGGGTCCATTTTAAAAATCTGATTTTCAAAAGTTGGGGAATGTCTTTGGACTGACTTAAAACTTCATAAAAAATCTCAAGCAGGAAACATATCAACTCTTATGTTTGGCTGCAATCCTAAAGACACTTTCCTGGGAGTAAGACCCACTTGACATAATGAGGCTTACTTTTGAGTAGACATGGTTAGGATTGTCCTTTTTGTCTTTGTCAGGTAGATTGTTTGCAAAAGGATGTTCAGGAGATGTGCTAGAGATGGAATAGAGGAAGCCTCTAGCCTTATTTTTCCTGAAGACAGGGGTACTCAACCAAAAGAACTAGGGCAGCTTTTATTTAATAATAATATCTCCAGCAAAATGGGGTTGCTCCCCAAAGCCTTAAGCAACTGTTAGGGAGCTCAGGGTGCTATGTTTGAAATAGGGAAGACAAAATAAGTATGGTAGCTAAAAAGGTTGGTCTATTTTTCCATTTGGTATTTAGAAGTGTGTCTTTTGCAGCAAGTTGCACTTTTCAAAGGACGTTTGCAAAAGAACAAACAGAAGTAAAAAAAAGCATGGATAATCTTTTAACAACTCAGGAATTGGCTTTTAAGTGTTTTCACTCAGCAGAGACTCAGTGGAAGTCAAACTGGTGAAAAAAAATGGAATGAATGGAAATGATTCCAGTCCATTAATGAAAGGAAAATGGATATGTATGAATTCAGTCCACAGATCTTATGACTTGACACATGTCAACATGTTAAGAAGGCACATTGCACACAGCTCAGATGGCTCATGGTGCACACATGGACTGCTCTTGTGTGTACGTGGGGTATGATTTGCGAATGCAATTTGGCTTAACATTAACGTCCACATTAAAGTTTGACAGGGAGTTTTAATGAGTTGCTGAAAATTATAGCATTGAAAGCGGCGTCCACATTCCTTCAATCTCTGGTATTGTACAGAAAGGTAGAGAGGAGGCGCCCTAATTTCATTCGATCCCTCCACCCCATTAACTCTTTTTGGCCTCCAAATTCACTGTCATGTTGTGAATGAATTAATTACAGTGTTGGCTTTTGTGTGAGTTGCAGAAAGTGGACCCCTCCCTCATTTGATTTATGATCAGCTGTAAATGCTAGGAGGCCGGGGATAACTGGTTGAGTGGGAAACTGCAGGGAAGTTGAAAGTAATGAATGTCAAGTTTGTTTTTAATTAATGGCATGCCAGGAGGTTGGGGGAGCTATGATGGATCTGCGTAAATGTGGCTTATAGGTGAAATGTCATTTTCTTCCGCTTCATCTGAGTTAAAAACAAAATCTGAATGATGTGGTTGGAAAAGTTCTCTTTTGTACCTGTAAACTTTGCCCTCTGAGAAAATGTGCTAGCTAATTTCATCATCTTCTGCTGTGGACATTTGACCATTCTTGGTAATCTTTCCATAATAGAATTGAAGTTGCAGTGAAGATGTTTTGCATTGTCTGGGTACCGGGTACAATCCTGAGACCTGGGTTCAGCTTCCTGTTTTACGTCACCGCATGGACCATTGAGTGGTTTGAATCGAGACCACCCAGCACTTGAAGCAGTGCTCCCTTTTACCAGCTGCCTCCTGTTTTGCCAAATTCCCTTTCCAAATTTGGACTAGAGAACTTATGCCCACTTTTAAGTTAATTAGCTCCTCTCATCACTCAAAATAGCCCAAATTCTGCAGAAAATACTGCTGGACCTCACCACTAGAGTCGCTTGCCTGTTCAACCTGCAAAGATCCTCCTTTCTCCTCTCTCCTGCTAACAGCTTCTCCAGCTACATGGTTCTCAGCAGATCTTGGGTGTGGATGACGGCCACATGCCAGCCGCCAGCATCACCAGCAATCTCTGTAGCAGTGTGCCACAGAAGTCCCCATTTCAGCAATAGCCATTTCCAGATGTCCCCATTTCAGCAATCCTCTGTAGTCCATTTGCCTACCCACCCATTTGCCCGTCAGTTAATTGGTCCATTGGTCAGTCAGCAGGTTCCGCAGTCTGTCAACCAGTCCATCCCTTAGTCCACGAATCAGTCCTATATCCTCCAAGCTCCTTTCTTCTGTCCTCTCTTGTCAGTCTTACCAACCTTCTTCCTTCTACACCTACAAAACTCTCCTTCTTCTAGGTGCTTCTTTTATACCTGAAGACCTTATTACCTCTAGTGGCTGCAGCAAACACACTGCTGAAAGCCTAAGTGTTAATGTTATGCTTCGCAGACCTGCCTGGGCAAGAGGTCATTGCTCACACCACACTTACCTCACAGGGATGTTGTGAGGATAAAAGGATAAAAGCTTTGTATGCCCTCTTGGACATTTGCTTTGGCATGGCAAAGGTGCGGTATAAATCCATTAAATCAATCAGCACTTATTTATTAAATAAATATTAAATACTTAATAAATAAAAACAAATCCTGGTGCCTGGTTGGACTGAGCATGGCTTGGTCATGAAGGTGGATTCTTTGCAAAGTTGTTCCAGCAGCACACTGTGCCATGTGCAGCCATCAACCACCTTCCTTTCCTTCCTTATTCTGGTCTGTTTGCAGTACTTCAGGAATTGTTTACCCAACAGGAGCAAAGTGTGCCCTTTAAAGGTTTAGTCAAATTCCCCATTGCAGTTTCCCAACAGATTTGCTAATTCCTCTCCTCCCTTCATGGCTCCTGGCAAAGGGACAGATGGGACTCCCTGTGGTGGCTCTGCAGTTTCTTAAGCTTCCTGGCAGTTTCGCCCAGTGGGACAACACTGTCCTTGTGTGGGAAAGAGTGTTTTGGTCACCAAATTAGGGCTGTCTCAAAACTTCTGGGTTCTTGAGATGGCACACCAAATCCTGTCAAGTCATGCCTAGTGCTGCACTCCCATACTCAGCACTGTAGTGCATTAGTCACCTATTAAGTCATGCTGTTGCTTTCTCCTGTTCCCCAAAGGTCAACAGGAACATGGGGAACAGAGGAGGTGTGGAGAGTGGTGGGCTAAGTTAGGTGGTGTAGTTAGAGGAGGGTGGAGCAACTGGTCTTGGAGGGAGCCTGACTGCAGCATACAAGGGGTACTTCCCTTCAGAGCCTTTCCAGGCAGGGTCAACACTGCTGTATTGCACCCCTCACATGGAGTGGCTCTGCCACCTTGCTTTGCACAGTGCAGTGAGGCTCCAAGACTGACTGCTCAACCCCCTCTAGCAAGAGCATCTCTGACAGATGCTCATCGAGCCTCTGCTTGAAGATCCCCAGTAAGGGAGAGTCCACCACCTCCCTTGGCAATCTGTTCCACTGCCGAACCACCCTCACCATCAGGAATTTTTTCTGGATAGCCAACCGGAATCTCCTTTCTTGCAGTTTGTACCCATTGGTTCTAGTTCTACTACTGTTAAAGGGAAGCTTTGTTGTGTATTTACTGTGACCTGCTGAAGGTCCAAAGGTCCAGTGCCCAAATGAATGGGCATTGAAGGTCCACATGCTCAAAGAATGTGTGGAAAAGTGGAAGTGGGCCTGGCAACATTGTTCAGACCTCACTTGCATTGTTTTCTTGTTGTGAGTCATGGTGTTTTCTAAATTCCTCATTTGTCAGGTGTGGCCAGAGGTGTCTGCAGGGGTTTTGCCAGCAATTTGGAGCATTTTCTAATTATCCTGGTATGTTTGTGAGCTTTGGGACCTTTTAGTTCCACCAGTGTTCAAAGGGCAGCCTCTGGAATTTCTAAGGAAAGAGTTGTGTGTAATTCCTTGAAGTAAACTTTCCTTGTAATTTACTCTTCCCCTTCTTTACTACAGTAAAAAAAAGTTTGTCAGTTTACAAGGTGGTGTTATAAAAAAAGACTGGGATTAATTTGCCTTCAGTGCAGATGTTTAGAAGTTGCTCACTGTTGGCTGGTATTGCTAATAGACCAAGCTGCAAATTGGCGCTTTTTGGGTTTGTCTCTCCTCTTTGCTGTGAACTCTGTAAGTAGCCTTGAGCAAACCACTTCCACATGGCCGCAGTTTTTCCCATCTGCAATATGGGGAATATACTGAACAATTTCATAGGGTGGTGGTAAGGCTGACAACAAGTGCTCATAAATATTATACCAACGTTAATGTAATTAATGACATTTTAATTGGGAAGTTGGAAAAATATGGGCTAGACGGGGCAATCGTTAGGTGGATCCGCAACTGGCTCGACGGCCGCACTCAAAGGGTTTTAGTAAATGGTTCTGTGTCAACCTGGAGGTCGGTTTCAAGTGGGGTACTCCAAGGCTCTGTCTTGGGACCGGTTCTCTTTAACATTTTCATTAATGACTTTAGAGGAAGGGATACAGGGGAGCCTGATCAAATTTGCGGATGACACCAAGCTGGGAGGAGTAGCAAATACAACAGAAGACAGGAGAAACCTCCAGGAGGATCTGGATAAACTAGAATCCTGGGCTGTAACAAATAGAATGAATTTCAACAAGGAGAAGTGCAAGGTTCTGCACTTGGGCAATAAAAACCAAAAATACAGGTATAAAATGGGGAATACTTGGCTTGGCAGCACAACATGTGAGCAGGATCTTGGAGTCGCCGTGGATCACAAGCTGAACATGAGTCAGCAGTGTGATGTGTCTGCAAAGAAGGCAAATGCCATTTTAGGCTGCATTAAGAGGTCTGTAGCTTCCAAGTCGCGAGAAGTTCTAGTTCCTCTTTATTCAGCATTGGTGAGACCTCACCTTGAGTACTGTGTTCAGTTCTGGGCACCTCAATTTAAGAAAGATGCAGCCAAACTGGAGCAAGTCCAGAGGAGAGCGACAAGAATGATCAGTGGGATGGAAGGGAAGCCCTACGAGGAAAGATTGGGGGAACTTGGGATGTTCAGCCTGGAGAAGAGGAGGCTGAGAGGAGACATGATTGCCCTCTTCAGATACCTGAAGGGCTGTCATAGGGAGGAAGGGGCTCATTTGTTCATAGCTGCTTCTGAAAGCAGAACTAGAACCAATGGGTACAAACTGCAAGAGAGGAGATTCTGGTTGGATATCCGGAAAAAATTCCTGACGGTGAGGGCGGTTCGGCAGTGGAACAGGCTGCCAAGGGAGGTGGTGGACTCTCCCTCACTGGGGATCTTCAAGCAGAGGCTCGACGAGCACCTGTTGGGGATGCTCTAGGGGGATTTCCTGCTGCAGGCAGGGGGTTGGACTAGATGACCTACTAGGTCCCTTCCAACTCTATGATTCTATGATTCTAATTATTATTGATGCTGATAATTCTATTCTTGCCTTGCAGCAAATGGCACTTTTCTTTTTGTGTTTTCTGAGCTATCAGAAATGAGATGTAAAGAGAGGTAAAGGTGTAAAGTAACGTTGGATGAAAAATTAGTGATGGTCTTGGCACTTTTCACGCCACAGCTGACTTCCCCATCTGTCCTCCCCTTACTCAGAAGTAATTGTGGTTACATCAATTCAACACAATTACTACTGCGCCTTAGAAAAAGGGGGGAGTATAAGGTGAGCCAGGCTCCAAAGGAGCCTCTTCTCCAATGCTAGTGGCTCAAAGGATTCCATCGGAGCAAGAAGCAACACCTGGCTTAGTAGGTGAGTGAGTGAATGAATGAGTGGAGGCGAGTGCCACTTCTGGCTGGCTAGCTTCTCATATGAGAGCTGCCCTCTTCTCCTTTTCTCTCCCAAGTTGGAGGAACTGAGGGTGATCATTAGAGTGGCCAGGAACATGCCGGTACTGACTGTGCTTGCGTAGCCTCTGCCTGCATGATACTCGACCGTGCCAAAAATCCAGTGGTGGTGGAGGAGCAGGTTGTCACTGATGAAAAAGCAATAATTTGCATGGACTACTGATTCTATACTGACTAAGGAGCATGGGTAATGGAGGAAATAATTGATGTTATGAAACAAGGGAGAAGATGATGAAACAAGGCAAAACCTGATAGAACAACAGAAGTAGAGGCCTTTCAACAACCTAACTATGAGGAAACCCCAAAAGAGTTATAGGCAGTGGTGGGCTCCAGCAGGTTTGCACCTACTCTATAGAACCGGTTGTTAACAAGAGATAGGACTTATAAAGTTTAAAAATAGCCATTTAAAAGTGGCTGCCAGATGGACAGAGAACCGTTTCTTAATTTCTTTGATGCCCATCACTGGTTATAGGGTACTGTACAGTGATGGTAATGATTGCATGGAAGAATGAAATGAAGACAAGAAGATGTTATCTACTCAAACCATAAAAGTATGGCTGATAAGAAACCAAGAAGTACATGCATTAGATGTGAACAAGACACCATCTTTACCATCCAATTATTGATAGTGTTGAGTAAGAAGTTGTGGAAGACTAAAGCATACAGCATTTATTGACCTAGCAAGAGACTCCTGTCTCCTTGTCTGGAGTAAAATGTTGGCTGTGGTGCAGAAGACAGGAATAGACTCTGAGAACAGATGAATGATATATAATTTCTAGAAAACCAGGAAGCTATCATTACACTAAGTGATATTGAACAAAGATCCAAAATGAATAACGGAGTAGGGTTGTTGCTATTCTGCACATTTGAAGTGGATAATCATCAAATGTTGCAAAGATTAGGTTTGGGCAGGCAGATAAACAGGAAGTTACCCCCAAATCCAGAGTAACTATGGGAGCACGTAAGAGACTTTACTTGCACCCATAGTTACTGCACCACCTATTGAAAACCTATGGGAAATTCATATTGGAATCCAGAGTAACTTATTCTTACACCAGAGCATGGACTCCCTGTAGTTAGTCTGGATTTTGCCCTGTTGGCTCCGTTTTGCTGATCATGGCCAAATCATCTATGAGTCTAACAGACAAGAACTCCTCAGGCAATGGATTGGGGGGATATAATGTTTGCTGCCACTATGGTGTTAGTTGCCTCATGAGGAAGCTGCTCAAAACAGCATATAAGTGGCAATGGCGTACCTCCAAACTAGAACCAATGTCAGCATTCCAGATATACCCAAGAAGAGGTCTAAATTTTATGACAATAAAATATAGTATGTGTAAGCCTGTGAAGTAGATGTGAAGCATCTGAAATGTGGTCCTGCTGCAGAAAAGTGATTTGGGGTTGAAAGGAAAATGAATGAAGGTATACTGAGTAGGGTTGAAGTATAATGAGTGTTTGGGAGAATATTTAGGTTGAAGTGTAGTAGGAAGAGCATGAAGGTTTACATTTCTCAAAGATGCAATTAGTGAAAGTAAATTAAAGAGGGAAAATGGGTGGAGACCTTACTTCTATTTATGAGATACTTCAAAAGACTTGGGCAAAACTGAAAAATACTTCTGGAGAGTTGTTAAAAACTAATTTGGTACAGAAACACATAAAAGTGATTCTTTTGTTTTCCTTCATGTTCTCAGTTGCAGCCTATCATGAGTTCTGGCTTCCATTTTTGAAAGGTGTTGTATGGAATGTTGTCCATTATTGTGTTGCTAAATGCAAAAGCAGTCCCATTGGAGACCTTAAAACTTCCTACATAGATTGTTGCACCTTCAGGAATGCTGAGAGTACACTCCCTGCTTTTTTTTCCTGCCATCGAACATGACTGAGCCAAGACCTCACGCTGCTTGAGGTGGCATACCAAAGACTACCCACCATATCTGGTCAAATGCCAGATGACAAGTCACACTGCACTGACAGCAGGACCCTGCATCCCCTAGTGGCTCTACTAACTATGACACTCCCCCCCAACTCCTATGATACACCTGTGGACTGTTTGTAACAAAACAATGTGTCGTGGACCTGAATGGCAATGGCTGAAAATGGTTGGCCTAAGGCAGGATCTCCAAGAGAAATTTTTTAAGGTGATATAAAACCCATTTGGGACCCCTAAGACTTGCAAAATTATTTTGAAATAAAAAATGAGGTTAATTAATGTGCAATAAATGTCAACAAGTGCTCATTTATTGATCATATAAAACATTATGTTAAAACATACCAGTATTCAAATAATGTGACAATATAAAATACTAAAATCTTATCAAGGAAAAAATGGTCCTTCGGTCATGGGCCCCTCCGTAGCTCTTGGGCCCTGCTGGACCCCCCTCTCATAGGCCCTGGCCTATGGTGACAACTTGCCCTGATGTGACTATAATGGCTGGCATGAGGTAACTATAGTTGAGTAGCATTACTCTTTTTGCCAATGTGTGAATAACCTCATTGGCACCAATCACAGGGAGGATGTATCCTATTAAGCTCCATGCCAAATGTTAGGCTATTGCTCTTCAGGATGCCATAGAAGAATAATCAACATCAAATATTCTGAGCAAAGTGTTTCCAAAGTTCTGCTAGCCATCATGTGACAGCACACCCAAAGCTGGACCAAATCAGGAAGGTGGGGACATGGTGGTCACCAGTGTTAGGAAACAAGAGTGCTGAGCATTGTTCAGTTGTTGAGAGAAAGGCAACAACAAATCCAGAGGAATGGACTTAGGCAGAGAATGGAGTTGCAGCAAGATCTGAGGAATATGGTTAGGTAATTGGACACCTGCACTTGCTTAATTTTGTCCATTTCTTTTTTATATAGATAATTTTTATTGATTTTATTAGAAATGAAGCAAAAATTTAAAAATGGGGAAAAAAAGAAAAGAAATAATCTTGAAAGTTATATGGCAACTGCAGCTTTCCAAACTTATCTTTTTTAATATCAATTTCTACTATCTAAAGATCTTAAATTGTAATCTTATTTAATGATTCAAACAAACATAGCAAAAGGAGATAAGAATTATATAACAATTGTCTATTCAAGTCCATAATTCATTTAATTCATCATCACTTTCTTGTGCAGAAAGTCCAAGAATTGTTCCCAATGGTCCATAAAAGTTTTACTAACTTATCCTTAAGAAAAGTTATAAGTGTGTCCATTTCAGCAAAGACCAATATCGTGATCCACCATTCCTCAACATAATTTCATCCATTTCTTTTGCAGGGTTGGGGGTGGGACAGTAGTGTCATCTGCAGGTTGGGCTGTTTAAAATGGCACTCAGTAGTGACCATTTTTCATCCCTGCTCAAAGATTTTCCATTTGAAATATTGAAAACCAATTTCTGACAATTAAATCCTCACCCACATTGAGCTGAAACAGTGGAAGAAAATCTTGCATGTGCATTGATACACTGATGAATATGGATTTACCTGGGGGGAGGGAACCCAGTGGGAAGTTATGCGAAAACAGGAACACCCTTCCCAGTCCATTTGCATCATATTAGAGTGTGTGATTTACTCCCTTAATGTTCCTCCATGATTGCCAGGAGACTGGCAATCTCCCCTCTCTTTGCATTTCAGCTGAGAACCATTGTTCCAGTGGGAAGATGAATGGGAAAGAAATATCTGATGCAGACAACTGGTCCTGCTGGGGTGATGCACCTTTGATTTTGCAGGTAGATGTTCCATTATACCTGCCTTAGGACACTGTTCTTATGTGGGGCAGGTCTCATTAGCACATGTATAGAGTCTCCAAGAATGCTGGGCCAGTTCCAGCTGTGAATTGCTGCTAGTGTGAATGCAGCCAAGGGAAGGAGAGGCAAGCCTCAGCTTTCTGTGGCTGGTTGCCTCTGCTTCTGCAGGCCTGTGCTTCCAAACCTGGGTGATGTCATTCATGTTCTTGTGCTGGGCGTTCTTTGTGCTTGATTCAGCCCCGGGCCACATATTGAAATCTCTGACTGCGCAGTGGAATGAGTTAAAAGGGAGCTCTCTGGTCCAGGGCCAGTTTCCCAGAGCATGGAATGATAATTAAGGAAGCGAGGCCCTTAATAACACAGGGAGGCCGGCAAAAGCGGTTGAGGACCAAGGCCAAAATGACCTGGAAAAAAAGAAAATAACCAGTTTTAATTGGGGGCCGATAGGAATTGTGAAGTATATGAAATTAGGCCATTGCATATGCACGCCTCCATGTGGAGCATCCGTCTCACCCAAGACCATGTCTGCTTGTGCTGCAGACAATGTCTGCTTATACTGCGATCAGTTTCACAAACTGAAGCTGTGAGCCTATGGACTGGGGGCACTGGGCCAATCCATATGGCACCACCATACTGTGGGAACTTAAGAGCAGCTGCTTCCTGCTGCATTCAATTGCAGGGCCTTGTGGAAGGGACATGGGTGGGAAAGGGCAGTTCTCCTCCCAGTGTTACTGCAGCAAATTATAAATTAAATTATTGGGATACATGTTAGTCCATTCATGCCAAAAAATGTCACACAGCACAATCCTATGCTTTGTACATCCCATTGTTTTTGCTGGGGCTTACTCTCAGGAAATTAGGCAAGGGATTGTAACCACAATCTCCTAATCATGGGGGAAGTGGTAGCAGGTCATGGTGTTTCGATAGTCCCTACCCCTCCAAGTTTGCAGTTTTATGCTGAAATATCTTATGATGTTGTATTCTACATCAAATATCAAAACCTCAAACGTCTTAGGATGAAACACAGAAGAAATTATGGCAACTACATGGCTTCTCCAGGTGAGAAATTATGGCCTCTTTATGGCCTTGTCTCTTCATTATGCTCTCACGGTACCTGACTAGTCTAGTTTGCACCCTGGACTTTGGAAATGAAGAAGATGATGATGACTATTCTCCTTGTATGATTAAAGTGCAGCAGTTTCTTGGTTCCCATATTGTTGAAGTACACATGTCCTTTCTCTGGATAAAAAAGTAAAAGAGGTACACAGTAGTTTAAAAAGTTTAAAAGTTTAAAAAATTGGAGATTGAGTAGTTCAGGAAATCATGACTAATCCCTAAGCCATTGAATTATGATCTGTGAGTAAGTATTCTAATTTCTCTTTTATAATTGCTTTAAAAATAAAACACTGTACTCCTTTTGAAATATTGTTGCTTTCAACTGTTAACCATCATAAATACTTCTCATTAATATTTCTTGGGTCTGTGCTGTGTTGAGCCATTCTGATGGCGAGATCATCCAAGCTGCACTAAGATCCTTTAGGAAACAAAGTTTTCCAGTGGCTTTGCTGGAGGGAAAGTGTGAAATGTCCCCAAGCACTGGTTGTTATCAGATATTTGGCCCTAAACCAGCCATTGTGCTGGGAAACATAAACTGTATTTAGCAACAGCAAAGCTCTTTGTTGTAATGCAGCCAAAAGGATGAATTTTTCTATGTTGGTAGGTTTGCCCCTGACCACTGTAGGATGGCAGAGCAAGCGGCTCTCACTCCTGCCCAAAGCAGCAAATGGTGCAGACCGGAGCACATCTTCAGTCCCCTCAGAGAGCTGAAAGATAATGGATTTTATTATCCATGATTTAAGGTAACTGTAGGGGTTCAAGGAAGGATCCTCTGTGTATACCAACACCCCACGTGTATATGCATGAAACCCTCATATTTAAAAACAAGATAAACCTTACAACTTCGTAAGAGAGTTTGCACATAACAGCAAATCAGTATATGCACACACAGGCATAGGAAATCATCCCAAATACAATAATGGATCCACAGCCCAATCCTATACATGTCAGAAGCAAATTCCATTGAATTAGACCTCCTCCCAGATGCATGTGCATCAGCCTAAAACTGTTCAGTCTCAGCCTGAATGGCTTGTTCATGTAAAACAATAAAATGCCCGAGTAAACAAAGTAGTCTCAACTTGGTGTCAAAAGTTAGGTAATGAAGGCACCCAGCTGGTCTCCCTGGGGAGAGCATACCTCTAATGGAATTTTAAGATTAATAAACACACATGAACCTATTAATTCATAGGTGCCTCCTTGGATTTCAGTTCAACAACCCCTTTCATTGTGTCTAGCCTGTTATTTGCTGAATACTATATGTGTGAGATGAATTAACTTTGGAATGTGTGATGAGAAAGATGGTGTGATCAGCATTAAATGCTCTGGATGATAGTAATTTTAGACGTTGTACATGCTTTTGATCAAAACCTTCTGCCTTTACCCAGGAGTTATCTAGCTGAGAGAGCAGACAGGTTGCATTGTGCAGCTTTAAACAAATGTTGGAAATGAAGTTCTCCTTTCTAACCATTCACATCTCTTGTTAAATTCTGAAGATTCCCCATTTATTTGTGATACCACAAATTTTGGTTATGCTTATTTCCCCCTTTTTGGACCTGGTATTTTAGTATGAATGGTTGTAGGTGCGCATTTTCCAAAGACAAATGATTGTATTTCTTGGTTTTGCTGCTAAGTTTCATTGAATGTCCTTCAATCCTAATTGGGAAAGCCAAGTCCAAGTTTCTCATACCCAAGATCTTGTTAACACAGGGTGCAATCCTAAACAATTTTCCAGCCGTGGGGTAAAGACAATGTAAACATTGCCTTATCTTGAGGAGGCCTGCATGCTATCCCCAAATACAGGATGCAGTACATGCCCACTTGTGCAGCTGTGCCAGTGCTGGAATGTTGGTTAGGGTTGCACCCATATTTCTTCTGTAAACTGAAAAATATCTACAGTATTCAGATTCAATTTGGAAAACTAGTTTCTAGGATTAACTTCTGCCTAGAAAAGCACCTTCAGAATAGGATTGCCATATGTTCCAAATAACAGGAACAATCCTGATTTTGGGGGATTGTGCCCACATACTGGCAAATAGGAACAAGGGGTCCTATCCCAATTTTGTGGAAGAGAATTACAGCAACTCTACTTCAGAAGCTCCTACAAAGAACTCTTTTGGGTCAAGCTAGGAGTTTCTTGAATCTGGAAACTGGTTTCCAAAAGTGATTAACCAACTGATTCTTTTATAGCGCTTTTTGCCCATGAGGTTGACTATGGTCCCAGACAGCAGATGAGGTCATGGAGGGCAGTGTCCTGAACCTGCTGTCCACCAGTTTTATGGAGTAACTTCAAATTCTATCATTATGGGAGAGAATAGTGTTTCCTTCACATCGTCCTAACCAATGTCTCAGTGTACATATATAATTTGCTATAATAAGAACATGTATGTCAGTGTATTTCAAAGATGGCTGAGATGAAAGCCAACTCATGGTCCAGGAACGAGTTGGTGGAACTGAAGCCAGTTAAACAGGCAAGAGTACAGGCAGTAGGCCTGGCATAAGGGGCTTAGACAGGAATAAGTGAGGCAGGGCAAGCAGACACAAGGGCTGGAAGTGAGCAGACTCTGGGAGGCCAAAGCAGTATCCAGCATTGTTGGCCGTTTCCAGGAAAAGAGCTATTCACCAGCATGCCAGGAGCTCTTCTGGCTCCCTTGGGCCTGCAGGGGCTGCTGGAGGCCGGAGCCAAGAAGACTAGGAGAGTTAAAACAATGTATGAAGTGTGGATTGAAAGGCTTTGGCAGGGAGCAGTCAACACTTTGATCGGCCATGGCTAGTCTGTATTTGGGTTCCCTTTAGTGATGGCCTGGAACGCTCAGTAACAGAATTGGCCTATGAAGAAGAATGACTGCTGGTCACGTGGCCTTGCTGAGGAGTCCTGCTGCATGAAAAGACCCACTTGCATAAGCTGCATTATGGCAGGATCTGATTTGAGTTTGTTAATAGAAAGAGCAGATCACATTCCTGGGAGAGCAGGGAAAGCTTCTAGGTGGGAGTGACGTGGGGAGGGTTAAGAAGTATAGAATATTGCAGTTTCTTGGTGGGTCTCCAGTGAGAAGAATGGTGGGTCTTGGATGGATTTCACTTGGTGGGTCTCACTTGGTGGGTCTCACTTGGTGGATCTCCAGTGAGAAGAATTTGCTGATGCTCAACTCATCTCCTCCACTGGGCAATTCCCTTGATATCCATTTTCACTGCAGTTTTTTTTTGCATGGTGGTGTCCACGTTCTGCAGCAATCCTAAGCAGGCCTCCGTCAGTCTTGAAAGACTATGGTATCATGCTTGGCGCTGCATACGCTGCATGCAAAGCACGAAAGCCTGGGTTGGATTGTTATGGAGGATAGGCTGTTACCCAAGCAGCAAATCCCCCCTCTCCATGCCACTGAATTAGTCCAAAGGAAAGGCAGAGCCGATACAATTGGATCCAGCTGGTGTTGCAGAGCTGGGCTAAGGACAGGAGCTCACCCTGTCTTGTGGGGCCAACCCGGGTTTCGAACCCTGGCCTGCTGGTTAATAGGCACAGCGTCTTAACCACTTGCGCCACCCACAGCCATCTTTTGAATTCTGGTATAGCTGTGCTGGTGGGGCATGTGCTGCATCCCACTTGTTGGAGGGGGGCATTCACACATGCCTCCTCAATGTAAGGGTTCCCTTACTTTGGAGTTGCATTGCCCTTACTCTAGAGCTGGAAAATTGGTTGGGATTGTGCCCATAGTTACATTTCATAATTGCCAAGGGAGTTGGACAGGTCACAACCAAATGCCACTCTTCACTCAGTGGTATACCAACCACCACCTTGTCTTGTGAAGTTTGAAAAGGAAAAAGGAGTAGAAAAGTGGAGAAGAGTAGCTGGCTACAGTGTCAGCCTGTCACTAGCACACCACCTTTCTCTCCACTTCCTCTTCTGGTCTGTTCCCATCTTTTTTGTTCCCAAGGAAATGGGTCTAAGAGGAGAACCTGGTATAAGGAGTTAGTTTGTAGAGTGGTGAAAAGGCAGAAGGGGGCTGGATTTGGCTTACTGCAGCTGCAGGAGGTCTTCCGCTGACCCTCAATGCACTCCTGAGTGCATCTACTCAGAAATAAGCCCCATTGTGTTCAATAGTAGTTACTTTCAGGAAAATGTGGTTAGGATTGCAGTCCCTGCTTTCCACACCCTTGAGCAAACAGCCAAACCTTGAATTAACAGTGTAATCCTAAGCATGTCTACTCAAATGTAAGTCCCATCATGTTTAATAGTACTTACTCCCAGGAAAGAGTGATTAGGATTTCAGCCTGTCACTTATGTTCCCCTTTGGCACTTACCTGCCAAGTAGCTCTTGTCCTCAGGTGCTTCTTATTTTTTTAAAAAAGGAAGTGAAGAATGAATAAAATGAAACATTGCAATTTTCTGGAAAGTTTTAAAGAAAGCACCAGCCTGACTGATAGCTGCAGGGGACAGAGAGCAGCATTTTTCCAAGTCAGGAAAAAAAACCCCAAACTGGTTTGGCAAGTTCTCAGGGGTGCAGAACGACTGGGACTGCATCGTGTGGCTTTATTGACATCTGTTGCCTCAGCCATTTGGAACATGTTGATTATATATGTATACATATATAATATGGCCCATATGTATATGGGCCAAAACTGAATGCTGTTTCATGGAATGAGAATGCCACTTGATGCATGGAAATATCCAAGCTGGCTCCTGTCATATTGGAAATAGAGCAAGGTGTGATGGAGGCAAAACACTGATTTAAACTGCTGAAAGGCAGTGCCACACAGTTTGGTGTTGCTATTAAAGGACTGCAGGTGTTCTAAATTATTATTATTTATTTTTATATTTTTCCCCTGGGGGCCACTCAATATATATGTGTGTATATATATACACATACTGTACAGTGTAAGCTTGACCCAGGAAATATGACGGGGCTTAGGGAGTGTCATCTGACCAGCTGTGGCTTATCAGTGTATCTAGGCTTCCTCACCAGAGCTCAATGCATTTCCTGCCTTGACCAGAGCTGCTTGTAAGTGCATGGACTCCATTTCTGTGTGGACATCCCTCAACCTCCAGGTTCACCTCCTATTGTGAGTTCCAACCAATGCAACTGATAGAACATTGGGCAGATGCTGATCAGGGCCACCAGCAATTCCTTCTATTTTGTGATGAGTTGCTTTATTTTCTGTAATGAATTTTGTCTGGTGCAATAGTTCCTTTAGACAGGACTCTGCTGTTGCTCCAGGTTCTCTTGTGCTCCCCTTTACAATAATCACCAGTGAGTTTTATTCTTGTCTGGACTGAAACTGCAATCTTTTCAATTGCTGGGATATTGCATTGTCCACGCTGCACCTGTTGCACAGTGATCTTGTAATCCTCCTGCTGCCTGTTTAGTTTGGCATGCAATTGGCTACCCTCTGGCTTGGTTGGTGCCAGCCTGTTGGTTTGCCACCTTGCTTTCATTCACAAGGATTTCTGCCAGCATATTATGTTATACCTGTGGGTCCAATTTTGGAATTCCATTCAGGCAGGGGAACCAGTGGAGTACAGCTGGTTGGCCTCTGCCTGAAAAGCTGTGCAGGGCTCTGCTTCTCAGAATGCAATGCATTGATGCTGATTAGTTACCCTTTGGAACCAGGTAGGTTATAATAGTCAAGAATGTGGAGGAAGGAGATTGGAATTTTTCATTTAGTCCCCTTCTGGTTTTGCAGCGGTTGTGGCTGAAAATGGCTCAAAGGATGACAGGCTGGGACTAGTGAAATCCCAGGGGCTTGGTCACTCAGGCACTGAAGAAATTGGTGCTGGCCTCTTAAGATATTCCTTCCCACCTGGTTCATAAACATTTTTGGAATTTTGGAGTTTTTTGCCCAGCTTTGGATCAGGATGTTATGACACTGCTCTTGTTGTGGCACTCCCTGCTCTGTTTCAAGGACATTTCAAATAGGTGGACTTTTCTGTGGCACTTGGAGGGAGGGGATGCTCACCACATATAGGTCTCTCAAGCTGTACACAGGGTGACTATGTGACTGGAAAAACCCGGATTTGTCCGAATTTTTAGCCTCCTGTCTGGATGTCCTACATTTTGGCTTCATTGTCCTACATTTTGGCTTAGTTTTGAAACTTTGTGATAGTGCATTTTGCAAAGGTGTGCATTACTCCATCATGCCATATGTCATTGGATTCATATTGAAGAGCAGAATCCAATGCAAAAATCAGTTTTGAGATATCTCCTTCCTATCAAAAGTTATGGTCAAAAAACTGAAAAACAAAAACAAAAAATACACTTTTGGCATTTTTTTTAAGTGGGTAGGAATTTTGGCCTGAGGTTAGGAATTTTGGCCCTTGGGTTCGGGAATAATCTGGTCACCCTGGCTGTACAACTGAAGTTGTTAAAAGCTACAAAGTAGCACAACACAAGAAATAGGTTCTTTTTTTAGCCAGAAAAAGGAAAAGAATGTACGTAATAGAAAAAACGTAACTAGAGAAGCATAAATATATTACAATCTATGTTGAAGGCCTCAGAGATGTGTGCAGCTGAGTCTTAATCCTTAGAAAATTGGATTTGAATGTAGATTCTGACACAATTGTTTAAAGAGGAATTCCCAGCTGATCTCAAGTGAGCAGCTGGCAAAACATCTTTTTAAGAGTTACCTAAATGTTGCAGGACGAAGTGTTTCTCACAGATAAGTAGTTCCAAGAGCACACAGAGCTCCAGACACAGACGCACGTCTCCTCGTCCTTAGTTTCCTGGTCCTTAGATCACAACTTCAGTTGCTTTTGGAAGTGTTGCTTCTTCTGTTGTCTCTACCTCCCCAAAATGCAGTCTCTGAGAAGGAAGATCTTTATGCTTCAACCTTGTTTCGGGCAACTAACCTAGTGATGACTAAATAAGCAGTAAACCTTGAACTCCAAATTCTTATCTTCTAAACTGGGGAACTTGGGGATAAAAGTTTAATTCTTATAACTTCAATGCTGCACTTTGGTACGCATTGACCTGGGACTTACTGCCCACTCCTATCTCCAAACTTTGATGCCGATGAAGCTGTGCTGGTGGAATGTACTCTGCGTCCGGTGATGATGTTGCAAAGATGATGGTGCCAGAGTTAAGTTAAAATGGTTTCATTTACTCCTGTGTAGGCAGGCCCCTTATGGCCTATGGATCTTTTCAGACCATACTAGCTAAATAGCAGGTGTAGGTCTGAGGACAGAAAGGAGGTGAGAGACAGCTGAAAAATGGCAGATAGGATCTGGCACGTGCCAAGTTCCTTCCCTTCCCGCCTCTCCTTGCCCCCCATTCTCCTCCCAATCTGCTTCAGAATGCTCCCAAATCTTTTCCAGCTTCCCCACCCCCTTTACTGGTATTGTGTAGCCTTCCAGAGGTGCTGTTCCATGTGCCATGCCTCTTTCCATTACTGGCAGCGGCCTGGAAGAACATGACCGTGACCCGGGTTTTGTGTCACTTGAAAGCACCTTGCTTTGCTGGAACACAAATTCTGGCAGTGCAGGGCGTCCATTGGATGGGTTCTGTTGAACTAAGTTTGGCTTACTTTTGAGTAGATCAGCAAATAAAGAGCAATTTACAGAGCCAGTCCAACATTCTCATGCTGGGGGGGGGGATGGCGTGATTTGCCAGCTGTCATTCCTTCTGCCCTTCATTCTGGATTTGTTAAGGAAAGATGGGAACAGAGCAGAACAGGAGGGTGGTAACTAGAGACCTTCCAGCTTACCCCCCCTCTCCCTCCTCTTCTTTTTTTGAATCCAGCAAGCATGAGGAAGAGTAACTGGAAGAGTTTGAGCCATCTTTCATAGTTTGTCTCATAGATGTGCCAGTCCTAACTGTTCAAGGTGCCTTAAGAAATGTAACAGCTTTCTCAATAATATTTCCATATACAGTAGTTTCCGTTTTGCTTCATCCACTTCTTTGCTGCATGCTCCTTGCTCTGCAGAGTTCTGACAAGTTTGGGACTCGGTGCTCAATACTCTCTTTCCGGAGAGTGTGCAGGAGGCGGACAGCATTCTTGTAATATTTCTTGCATTTAGGTTGTGCCACAGTTTCAAAGCTGGCTGCCAAAATGCAGGCTGCAAAACTTGCTTGCCTTGCAGCAGATTCCCCGAGCCCACTGCTCAGCTCCCAAAAGGAGCTCTCCGCTTCCTCCCTTCTGGCTTACTCCTACTAAAGTTTTCCACTTTCTGCCTGCCTGCCTCTCAATTTAAACTATAAAACTGCTTCTCTGTCCTCTCCATTAGCTGAACTTTACCACCTTCCCAAACTTTGGGTGTTGCATTCCAAAGACTGGCGATAGACAGCAGACTCTCAAGGAACCGTATTGTTCTTGTTTAAATCTCGGAGCCACTTGGTGTAGGTTCGTTCACAGTAAGCAAGATGTCTAAACTTGCAATGATATGGCGAGTCTTGCGTTAGTCCCATATAGTCAAGTTTCACTTGGGATGGCTTGTAAGTACTGGAAGAACCCAGCTGCTGCCTCAAATACAATTGAGCTATTAAGAGCCAACTTCTTTTCTTGGCCTGTGTTCAGACTTTCCAGGTGAAAGTTTTGTGCTCCATCAACCTCGGCAGAGTACAGAGCCATGGATCTGTGACCTGTGAAGCAAAAAACAAAAAAGCAAAAACAAAACCAGAAATATTTTCTTTCTTCTTCTTAAGTTGCAGCTGAGTTTTTTTAGTGCCAAATAATTTGGGGAGTTTCATGCCTTGCCTATAAATTGTTCTGAACTGTTCCGATAGCATAGAGTGCAATTTGTTCCTACTAATTTATTTGTCATTAATGGGCGGATTTGGAGCACTCCACACCCTTCTGGTCATTTTTTATGTTCTGCAAAGTGGACAGGTTTCAAGAATGTCAAAAAGATGGACTGTGGGAGATAGGAACCTGTTTGGTGGAGAAAGCCTGTGGAAAGACCCAGAGCCCTTATCTTAAGCCTCAGAGATATTCTGCGTGTATGTGTGTTTGTGAGTGTGTGAACACAGTTTTAATGGCCCTTCCCAAGAGAATAATTTGTCAAAGGAACTGTTGTATTAGAAGCAAAGTTGGAAAAACTCTTTGAACTGGTCCGTGTCCCTGGTGAAAAACTTCAGCCGTTCCAGTTTTAGCAGGTAGCTGTTGAGAAGCAACACTTGAACTGCTGAGAAATTGAATTGAGTTCTGCTCCTAGCACTTATCTTTCGATGAGACGGTTCATAATAGCTCTGCTTGTTGTATCTGATGGGAAGAGGGCCATGTCCATAAAAATGCAGTCATAAATAACTTCTAATCATGCATTAACTACATTGGTCGGCTCCACAAGGTGTTTGGCGTTATCACCCCGGCAAGTAATTGGCTTCTTTATGTGCTCACAATTTCAGGAGCAATGTTGTAAGATTTCAGGCTGAATTTCCCCAAAGTTTTCAACCTCTCCATGTACCTGGCATTAAGTCCCCACCTCAAGAACACTGCACTGAAATTCAGTAATGTTGAATAAATAGAAAATGCAACTACCTGGTGACTGCCCATAGCAAGTGACACTTACATGTCAGGAGAGGTCCTCATGCAGTGGTGGAGCCCATAAGAGCATTTTAAGAAATTTTAAGAAAAAGAAAATAATTAGTCCAAGGATACAACTAACATTTGAACGACTGCCCAGGAAGGATGATATTTTTTCACTCCTGAACAAAATTCGCAGACTTCCGAATTAGTCATGTACAATGTAGCATGCATGGATTTCTTATATTTGATTATAATTTGATATCGTACTTTTCAGATTGTCCAGATTTTTACATATACTTTTCAGGGAATCCAACTATAACTGTCTATTCTGAGTATGCTGTCCACTGAGTATGCTACCACTGAGTGGATTTGACTTGTATAAAACCCTCCGGTGGATCTTGAGACTCTAAGAGTTTATTATTGTAATTGTAACAATATCTGCATATACTGTATTCCTTGTTGTTGCTGTTTTCCTCTTGGTATACCACATAAAATATTTTCTGATTTCCATTGCTGGTAGCTGGTGGTTGATTCACCAGATCACTGTTTCTAAATGTTTGTCTTCCATAGACCACTTCACATGGTCCACCTATTTGATATACCACCTGAAGTAACAGGCAATGACATTACTGATATTTATTCCTAGACTGGGAGGCCAGATGTGGTGCCACACATACCAGCAAGAAGCTCAGAGTGGACAGGAAGATATTTTCAAGATCAAAAAAGCATATTTGGAGCTCTCTCTGCTAAGCTGAGCTTCCTATCACTGTTGTGTCGCATTCCTGGTCTTGCTGCGGGCAGCAGGTGTCCAGTGGTCCCATGAGTATTACTGGACACTACCAACTGGTGGTACCTGTTCCTCAAGTTGAGAAACACTGCATTAGATAGATATAGGTTGCTACTTAGTGAATATATTATTATTGTTACCCAATTCCAAACTTTCAACAGAAAAAGCCATTCCAAAAGCTTTTTAGGAAACCACAAGGAGGATTAGTCCGTCTTTGTTACCTTTTCTTTTTTTGCCCTTCATAATCAGTTACACAGTTTTCTAATGTCAGCAACGTTTATCTGAAAAATAAAGCTCCATCAATGAACCTTTATACTGTATATTAGAAAGACTTTCATTTAGCTGGAATGCCACCACTGTTGGCAGGATCTTATAGTGAACAGGTGTGTACAATTCTATGTGTGTGGGATCTTTTACTGGCATGGGAATGAATAATCATGGTTACCTCCTTCATGGTTTCTAGAAGCTGATTAGTTATGAAATAGGCATTTAAAATCAATCAGAACCTTTACTGGCATTTAAAAAGACAGAGCATAAAAACGTAGCGAGTCAGGAATATAGAATAAAATATTTATAATCACACTTTCACAATCAAAAGAGGTAAAGGACTCAAAGGGCAATCCATTTCCCTCAACTCAGGAGATATTTCAAAAAGATCTCCATAATCTCAATAAAGGCTGATTTCTCAAATGTCAACAGATTTTTCAGTAGGACTGTTGGAGTTCAGCCGTATCATGAGGCTGAGAGGCAGGCGTAGTGCTTAGGCTTGCCTAGGACACAGAACTTTTTCTTTTGCTTCCATTTTTACTCTGGTTTCTCATGGGTCTCAATGGGTCAACTCAGGCTACAATCCTAAAGACACTTTCCCAGGAGTAAGACCCATTGAACTCAGTTGAGCTTACTTTTGAGTAGACATGGTTAGGATTGTGCTCTCAGATTTACGCCTGCTCCTGAGGTGGCCTAAGTTAGAGGGGCTTAGAGAGGGCATGTCTGCCCTGAAAACAGGGTGTGCCTATGGCCTAACTGGGTGGTTCTGGGCCTTGCCCAATATGTCCCTGCTGTGCTGCCTAGGCTGGCACATCCATAGGTTCATCTGTCATGTGCCAGGTTGGTGAATTTACACTACCTCAGGCTTTTTCTGGTGCAGGTAGGCTGGCCTATCTGGTGTTAAGCTGGCCCTGTGCCTGATAGGTTTGCCCGTGCACTTCAATATTATGCCCTTAGACTCAAAAAGCTTGGCAGAGGGATGATGATGGAAAATGTCCACTCCTGGCATTGCTTCTCTGTACTGTTGCATCTCTTCTATCTTTTTTTGCAGTGTACTCCTTTTCTCTGTAGTGACTGTAGTGACTATAGGGACTACGTATAAACCTGAGCCAGGTAGTGCCAGATGCTTTAGTCCCAGAAAAGATGTGCTTCATCTTCAATTCTGGCCATCTGGATTTCTGGTTCTTCTTAGTGGTAAGGGAAGGATTATAAAGGGAAGGATTATAAAGCCCAGGCTGATGAAGAAGTTGCTGCCAGCATAATTGCTGCTGATACTATGGTTGTTCAGCTGTTGTTAGCAGGAATTAAAAAAAAAACAGAAAGTAACAAGACGACCTCTTCCCACTTTCATTCTCAAACAAAATCTCTATTCAGTATCTCACTGGACATATTACATCTGTGTTAATCTGTTGCGTGCATTTGACAACAATACTATTTGATACTAAAAGGTTTATTGATACTGAAAGGTTTGTAAAAATACGTTTGATACTAAAAGGTTTGTTGAAAGCCTTGCAAATAAGGAATTCTCAGAAACTGACCCAACTGCTCACCTTGTCAACCACTAGATTACAGTAAGCCATGCTTTTCCCCTACCACTTGTTCACAAAATACTGCCAGAGAAAACTGTTTTCTTTCTTTCTTCTTTCTTTCTTTCTTTCTTTCTTTCTTTCTTTCTTTCTTTCTTTCTTTCTTTCTTTCTTTCTTTCTTTCTTTCTTTCTTTCTTTCTTTCTTTCTTTCTTTCTTTCTTTCTTTCTTTCTTTCTTTCTTTCTTTCTTTCTTTCTTTCTTTCTTTCTTTCTTTCTTTCTTTCTTTTCTTTCTTTCTTTCTTTCTTTCTTTCTTTCTTTCTTTCTTTCTTTCTTTCTTTCTTTCTTTCTTTTCTTTCTTTCTTTCTTTCTTTTCTTTCTTTCTTTCTTTCTTTCTTTCTTTCTTTCTTTCTTTCTTTCTTTCTTTCTTTCTTTCTTTTCTTCTTTCTTTCTTTCTTTCTTTCTTTCTTTCTTTCTTTCTTTCTTTCTTTCTTTCTTTCTTTCTTTCTTTCTTTCTTTCTTTCTTTCTTTCTTCTTTCTTTCTTCTTCTTTCTTTCTTTCTTTCTTTCTTTCTTTCTAGTTCCAAAATTTGTCAAAATCAACAGAAGTGACTGTTGGTTCTCAAGAACACTGAATCTGGCTGAGTGCGATTAGGACGCAGGCACAGTTTCCGGATTGTCTTTCTCCCTCATAATTCCTGGAAGCTGTGCCGATGATGCGAGATGTGATTGTGCAGGACATATGAAGGGAAGCTGAAACTCGTGAGGAAGTGCGTGGAAGAACTGGGGAGTGGAGCAATGTAACTTTGGAACAAATGGCATTTCCTGCTGTTGTTAGTCCACCTGCATTTTCCTCCCTTTTGCTTGCCCTTTTGACGTTTTTACTCATCATCCTGAAGCTGAACCGAATTGTGCTGCAGGCCAGCATCTTTACTGTGGAGCTCTCAAGTGCGGCGTTGATGCTCTGGGTGAGTTCTGTGTCAGTGACTCACACTTCTGAGTATGCTGGGCGCTACAGCCTGAGCAGGAATTGCAGCACCCTCGCAACTCAAGAACCCAAGTTGACCACATGAGCTTGGTTTGTAGGAGGTCAGTTTTGCATGTTCATAACAACCATAGAAGCATGTTGTCAGTAGGGCTTTCTCCTTTTTGGAAAGTCTGGACTGTATGGCGACAAGGAAGGGCCATAACTCAGGGATGCAACTTTATATAGAGAGCCAGCTTAATTCAAGGAGTGGGAGGCTGATTGCCTCAGTTGGCCTCACTTATACAGCTGACCCTATTTCTATCCTGCAATAGCTATTGCTGCTACTCTATTTGGTGGCATAGCTAGAGGGGTGGAGCATTCAGTCTTGGAGGGAGCATAGAAGGGTCCCCTCCCCTACGCAGCCATTCCAGGTGGAGAGAGCAAAATAGACCCATTATGTATCAAGTGTACAGTTGGGGCTGGCTGCAGCTCAAATATAGACAGGGGGAGCTCATATCACAAGGCATCTTCCCAAATGGAGTTACTTGGATCTGCACCATCTAAAAGACATGGTGCAGATTCACTGGCCTGGTACTAGGTCAGGCTATTCAGGAGGTGGGTTAGGATCTATCCTAAGTATCGTCACCACCATCCCATTGAGGTACTCAGGCCTAAGTACCTGGTACCCCCTCCGAAACCTGATCTGTCCATAGGGCTACCTGCCATCCACCCTCCCCAATCCTAGAACATGCCCATTCTGCCCTTCTTCACCCTCACCAAACCCCTGAGCAAGACTGACCTGGCTGTAAAAACTCACTTGACCTTCAGCATAGCCTCCCGACTCCTGAAGTGGCTCTAACTTGTCTTATGGCATCTGGAAGCCAGTGCAAGGGACAAATATTGTTGTTTGTTGATTTTGGGTGCTGATGGGAATTCAGCCATAGTTAATTCATGGTTGGATTGGGAATGAATTAACAAAAAAGCATTCCTGATTTTAAAAATATGCATTTTACTGGGTCATTAATCAAGTCAAACTCCTTTGCTTAACTGACAAAGATGCAATCCTAACCAATTTAGACTGGCCTAATTCACGTGGCATATCTTACCATTATGGCATGAGGAGGTTGGCATATGCCTGTGCAGAAGTCCCTTATGGCAGTTTTGTGACGCCCTCAGGTCAGCACAGGACATATGCCGGGGATTACGCTGGTCTAACTAGACATTATGATTGCTGCTTAAAATATTGTACATTGGGAGGAGATGGTCAGGGCTGAGCATTCCTGGAAAGAGCAAGTCGTCTCTGTTGATCCTGTTTTGCTCTTAGTGCTGGGTTGTACTAAGCATGTGTTCCAACCTTCTGCAGGTGTGGTACTTTTGTACATAGTTTGAACCTGTTGCCTCCTTTCCCAAATATGTAGCTCTCTTTAAAAATAGTTTTCTGGGTAAAGAACAAATAAACAACATTTAATCTTGGTGATTCATACCTGTCAAAGCTGGACCCTCATCTGAACATTGAGCAACTGCAAAACTGTGAAAAATTTATGCAGTTGTCCCTCAACAGCATAGCTGCAATATTGGAGATATCTAATTTTTTTCTTCTGCTTCTTTTAATTCAGTGGAAAGTCAAAATGTCACGTGCTGGAGATAAGTCTTCTGGTCCAGATCCAAAAGCTGATGCATCAGGAAGAGATATGTGAAGTTAACCGTTTTAGAGGACTGAGAACTGCAAATCACAGCCTCAAGTATTAGCTAATGTAGTGAAAGGATTTCCTGTCCAAAGCAGGAGTAGGCTTTCCACACAATAGTCCTTTGGTTGTCTGCTGCCTTGGAAGGGGGAGTGGAGATTTAGATTGGGGTCTCTGGCCAGAGCTGCTCATGAAACCAGCTGAGATGCTTGCCTCTGCCCATGTGCATATGGTACTCCTTTCCCTTCTCTGGATTTAAGAAGCAGAAAAAAGCATGGACTAAAGTTGTGGGTTAGAGGATCTTTGCAGCTATTGCCTACCGTTCTCCCACTTTTTCTCTATTCTTTTCCTGCTTCTTGAACTTGAAAGCTGGAAAGGAAAAGTGGCAGACATGGTGACCTATCTTTTGCTAGATCTGAAGCCACATTGTGATGGTGACATGTGGCAAGGTAAGGAGGTAGCCTCTGACATGCCATCTGAGGGACTAGAGGACTCTTCTGATATCATAGAATCCTAGAGTTGAAAGGGACCTAGTAGGTCATCTAGTCCAACCCCCGATATGCGGATACTGGGGTGGCAGTCTGGTCTGCTGCCAGTGCAATTGATAGCCCCTTTTCCATGTGATTCCTCATTATGAACTGATGAGTTCCTCATCATGAATTCATCAGCAGAGATAAGGGCAATGGCATCAAGGAAAGTGGTCTAGTGGCGTCTCTGTGGAACTCCTTGCCTGAATTTGTCCACAAGTCTCATTTGATTTTCTGAAGTGTCAAGGCTGGCTAAGACCTGTATAATGAGACAGGCTTTAGGTTGGTTGGTTGATACTGCAATAGGTTTGTGTATGAGTGTGAGAGAGATAAAATTTTGGCTTAAGTCTGTGCATCCCAAATCCAGCCCATTTTCTTTTTCACTACAGTTTGAGTATTAATTGATTGATTGATTAATTAATTAATTACTATTTATTGATTTAGATGCAGAAATTCTACTGTGTGTTACCATCTTTATTTCATTATTATAAGCATTTATATACCACTTAAAAAATTCACAAAGTTGTTTACAGACTGTCGGCACAATTCTAACCCCTAGTTAGGCTAGCACAAGTTGTGGCACAAGTCCTTTGCTGGACTAGAGGTGTCAAAAAAGTACTGGGGGATAGGTTTGTGCATAGACATGCTCTGGCCTTCTCTTGCCCCTATGGGAATGTGGATATAGATGAGTTGCACTGACCTAAACTGGTTAGGATTTTGCCCAAAAGCAATAATCCTGTGCACACTTTCCTGGGAGTGAACCCCATTGAATACAGTGTGACTTGGTTTTGAGTAAACAGACAGGCTTGGCCTGAAAACCAAGTCATTAAATGGCACACTATCTCAAAAAGGCTTGCAATAAAAATAAAAAGCAGGACTCCATCAGTCTTGAAAGACTATGGTATCGTGCTCTGCGCTGCATACGCTGCATGTGAAGCACGAAAGCCTGGGTTGGATTGTTATGGAGGATAGGCTATTACCCAACTAGCAAATCCCCCCTCTCCACGCCACTGAATTAGTCCAATGGAAAGGCAGAGCCAATACGATTGGATCCAGGTGCGTCGCTGGGCTAAGGACAGGAGCTCACCCTGTCTTGTGGGGCTGACCCGGATCATGAACCCTGGCCTGCTGGTTAACAGGCACGGTGTCTTAACACTTGCACCACCCACAGCCCTGCAAGAAAAACCAGTAATCCACCACCAGAAAGGCACTGTCCCACAGAAGGGACAGATTCTTTCTCCCTGCTAAATATAAGATAATGTATCTCTTTCCCAATTGCACATTGCATATGCTATCTTGATATGCAATGTATATATAACAGAAAGTAATAAAATTCTAAATATATAATAAATATAGAACACATAACTGATTTTTATGTATAGAATAAGTAACTGATAAGTAACTAGTGGGCATAATCCAGGGTGGGAAGTTTTTCAGTGTAAACCACTTGAAAATAAATGGGAGATGGATTATAGAAGAGCACAGGAATCCTATGCATTACTTTGTGACAACTGCTGTTTATTGGGGAGGCATATGATTTTCCCGCATCAGTTCCCAAATTGTTTTGGGTCAGTTTTGTACTGCATTTATGAAAATACTTGGAAATTGTCTCAGTTGGGATACAAGTGACAGGCTTTTTTTTTCTTCCTTGTAGGGCTTTAAACCCATGTGAATTATGGAGCCTTATTATAGCAGTTTCCGACGTGTGCAGCCAGACTGTGGGATCCACCTGAAGCTTATGAATGATGAGATCCAAAAGGCAAAAAATGCACAGAATGCAAAGGCAGGATCCTATGGCGTCAGTATAAGGGTTCAAGGAATTGATGGACACCCATACATTGTGCTCAACAACACAGACACTGAAAATCACATGACATCTGAAAATGGTGAGCAGGTTGCATCTCAGATGCTTGGTAAATCAGTTGTGAATTCCAGCTCTGCTCCTGAACTTGAGGAAAAAATAGGTGAAGACAGACAGATTTTGGCAACCTATAATACCCCACCAAGTGTGTTTAAAAACCAAAAGCAGACCAGTGCAGCTGAGGGAGAAAACAGAACCTCACATTTCAAAGCCCAGTCCTCCAGCCTGTTGAATTTTCAGAAGCACCCCGAACTTTTGCAGCCTTATGATCCTGAAAAGAATACCTTGTACTTGGATAGCTTTCAGTCTTCTCTGTTCAATAAGACCAACCCTCCTGCAGATGAAGAGAAACAGGACATCAAGCTTTGGAATTCACCATTGAGAGCAGAGGCATTGGATAAAGCAAATCTCCAGTTTGCAGAGTTGACCAAATCAAAAGCAAAGACTGTGAATTTGACCATGCCTACAGCAGGGGAAGACCTAAGCAGGCAGGAATTGAAATGCGTTAGTGCCCCCAACACTTCTAATGGACTGCATGAATCACCTTCCTCTAGTTGTGGTTCTACGTATACTGTCAGCCCACCCACCTTCCAGGAAACAAGGAAATGCAGACCTGACCTTCTTCCTTTCCGCAGACAAGATTCAGCAGGATCGGTACTGAATGAATCACGGTGCTCATCTTCATCATCAACTACTCCAACTTCTGCTGCTTCCTTGTACAAATTCTTTCTCGATGACCAAGAGTACGCCATCTATGCAGACAATGTTAACCGCCATGAAAATAGAAGGTATATCCCGTTTTTGCCAGGGACAGGTCGTGATATTGACACTGGTTCTATTCCTGCAGTGGATCAGCTCATTGAAAAGTTTGACAGGAAGGTTGGACCCCAAAGAAGAGGCAGACTGGGCTTTAGAAGTAGGATTCACCCAGATGACCGCAAGAGGTCAAGGAGCGTAGATAGTGCCCTTTCTTCTGCCCTCAAAGTGAATTCTGATAGTATCAATGAATTAAATAAAAGTTTGGGAAAGTCTTCTGAATGCTTGCAACAGACATCAAATAGTTGCCTGCAGAAGCCGTCGTCTGCAGTTCAGATTCCAGCACCTCTTGGGAAAGAGGTTGCATCTCATACTGTGGGCACACTTCAGGCTAGAGAATCTCATGACAGCCACTTTAATTCATTGCAATATCACAAGCAAAGTAAAATCAGCGTGGAGAGCACTGCTTTTAAGTCATCCACACTTCCTGTCCAGAATAAGAAAAATGAAATTAAAATGGTGACTTCAACTCTTCTATTACCAAACCGTGGTACAACTCAGAAAACCTCTGTGAAAACATTTGGTTCTGCTTCAAATGTTCAGGTAACTTGGCAAACATGTGCGATAAGTTGTTTTCTGGTGCTCAGATGAAGGACCAAAAGTACACTCTTTGCAATATGAGTTGAATTACTAGTTTTACGTTGTTTTCAGCCTTGGCTTTGCATAGAGCTGCAGCTGTTGTATAAAAGAACAGGTGGTTTCACCTACATATCTTCTTGCCCTACTTTGCCAGAGGATGGATATGTTGCAGTGGGTTGGCACTAAGTTAGTGAGGGACCTCTGGGTACATCTGGCATGACATGGTATTGAGGATTCCGGGATTAGTCTTGGTAATCCTTTGTTATCACTGATGTGTTGCAATGGCTTGGTGTTTTTGGGAATTGATAGGATTTTCAGCCATTTCTATTCCCAAACAGAAGTATTGAATGGACTGTAGAAATCCATCTGTGACCAAAATTGGTTCTTGGTGGGTCCCCAATTTCATGCTTCTAAGTCTGGGGGTGGGGCAGAACATCCATAAGTAAGGGACTTTTCAATGTATAGGAAGAAAAATGCATTGCGCCCCTTTTCACCCCTTCCTGTTGGAGTTTCCGAAAACCAATTTTTAGTGGGTGCATCCATCACAGAAGGAACACCATCCCCAAATTTCATACTTCTTGATCTAGCAGTTTTGGCTGGGCGTTGATGAGTCAGTGAGTGAGTGAATCAGTGAGTGAGTCAGTGACTTTTCAGTTATATAGATATAGATTACCAGTCCTTTTTTCCTGGGGGAAAAAGGTGCCTGTACTCAAAACAGGTTGTCGCCATATGACTAATAGCTGCATGGGAGGGGGAAATTGATGGGAAAAGGTGCAGGCTCTGTACTCCCACAAAAAGCCTTGCTTATTGCATGTATTTTATGCATTTCTCTCCACAAAATCTATTTTTCATAGTACTAGCAGGAGGCAATTCAAAGTTATGCCCAGCATCCTTTTTGTAGTCAGAACCTGGCCATGGGTACACTGTGGGGAAGTTTTAGAAGACCTCTTGGATACTACAGTTAGTCTAAAAATACAAATGCTGGTATATACATGATTAGGACTTGATTGTAGTGAGCATATCTCTCCAGTTCTTAAATGACAGCATTAGTTGCTGCTTACTTTCCAAGCACTACTCAAAAATTGCTGGTGCTTATCTAAACTGCTCTAGCAAGCTTGAAACAAAATACCTTGAGGACCACCTATACCATGAGGACCACCATATACCACATTTGCTTGAGTCTAATGCTCACCTTTTCAGCCTAATTTCATCTCCAAAATCAGTGTGCTCATTAGATTTGATGGTGTATTAGATTTGAGTAAATATGGTGTTTTATTATAAGTAAGGGTCAGATTTGATTTAACAGTTTACTATATTGTAATAAAAATGTAACATAAATCCATTGTTGTATTAAGTACTGAAATTAGGTAAAATCATAACATAACATAAACCTATTGTCTTATTTTCATATAACTTATTGTTGAATGCAGTAAAATTAAATTTTGCACATGCTTTGCAGCTGCACATTACAATCGCCAGTAAACATTTTTTTAAAAAAATCTCAAGCTTTTACAAATTGAGGTGTGAATTAAATTGGATGGTGCATTGATTGGAGTAAATATGGGTAATTTTCTAACATTTTTCTCTGATCCCACCTTCTGAGATGATGTGGTAGATGTCCAAGGAGAGCTAGAGATATTTCTTTGATGCCATGCCAAGATTTTGTTGTTTTCCCAGATCTTTTTATATCACCAGAATTATTTTATTCATTGATTTTATTATTTTTGACTATTACCATTGCTGTGATCTGTCCAGATTTAGGGATCCTAAAGGGCAGATAAATATTTTTTTTAAATTAAAATAGTTAAACAGGATAATGGGATTTGAAATAGATTGTATGCAGCTTTGTACCCAGCTGCACACAATCCAGATATTGTGTTCCTCTGTTACAAGTACTGTGGTGTGTTCCTTTTGGATTACATGGTGCAGCCAGTGAGGGAAGAAACTTATTTTGGGCTGACAAAGAGACAGCCACCTTTATTGCTCCATCTGAAGTGAAAGGTTTTCTTTGTAAAGTTTCTGAATGAAATCTAGTTTTATAATTCTAGGTAACGCCTGACCTGCTGAAGGGCCAGCAAGAACTTGCTCAGCAAACCAATGAGGAAACCGCTAAGCAGATACTCTACAACTATCTTAAAGAAGGGTTAGTGGACTTGTGTGAACCCATAGTGGAAATGAAGTTAGCTGAAGGATTTTAAAATATGAACATTTTGAACTGACATGTGATGGATTCAATTTAAATATTAGCGCCTCCTCTGATTGCAAATCCTTCAACTGTGGCCTTCTGGTAAGGTTTTCAGGATTGAACTAAGGCCTAATGTAGACTGAAGTCATGTGTCAAATGCTGTTTCCCTTCCCCCTTTATCCAGTAGGGCCCTAGTCTCTGCCACTCTTCTCCCACTCTTTAATTAGAATAAGAAGGAAACAGAAGCGTGGAAGAGTAGAGAGTGTTGGTCTAGAGCAGGGGTGTCGAAACTTTTTGGCAGGAGGCATCATCTATCTGAAACTTTGTTGGGGGCCGGAACAATGATTTACCTTACAAATTAGAATAAACTAACATAAATTTAAATATAAGAGTGTATTAGATGTATTACTAGACTTGTCTGGTGGGCCAAATGGAGGGGTCTTGCTGTGGACCTCATTGTGGCTTGCTTTGGGCCATATCTGGTCCCCAGGTGGGGGTTTGGACACCCCTGGTCTAGTGCACTGGAGACTCTCTAACCCACCAGTCTCCTCTTCGCCACTTTTCTGCTTTGTTTTCCTCATCCTTTTCAAATCTGAGAAGTGGCATATATGAGTAAAGGTAGATGTCACTTCCTCTGCCAATCCACTCTTTTTAGGCAACTTCCTCAGTTGGCCTTACTGATGAACAAGCCTGTCGGCAGCTCTTACTTAAAAAAGGGTTACCATTCCATACTGATCTAACTTTTGTAGCAAATACTTATGCCTGAATTTTTTCTCTTCATAAGTTTTCAAAGGTTCTTGATTTTTTTTGGCCACTTGAATGACTTTACCATATTCTAAATCATGCCAGCCGATATGTTTCATCTTTCAGAAGCAGTGAAAATGATGATGCAACCAAGAGGAAGGTCAACTTGGTATTTGAGAAAATCCAGACTTTGAAGTCGAGAGCAGCTGGGAGTACACAGGTAAAATTAATCAGATTCCTCTCTGTGGGACTTCCTAATATTGATTGAAAGCTATGATATTGTTCTGAAGCTGAGGAAAAACAATTCCTCCTAAGAGCTTCAGGGTATACACAGATTCTAGAGTGCATATCAGAGGTCTGTGTGATTTTTTTCTCATGACATTAACAGTTTGTGCAAAACTCCATGTGTGCATTGCAGCAGCCGGACTCTGAAAATCACAGTAATTCCAATAGTCTTCATACCATACTCTGACAGCTTCAGGGTTTCATATTGGTAAGGGTACTTCCAAGTAGAACTGAGGAGCTCTGGCATCACAGTGAAGTCACTGGACTAAAATGCTCGAGAACCACTGGCCTAAACAGTCCCCCCCTTCCTCTTTCATATTTGAGAATGTGAGATGAAGCAGCAGAGGGAGGAGGCAACATTTGGAGCACATTCTGTGTGCATCTAGGCATTCCTCTTATAAACATATCGCACCGTCACAGACAGCCCTTTGATATAATCTCCCCCCCGCTTCCTTAACCCCCACACCCTGTGTGACCAAGTCCTTCCTTCAAGTCTTTTGCTTATTGTGAAGCTTTGGCTTGTACCCAATATCAACAAGAGTGGCTCCTGTCACATTGTGTACACTAATGAATGTCACGGTGGTTTGTCACCATTACACCTTTTCTTTTTAAAAAAATAAATAGCATATATAGTATTTAAAGTGTTTTGAACAAACTGATTTTTTTTCCAACTGCAGGTTTCAGATAGTTCAGCTGAAGTCAAAGTGCTGATGGAACAGAAGAAAGAGCTGGAAAAGGAGGTTTCTGAACTGCAGAGGAAGCTGGATTTGGAGATCAGGGTAGGGTTTTCTTCCCATGGTTGTATCAATGCTGAAAAGCAGGATAATCTGTTATGGTGGAGTTCTGTAGTACACTAGCCTACTGTCTGAAGGATGCATAATTGGAGATGCTGTGATCCAGCACTCTGCTCTCCTCCACACTTCCTATTTGGCTGTGTTCCCCATGGCATTTTCTAATCCAGGAATAAGGAGGAACAAAGGCAACTCACCAGATTAACACACTTGGAAGTCTTGGGCTGGCTGTTTCAAAAGAAAATCAGCACTGAAAATGCAGTGTTTCAGAGTTTACTGCAGTTTAAATCCTGAATTGGCAAATGTTTTCATGGGCAGATAATCTAACAACTGCAGCACCATGTTAGAAGCTGAACCACCACCAAAGTATACCTACTATAGAAAGTCCTGCTCGTAATTCTTGCACATGCAGGGTGACCATATGACTGGAAATTTCCAGATTTGTCCTCTATTTCGTGTCGTGTCCTGGTGTCCTCCAAAAGGGCTTCATTGTCCTCCATTTTGGCTTCATTTGCAGTGGTGTGCAGTATCCCATCATACCATGTGTTGTTGGATTCATATTGAAGAGCAGAATCCAAAACAAAAATCAGTTTTGAAATATCTCCTTCCTATCAAAGGTTATGGCAAAAAACTAAAAAAAATGCATTGAGTTCTGTGGGAAAGTGAAAGTGCCCAATATTGTGGCTTTACTTCTGAGTAGGCAAACGTGCCATTGTCCACTGGAAAGGCCAGGCTGAGAGGAATGCAAAACCTTGTTCTTCTTTTGAGGTTTGGGCATCTGGTCATTCTGTGCATGTGCTTTTATTTTAAAAGGAATGCTCTAATGTACTCTGGTGCAGTCTTATGTCACTTGATCTGAAGGGCTTAAGCTGCAAGAGGAGATTCCTATTATCAGAAAGAAATTCTTATAACAGCATTAAAAAGGTGGAGCAGATCCCCAGGGGAGGCAAGGGAAGGGTTCATTCTTGCTTCAGCTATGTAGGACTACACACTCTTGACCACTTCCAATTCTATAATTCACTCTACCGCACTTCTAACATTATAATTTTCCATGTAGGACTTTTTAGTGGCTCTATCAGTTTTGAGGTTGACTTGATGCCACAGGCTGCAATCCTAATCACAGTTAAGCCAGCCTAAGAACCAGAACAAGTCAACTGCTGGTTTGGAGGTGTTGCAAAAGTGCCATAAGGCACTTCTGTGCCACTGCTTTGGGGATTAGGCCAGTGCACAGACATGCACCGGCCTCCCCACACCACCTTGGGAATGGGGAGTGGGTGATTTGTTCTAGTTAGGATTGTACTTACAATATCTGATTTGATGCATTTATGTGACTTGAGAGCAGGAAGGATGGGTTATAAACCCAAATCACTGCTGGAACTCCACAAACCTTGACAGCAGGTGTAATCCGTCTGCTTGCTCAGTTTCATATTTTTACACACCCAAGCAAAATCACAGAGGTGAACTCTGGAAATCCTGGTTAGGTGAGGTACTAGGGCAGGGGTCTCTCAACTTTTGGCAGGAAGGCCTCATCTTTCTGATACTGTGTCAGGGGCGGGAAGAAAAAAAAAGAATTGATTTACATTTCACATTTGAATAAATTTACATCATTGAATATATTAGTGATGGAGCTTATAAACAAGTGAATTACAGTGGCTTCTCACATAAAGAACGCCTCACGTAATGTTTCACGTAACAAACAAAAATTTCTCTAGGATTCTGCTTCATGTAACAAACTGTGCTTCATGTAAAGAACACATTCATTGGCAGTTGGGGCAGACGCACTGGCTGGCAGCCTGTTTAAAAAGCGTCACGGCTGCCTTGCGCACCTGCCCATAGTGAAAGCAACACTTGCATGCTGTTCCTCCTGTGGCTGGGTTTTCATGGGCTGGGCAAAAGGGGAGAAGAGCAGTGGAGAAGAGGAAAGCAGCTCAGGACCAGCCAGAAGGGAGCAGGGGAGAGAGAGGCTCAGAATGGAGAGAAGGAGAAAGTCGGGAGACCCTTTGATTTGTCTTGGATTGCAGCCTCCTAACCATGTCTACCCAGAAGTAAGCCCCATTGTGTTAAATGGGTCTTACTCCCAGGAAAGTGTCTTTAGGACTGCAGCCTAAGTAGACTTCATAAGATCATGCACATTGAATGCATGTTTTGAATTCAATCCCAGTGTTCTGTCATCATTTTTACATCCAGTTAATATTTTTATATGAATATTTTTGAGGTTGTGGAACCAATTGTCTGAGTTTCCATTATTTCCTATGGGAAAATCAACTTCACATAAAGAACGTTTCACGTGACAAACATGCCTCCAGAACGAATTAAATTTGTTACGTGAGGCATCACTGTAATTCAAATCAGTTCATAAACATTTTCCAACACAGAGAGAAAGGGTAATCTTCAAATCAGTTCATAAGTACCTTCATACACAGAGAAAGGAGGTGTGAGCAGGCTCTTCAGGCCTCAAAGTATCTTCCTGAGGTGTGGAGAGCAGAGCTCCACTTGTCTATGGAATATTACAGAGCTTGCCTGAGGGCTGGATGGAGGTTAGCCAAAGACTGCATAAGACCCCAGGTGCTCACAACTGGGTCACAACTCTGTCTTTGCTCTGTCTTCTTTAATGGGTGGGGATGGGGAATGTAGCAATGCAATCCCAATGATTGATGGCAATTGAGAATGGGAGGTGGGTTGCAATCATTATTTTTCAACCTACTGAGGCTTGGGGAGCCCTGGTAAGGCTTCTGGAGGTCTCCCCTCGCTCCTGGAAGGCAGACCTGCTGATACAAATGAGTAAAACAAACCCATTTGTCCCTGGCAGTTGTGCAGTCTTGGAGACTGAGTTGCTGCATTCACTCTTCCCCACAAAAACTTACTAAGAATTTGGGAACTTCTGGACTAAGGTTTGTGGCACTCTCCTGTTGCTACATTTTCCTAATTGTCCTTAGAGCAAGCTAAGGGAAGGAAGAGGGTGGCTTCTTCTCCTTGCCAATTTATGTTTAAAAGTGGAATGTATAAAATTAAATAAAATGCAGGGGAACTAGTGTAAAAGTATGTAATGCATTGATTTAATGAGTGTCCATGTGTATATACATCTTAACTAGGACTGCTCATGCATGCTCACATCCACCCAGTAAAAATTAATAAAGTTAAGAATAATAATATGCAAAATAAAATATATTCTTCAGGTGGATTTAATTTGTTTTACATTGCTATTGGTCACCTTTTTTTGCTGCGGATATGGCTGGGTCTAGACTAGATACTTGCTTGGCCTAAATTTTTCATGCTTCCTTCTAAAATTCAGAGCCCTGACTGCAGCTAAGAAGGTTTCTGTGATGGAATTCTTTAAACCACGTCTGTCCTGTGTACGGTGTTCATTTTGTTTTTTGATAGCTTTTATAATATGGCAAAGTCTTCCTTGTAAAATTTCATCATTTTAGTATCCTTTGGAATACCAGAGAATACGTACGTAGTATGATGCTTCTCTTTTGAAAGTAATCTGAAGACTTTAGTTCTGTTACAGGGTTTCTCTAGTGATGGGGTCCCCTCTCCTTTTATCTCTCCCCCCCAAAAAATAACAGAACAGGGCACAGAGAATTTTGGCCAACCTGCAGTAGTGTTTGAGCATCTTGATTAAAGATTCATTAAAGACCACAAGGACGTATTCTTAAGACTTGGTCAGTGGGCTGCCTGGTACTGGCTTGCTTGCTCCTGCATAAAGTATTACCCTCCTGAGCAGTTTGATGTCTACCATTTTAGAATCAACAAAATATCAAAGATGAGAGAGACGCAACAAGAGCAGAATTGAGAGTGCTGCAGCAGCGGCTTAAGGAAAGCACGGAAGAGAAAGACACCTTCAGAAAACGGCTAGAGGAGAGCGAGAAGGAGCTCAGGCAAAACCTTGAAGAGTGAGTTTCTTGCAGAATGACGGTGCGGGGGAATTGAAATATTACCCTCTGTAATCCCGCACATCACTTAGCTCTCTTGTTTCCAGCATGGTGCCAGCTTCATAGAGTCCCATGGGTTATGGGTCTGCTATATGTATGTAGCAGTACATAATTTAATTCAGAAACCTCAATAGTGAGCCTCCAAGCTTTAAAATAATTTGGCTTATTCCCCTAGTCCCTCACCTAACCAGGATGCTTCTCTTGCTTCTATCTGTGCCATCATCTGTTTGTTCTCCACCTCCTTCTTGAGGGACTCCCAAGTGGTCTTCTGTATTTGAAATAATCTTTTGTTGGATTTGAATCTCCTTAGCTATTTGAATCTCCATGGCTATTACATTGAAGGTCTTTGTTCTTCTGGCATAGGCCTTATTCATCAATGATATCCAAGAAGGATGCCTGCTACTCCTGGACATTCCACTGCAATTTTACCAGATTTCATGGCTGAATACTTCTCTCTGTGTGGCCAGAGCTGAACTGCTTACCTTTTCCCCCTTACTAACCAAGGACTAGGTTGGGTTAGGTAGGCATCTTGAAAAGTCTTTGAAAATGGACCAAAGAATAGGAGACACTAGAGTTCCCCAAGTTTCATGTTTATCCCTGGAGTTAATGGAAGAACCCGGTGATTTCTTTGTGTAGCTGCTCTGCTTGTTGGAACAAACTTTTCTTTTCCCCTTTTAATCCTTTTTAAGTTTAATTTTAATTCCCTTTTTAAGTTTGATCTGATTTAGGAATGAGTTTACTTCTATAGCACCCTCATGACTGAAACAATAAACCTTAATTTCTTTTACCTTCTTGTCTCCTACAGGCTCTTTCAGATGAAAATGGAAAGGGAGCAGAATCAGACTGAAATCCGGGACATGCAAGACCAGCTCTCTGAGATGCATGATGAACTGGACAGTGCAAAGCGTGCCCAAGATGGTGAGAGGGAGCTCTTCATTGAGGTGAGCCATAGAGATGGTAAAGAAGAGAAAACTTTGCAAAATGGAATGATTAATTTCTTTCTCTAGTTCAATGGCTTTCTGTCATTTAAACATGGTTTCCATTTTGTGCAGTTTTCGGAGGGTGTTTTCTAAAGTCTCCTTGAAACTATTCTGTGCCATTAATCTTGCTGCAGTAAATCTAAGAAGAGTAAGAGTAATGGAGATAGGACTTCAGCACAAGTTGCTACCACTGGATCCACCCACTCCCTCATACCTCTCCATCCTTATCTAGAAACTCCCCCAATCCTCACACCACCTGCCCCCTGTGCCAGTATAGCCCCTGGTAGCCAGTAGTGGGCAGTGGGCCACCAACACTGTTGCTATTTGCAATCATAGCACCAAAACACACCACTATATGTTGTGCAATGTATGCATATGACACTCGCACCCCATGTTATAACTCTGAGTTAGGACTGGGTTGCAAGCCTCAGAATTTCTCGTTCCTCAAATTGGTGTTGGGGGGTCAGGAAGTTTCTTTTTGTTGCAAATGATTTTCTTCAGGATCGCTTCCTGGAGGTTGCCTTTTAATGTCTCTCTTCTTGAATTGAAGCTGATGCAACTGAAACAAGACCTTCAAACCGTATTGATGGCCAAAGAACAACAGGAAGACCTCTTGAGGAAGCGAGAACGTGAACTGACAGCCTTGAAAGGAGCCCTTAAAGAAGAAGTATCCAGCCACGATCAGGAATTGGATCGGCTCAAAGAACAGCATGATCAGGAACTCCAGGTTCTAAAGGAGAATTTGGCAGAAGCAGTGGAGGTAAGTGTTGTACAGGCAGCAACTGGGCTGTAGCCAAGACAGGACCAAGAAGGTGAACTGTGGTTTGATAGAAACAAGGGCAAATCCACAGAGGAGATTCTGGTGGCAGAGTTATTTGACCATGGTGCAGCTTGTTTTTGAACCAAGGCACTGCTGCTAGTCTGTGAAGTTCTCTAACCCAATGGCCATTGCCATATCTTATTGCAATGAAATTGCCAAGTAGTTTATCCTTGGTTTGCAGTGATAAAAGACAACATTCTTTTGTCACATCCTTCCTCCCCTGCCAATATTAAACATGTTGAACATTCCTGTTGGTTGATCTTTGTGACTCCTTCTCTGTTACCATGCTTGGTCCTGTGGCTGCAGAGCCCTGAAGGATGCAATCCTAACCAACCTTCCAGAATGGAAATAAGGGCAATGCAAGTCTGAGATAAGGGAAACATTGCCTTACTTTGAGGAGGCCTCTGTGAGTGCCCCCCAACTGCAGAATGTAGCTATGCCAATGTTGGAAAATTGGTTAGGATTGCGCCCTTAGTCTCTCTCCTTTTGCTGTGCTTCCTAATTTGTTTCTCATTCTTCGCATCCCTCAGTTTCAGTGTGTTGGATTCCAAAGACTTTTTAGGAAGCAGCTGTACTCCCACCCATGACTCAACTAGAAATGGTCTCAGCACATTTTCCACCTCCTCTCCCTAATCAAAGGCTGGTCCTGTTACACATCCTGATTTGTTTTAGCTCCCTTTGTGTTTTCACATTTATTTCCACACTTTGCCAGGAACCCTAATTCTTTGTAGATGCTTGCAAATGTCAGCTGATGTGACAGGGTCCTTTGCTACCTGGCAGTCTTGATGTGGGTTCCCATGCTGTTGCCTTTCCCCTTCTCTATACTGCAACTCTTGATAGTGGCAGGGAGATAGAGATAGCGGGAGTGCAGCCCTGCAGAGGGAAGGAGAGTGCTTGCAAAACAGTTTATTTATGATTCAATAATCACATCTCAAGTTCAACCCCAGTGAACTATCTTTCAAAGGCGCTCCCTGGTAATTGACTGTTTTTCAATTATGAAGCTGCAATTACAAATGACAGGAAATGAAAGAGGGGTCTGTTTTGAAGCAACAATAACACAGTCTGGGGAAAAAAAAGACGCTGAGTTTGGGTGCCTGGGGCTGACTGAGAGTTATAAATAGTTGTTCTTTGCTCACTCACAGGACAGGCCTTAAGTTGTGCGGTGGTGAAAGCACAGGTTTGGGTGCTTCTTACCTGCCTGGGTATCAGTGACTTATTCTGGCACCAACCAGCTCAGACAGTTCTGTGCCAAACTGCAGGTGATGTGAAACGTGTCCCTGGCATTTCTGTGCTTCAGTTAGTAAATAACAGATAAATTAACCCCCCCACCAACTGTGTAACCACAGAAAAGGACCAGGCCACTTTAAGTCAGGACAGGTCTTACCCCATACCCCTGTCCTAACAACTGCTTCCCCCAAGTGTGGCTGTTGTTCATCATTGATATCAGTGACAGCTTTTTTTTACCTTGACAAATATTGCTGGGGAAACATGGCAATTCTGGAATAAGATTGTAAAAACAGTCCTGAATCCAGTAGTAGAACTTTGTTTAGTCTCTGAAGTGCATCCTTGCGAAGCAGACTTCTTATACGTGTAAAAAATCAATTTAATGATCTTGGCAAGTCATTAGACGAAGTCTGCAAGGCAAAGATTAGAGGGTCAGTTTATCCCTCTAAAAGCTCTGAGAACATTCAAGGACTGTAACACAGACCTCTCCTGCCACATGTGTACTGCAATCAGTTCCTTTAATCTGGTGTCTGCTAAATTCATTCAATCTGGCCGCACCACATTTTCCCATTGTGATCTACACACTAATAAGGGGGGGGGGGGGGAGAGAGAGAGAGATGCAGATGTGAGCTCATTCTTTTCTTTACCTTTGCCAGTGAATTTTGGTGAATTTCACCAGCAGCCTTCCATGGAAGAAGAGACCTATAGACCTATAAAGCCACAAACCTATAAAGCTGCCTTAGGTCTTTTTCAAGAGAAAAGCAGAGTATAATTAAATAAATAAAGTCTACTCTACCACATGAACTATCTGGGCAGTTAATTCTTTACTCCACCTATTCTTAACTCTAGGGAACCCCCCATTTCCAGTGTTGTTTGGCACTTTCTGAGTGTGTTATACATAAAATGCTCATGCTTTCAGCAAGCTGTGGCTTTTTCCTGGCTTCCTCTTTTGAGTTTGTGTGGTGGTGGGGATAGAGCTGTAATTCAGCAGGTGTGGTTTTGCCCATCTGGATTGTCATTGAGGTTTGCTTAAACCACTAAAGGGAGCATTCTGCTTTGTGGGTGGCACTGGAAGCAAAGGGAACAAGGTTAAATGTTAGCATATAGCACAATCCTAACCTGTACTGGAAAAGGCAGCCATCTACTGAGGCCTAGCACCTATTACAGTCAAGTTTGCCACTTGACTGGTGGCCCCTTTTCTCTTGGTGCCATGGACATTCCTTACACCGCATTTGCCACACACAGTGCCAGGTTTAAGATTGGCCCAACATGGGACTTGCTCTGTGAGGAGGTTCTCCTGCTCATGAATTTTTTGTTAGTTGCAGTGGGCTTCCTCAAGAGAATTTCTTGATTAATTGTACTTGTGGAAATTAGTGGCTTTGTAATGACTTGGCTTTTTCTATCTCAAGCACCAAAATATTGTCTTGCTGTTCCCATTGACGTGTTTGATTATGCTACAGTGTTCTAGTTCTCCAGCTGGGCTTATCATAAACGTATTATGGGAAAAAATAGAAAGCTTCTGCTTGATGGCATATTGTATCAGGGCCTGAAATATATGTCAAATGGATGCAACTTTCCCTACAATCCAGAGTAACTACGGGAGCACGTAAGAGACATTACGTGTACCCATAGTTACTGCACTACCTAGTGAAAACCTATGGGAAATTCATATTGCAATCCAGAGCAAATTGTTCTTACACCGGAGCAAAGACTCCACATAGTTACTCTGGATTGTGCCCTAAGTCTGCAGTCTGCATAGTTTCCTGGGAGTAAGCCCTGTTGAACACAGTGGATCTTTCTTCTGAGTAAACATACACTATTAGTGTTGCACTGTTAGTCCAGACTTGCCTATTTAACACCAGACAAATCCACGAGTCAAGGACCTGAATGTAGGGAATCCAACCACGCTTAGAATGGAAGTTAATATTCTACTTTATTCTGGTGACCTTGACAGCATTGGAGAGCCGAGCAAACAGAGTGTGGCACAGTCTATAGTTAAGAGGATAACACAACCCAGAAATAACCACATGTTGAGAGGATAATCCTGGCCCTGCTATAGCTTTTTGTTGCCATGTTTGTGTGTGGTGTGTGGTGTATGGTGTTGTGTAAACTGAGAAACAAAATGGATCCTTTACAATGATCTGTATATTGTATTCATGGAACAATGAAGTTTCCTGCACAATTACTGTGGAGGCCAACTTTTATTTGAAACCTATGAATTGGTTTATATTATATTTGACTCCACTGCCAACTTATCAAGACCAGTGGAACTTCTGGGAGTTGCTGTCCTTCCTAAAGGGCCTTGCCCTGATGTAATGCAAGTTCCAGCAGAACAAGGTCTAGACAGGAACGGGTAGTAAGAATAATAGAAAGTTGGAACTGGAAGTCGTCTTAGAGTTCATCTAATCCAACTCGCTGCTCAGTGCAAGCAACTTAGTGACCCTATAACAAGGAAGAATCCATCCACAATTGCATGACAGTGACTGTTCCAGAGCCAGATATTTCTCTTTATAATGGTTGATCTGTGGCCTGATCGTTTATTGAAGCTGTTGTATGATGTTGTAACAAAAGGTGTATCTAAACCAACAGACACTCGTTCTCCAATGACTAGCATGAAGATGGTGGAAAAGTAGCATTCAGCTTCCTGTCTGATTTTCTCACTTCAATAGCCTCCTGAAATGCTGCAGAGCTTAGTTAATTACATACTGATGACCTTCAAAAATTGTGTTAAGAGGCCAAGTGTAGTTTATCACTCTAAAACAGTTAAAACCAACATTGGAGCTCACCCAAAACCTTTCTGTGCCCATGGCAAACACACACACATCATATAGGTAGCATGGAACACAATTCAATGGAATGCTTTATAGAAGTTGTTTTGAAGCAGGGCTTTTCAAGGGGGCTTTCAGAAGTGCTATTATCTCTTGGCCAAACCCCTAATATTGAATGATAAATTGCCATTGTTAAAGAGGGTTAATCTGGCCCCCACTGTCTGTCATTAGCCTTTTGGCAATTAGGCTAAGTATAGCCTAATCTTCTCCCAGGAGGTACATATATCCTAGCTCTTCCTGAAAGCCAAATGTAAATCAGTGTAGATGGTGTGTATAGCATACAAAGCCCTAAGGACATGCAGCACCCACCCACCCCCCCACAAATGCTATTTTGGCATGCACCTTCATGCAACTCAAATTTTTCTCTGGTTTTGAGAGTTTTTGATGTCCTACCTAGAAAAACAGTCCCCAAATCTCACGGGGTATGGCCTAAACAAAATAGCTCACAACTAAGGAGTTGCAAGATTTATTTAGTTAACTAGTGGGATTTACCTGCTGTTGCCTGAATAAAATTTCAAAAATGACTATGGGCCCTGGGCACAGATGGGCACCAATAGGCACTTGGTACCAGAGGTGTATCAGGGGCAGTGGCAGGCACCACCAGCAACCATCAGGCAGCGGACACCACTGTACAGTGGGCAGCAACCATCACCAGGCAGTGGGCACCCCTGGCCACCAGTGGCCACAGGGCATCCCCACTGTGCAGTGGACAGCAGGCACCACCAGTCACTGGGCATCACTACTGGGCACCAGCGAGCACCAGTAGGCACCATCAGGCATCAGTGGGAAATGGGAACCACAGGGCATCCATACTGGGTACTGGGGACCCATACTGGGTACCAGGGACCACCGGGCATCCCTACTAGCAATGAGTACCATTGGACACCGGGCATTCCTGCGGGCACCAAGCACCACTGGGCACCAGTCTGCAACACCATCAGGTATAAAATTGGTTCTTAGTAGGTCCTTACATCACAGAAGGAATACTCTCCCCCAATTTCATGCCTCTAGGTTCAGGTGTTGGGGCTGTGTTGATGAGTGAATGAGTTAGGCTGCAATCCTAACCCTCAGATAGACCAGCTAAAGCCTCAGCACTAGTGCTGGTCAGGGAGTGTCACAAAAATGCTATAAGGCACTTCTGCACCATTCCTGGAAGAGGAATATACCAGTGCACAGATATGTGCTTGTCTTGCTACATCACCACGGAAAAGGGAAGACCAATGAGTTGTGGCGGCATAGGTTAGGACTGCACCCTCTGTCAATGAGTGAGTCATTCAGTGACCAACTTAAATTTTATAAATATAGATTATAATCACTTTGAAAGTGTCAGTAGATGCAAGCACATGCATGTGGATGTGTTAGAAAATATGTAAAGGAGTTAGGGCAGGGATGTAAAACATAGGGGCCATGCACTAATTGCAGCCCCTGGAACCAAGTTATCCAGCAGTTATAATTGGTGTTTCCCAGCATGATAATTGTGCTCCCTCAAACCTTGAAAATATGAGCAAGATCTGTACATTTTCTTCTGTGTGAGAATAAAGTGCTTATTTCCGGCCACCATCTGCTTAATGATGTTACTTTCGGCTTAATGATGTCATTTCCAGCCCTCAGCAGACACCATTATGCAAAAACTCATCTTTATGCAAAAACTTTATGCAACTTTATGCAAAAATTCATATCTGTGTTAGGGAATGATTTTATAACTTTTTTCTTATTGCTGATTTCAAGATATTTTTTTGTTTTACGAACATGAGAAGTACAGAAAGTGGGTTTACATGTTTTTATTTTGTCATCACTGAGAAACCAGTGTTTCTTTCTTTGTTTGTTTATATTCCACTTTTTTCCCACACCAAGGGAAATCAAGGTGGCTAACAATTGAGCATAAATACAATAAAAATTAAAAACACATATAAAACAATTAATACAACATTTAAAAATATTTTAAAATATTTCAGTGACCCTGAATTGTAATATAGTTAATTAAAATAATAATGTATCACCAAATAGCCTTCAGAAATGTATCCTAATTGACCTTGAATCCATGGAGGTTGTTTACTCCAACAACTGCATGAAGTGTACTTTTCTAAGATGTGAGATATATGGGAAACTGGAAAAAAACAAACATCCTAAAATTATTTTTCATCTATTTGTAGCCCACCATCCTTGAATCTAAATAGCTCTCCTCACTTTATTATGGCATCAGCAGTCCAGACATCTGTCCTTATATCCAGTTAAGATAAACGGCTTATTCTGTATCTAGCATTAAGTCTTTGATAAATTCATCACCAAGGTCACAAGGAACAAGTGGATGGATATCTAAGGAAAAGTTTGCTTTGAACTGACATGAAGGGTCTGCATTCATGCAAATAATAAAATAAATAGTGGCTGTGCAAAGCCCTTTCATTTGCATTCTCTTTATATAATGCTTACAATAAACTTGTAAAGAAAGTAAGAGTGCAATCCTGAAATTGTTTACCCTGGGTAAGTCCCATCCACTTGTCTGGGAGTGTCACAAATATGCTATAAAGCACACTTGCACCTCCACAGATGTCAGCCAGGCCATCGCACCAGTGTGTTCCAGCCCACAGAGGCTATATCCAGCCTCTGGGGCAGTGGACCCAGATAAGATCATGGTGGCCAGGCTTGACAGAATGGAGTTGGGGTGGTGGGTTGGAAAGTGGCATTTTTATATTGAGGGGGGCCATGGGAGTGTGATGGGAGAGCAGGATGTGTGCCAAACCTTGAGCATGAGTGATATGAAGTGATTTAAAAAAAAACAATAATGGAACAGTACCTAAAAGTTTGAAACACTATCTTTAGTTGAATAAGCATCAACCTGGGATCAAGTGAGAACAGCTCCATTTTTAACAACCTTTCATTGTCAAAGTTTGAATTTAACAAAGCCTCTTTTTGACAAAGCCTTTTGTCAAGTCCAAGGTCTAGAATTTTAAAAGTCCAGTATTTATAAAGAAGAGGCCAAAATCTCAAGGAAAAAGTACAAAATAAATTAAGGATGCAAAACCAGGGAAGGGGTCACAGAAGCAACCTCAGCATGGAGTCCAAATAGTTTGTTTAATCCATGTTAGGTGTATTTGTTGTCATTTAGCAGATGCTGTGAGTGTGATTGCATATTTGAACTGTTGAAAATGAAATGAAATCTCCACTAAGATCAAATGAATTTATCCAGAGTCAAAGGTTTAGAGCAGGGGTGTCCAACCTTTTAGCTTTCCTGGGCCGCATTGGAAGAAGACGAGTTGGTTTGGGACGCACTTAAACACTAACAACCTCTGATCATCCAAAAAACCATAGAAAACATAGTTAACATATTAAACTTACTTAGTGATCTGTTTGACGTTGTTTCTGAGCCACCAGTGCGTTCATATTTGCTTCCAGAAGTGGATTACCTGGGGGCATGTTTACTAGGCATGTTTACTTACAAGTAATGAGAGGTCTACTCCCAGGAAAGTGTGGCTAGGATTGCAGCCTTTGAGCTTCATCCTGGGCAGATCTACACAAAAGTAAGCCCCATTACAGCCAATGGGCTTACTCCCAAGGAAGTGTAGCTGGAGAGGGGCAACCTGAGAGCTGCATCCTGGGCAAATTTACACAAAAGTATATTCCACAGCACCTTTTCATTTAATGAATCCTAATGATCTGCCAGTCTGTCAAATTTCCAAAGAGATCCGATTGGGATGGAGATACATGGAGATGTATATCTCTGAGGTAAGGGAACAAACATTGCCTTAACAATGTTAAGCCTTCACAATTGCCCCCCACTCCAACTTCAGGATGCAACTTGTGCTCCACTGGCACAACTATGTCAATGCTGGAACGTTGGTTAGAATTGTGCATTATGTCCTGTTCTCACCAATAAAGTCCATGAATGTTCATCTATGTCCTGATATCATTCTGCAAGTTTTCATACCACCAACTTCTTATTGCCTGCCACTGGTGGGGGGGAAGGGAAAAGATGGGGAACAGGGAATAGTGCAGTGTGGTCATGCAAATTGATTCTGTCTTGTTTGCTAAAAAATTTCTGCCTAAAAGCAATGCATCTGATATGTAGTTATCAGATCTATATCATAGCCTTCTGCTGCCATTCCATTTAGATGCAAAAGGATATTTGTTTGGGCAGTAAATAGATGAAGTTCAAGGTCTCAGAGACTAACCCTTAAAGGCTCCTCTGAGGATTTTTTGAGTTCTTGATCTTCTCCAACTGAACAGAGAGCGAGTAACTTCAGCCTTTGTCTGCAGGAATCTCACCCAGCCAGTTCTGTTGCTTATATTTGACACTGTGTGTTGACTCAAGTAATCTTACTTTAACTCTTGATGGAATGACTATGAGTCATAGATGATGGTACAGCCATGGGCCTTTTCCACTTGATGCCTTTTAATGCAACTTTTCTGCTATCAGCTGGAATCAGCATTTCAGTGGTGATTCCATACTAGCCTGAATAGTACTTTATTCCATACTAGCCTGCTAGCCATACTATGATTCCATACTATCAGATTCCATACTGATAGTACTGAATAGTGATTCCATACTAGCCTGAATTAAAATCTCAGACTGTTCCTCTGCACTACAAAGGGGGAGAAAAACCTGCTTTTGAAAAGTAATGGAGGGGACAGGAAATTAACACTTTAAAATTAACAGATTAAAATTTTAATTTTGAATGTTCTTTCATTCAGTAATCATCAGTGAACCCGGAGCTGCTTTTTACCTCTGTGTATTTTATGGAGCTCCATATATTTCTATGATGGAGTTCTTAACATATCTGTCTGGGAGTAAGCTGCAGTTAACACAGTGGGACTCAATTCTGAGTAAAGCTTCACAGGAGTGGACACTCCTCCTGGTTTTGAATATTAGAACCTTGGCTCTAAGCAAACCTAATCTAGTAGAAGGTGATCCAAAGACTTATATTGGAAAAAGAGGGGGAGTGAAACCATGATTACTAATTCCTCATTTAAAAAAATTGCTTCCATATTAGAGACATACGTACATACATACATACATACATACATACATACATACATACAGAAGTGTTTCTTCAGAGGTACCCTAGAGTCGGGAAAACCTCACTGAACGGAGTCTGGGGATGGGAAAGTGCAGCATCGCACTGCAAACAGGAAAAAACAAGCAGCTCAATCCACATTATAAATAGGTCTGCCCCGGCTAAGTTGGGAGAATAGCTGGGGATGGCAGTGTCTGGTGATATATTTGCCGGCTAAGTTGGGAGAATAGCTGGGGATGGCAGTGTCTGGTGATATATTTGTTCTGTGTGCTTTCAGGTGAGAGGGGATAAGATGAGACCTGGATAAGGAAGCAGTGTTGCTCTGCCCCAGAGTATTTAATGAGGGAGTTAAACTAAGATGATGTGAATATTATGTGCAGAATGAGCTGTGTTCGAAAAGTGTTGATCATCCCAGAAGTTGCAGGATGTGTTGGGGCAGACACTGGGTTCACTCCTCATTTAAAGTGACATCTTTATTATATATTTAAGTAACACAAAACAATTTGTATTAAGAGAGGGGTGGTTGAAGAAACAGTGTGATATCTTGCAAAGTTCTTTGCTGTGCATGGGAGACCTTGTTAAAAGGCAGCTCATTTGAGTGAAAGTCCAACCTTTGTACTCCTGCCAAGGTTGTTGGTGACCTGTGGCAGTTGGTGATTAAATGTCCCGTCACACAACTTTGAGTTTCCTGGGCCAACTTTCACTCATGTGCCCACCTCCCCCCTCCCCTCTCTAGCCTCGTGATACTAAATAATGTTTCCGGCAAGGGGGAGAATACTTAGAACCTGTGCTCACGGCATGGTTCTTTTTAAAGAACGCCCTAATGATTTTGTTCCCTTTCTCTGCAGGCTCTTCCTCAGAAGAGCTGAAAAGGATGGCCTGATTCAGATTAATTGGTTTGGAGGGGGTTGGCCTCTGAGAGGACAGATCCCTAAACTGTTCCCTATTTTCATAGAATCAGTACTGTATGGAGGTCTTTTGGGAAGGGGAACTGAATTTGTCTTCTTAAATTTTTCAAATTAACTCCAATTTTCTGCAATATGTTGCAGAAAATGAGAAATACTCTGTGTCAATGGGCGTTGCTTCTTGACTGACAGGTTGCCAAAACAGCTGTAGTTTTGGGCTGTATGCTTGTCCCCATAGGAAAAACATGACCCAGCACTCCTGTGACATAGTCCTTGTATGTTCTTGTGTGTCCTCATCAAGGAACTACTTAAGCATTTGTAATTAAATCACATTTGAAGATTCTTTGACACTTCTGGCAATCTGCTGCCACCTTGATTGAGTCACTGTCAACACCATATGGGGCAAGTTAGGTAGCTTCCCAACTTTTCTGTAATTTCTGCTTCATCCCACTGAGAGCCCTATAAACTATGGTTGTTTACTTGGAAGTAAATCCCATTATACTCAATGGGGCTTCCTCCCAGGAAAGTGGGTAGGACTGTGGCCTGAATGTCCTTCCAACCCTTCTCTGTCAAGTTCAGAATACATAATCTTGAGCAATTGCTGTTATATAACATAATCAATTTTATTAACCTTTTCAAGAAAAGAGAGTGTGATTTCCATAGCAGGCACTGAGGGACTTTCTTGTATCTGCCACTCTAAATCAAGCACTGTACCATTATGTCTCCTGTCCCATGCTCATGAAAATGACATTCTACTTATTCCAATATCATGCTTAAAGGTGCATGGTAGCTGCCCATGTCACTCATTCTACTTATTCCAATATCATGCTTAAAGGTGCATGGTAGCTGCCCATGTCACTCATGTCTCCATATGCATATTAGTTTTGCTTATGAGTGGGCCAAGATATTAATGGTACAAGGTTTAAGTTGGGAGGAGATGATATATGTATACAGCCAGTTAACTGATCATAAATCCCAGTTCAAAATCTTGTAGCCTTAGCCCTGCACTGGTCTGATCCATATAATGTTTGGCGCTCCCAGAAAATGGATGCCATTTCCAGCTCAAAGGCTGCAGCTGAAGCCATGCAGAGGAGCGCAGAGGATCAAGCAAAGAAGATGTTGGAAGAAAACCAGCAGCTGAAGGAAAGCCTTGGAGAATTGGAGGACCAAAGGAAGGCACTCCAAAAGGACATCGACAGCCTCAGAGAAGAGGGAGAGAGAATGCGGGAAAAACTAAAGAGATGTGAGGTAAGCTACAAAGTCACCAAAGCACTTCCCTGGTGGTCTTGAGTGCTTGGCTGTAGTGAAGGAGAAAGCAAAATGGGTTATGGGTAAACCAAGCCTCTACTGGCTTCTGAAGAGTGGTTGAGGTGGGGAAGAACAGAATGAGGAAGATGGCATGAGTGATGGAGAGAGCTTTATAGGCAGCCATGTGTGCACTCTTCCTCCTAAGGTCTGGTGACGACACGGGGTAGGGGTTCACAAAGGATAAGCAAGGAAAGGCCTCGCAGTTGCTCAGAACAATGAAATCACAAACATGTCTTAGGTTTTCAGAGATGTGAGCAGATACCAATGGCTTAGGCAGTAGGCAAGGTGACCTTCAAACCACCACCCTCCCATGTAGTGTTCATGAGATATAGGCCTTGAGTCTTCCTGAGGTGTTGAAGAATTGGATGAAGAAGCAGAATCAGCATCACAAAGGAGGGCATGCTGCATTATTCCAAACTGCCAGTAAACACAAGGGCCTTGGAAGAGGTAGAAATTTTGCACTACGGGAGTCTCCAAATGGACTACACTTTCCCCTTCATTTTGCTTTCTGCCTACTATGTAAGGCAAGATGGAACAAGAGTGTAACAAATGATTGTAACAAAGTCTTTTATGGCAGAAAGACAAGTTGGACTTGGAGGAAGCTCTGACACGTACAGAAGAAGAAGGTCAGGAGTTGGCAAGTGCCAAAGCGAGGTTGGATGCACAGCTGGATGAGGCACAGGTAAGGAGGAATTGTGGCATTTTGAAAGTTTGTCTTTGTAGATTGGACTTCATTTAAACAATGTTGTCTGGGTGTGTGTGCTGTGAATGGCTTGGTGATTGGTTGGTTGATTTAGTTAGTTTAGTTAGTAAATAAATTTGTACCCCAACTTTCTCGGGCCACGGCCAACTCAAGGCAGCTAACAAATAAAATAATTTTTAAAAGCATTCAATATTAAACATTTAAAAACATCAACATCGGTTCTTGGTGGGTGTTGATGTCACAGAAGGAACACGCTCCCCGAATTTCATGCTTCTAGCTCAGGGGGGTTGTGGCAGAGCATCCCTCAGTTAGGGACTCTTCAATGTAAAGTATAGGGAGGAAAACATGTTGTGCCCCTTTTCACCCCCTTCCAGTGGGAATTTTTGAAAACTGGTTCTTACGGGTGCCTCCGTCATGGAAGAAACACCCTCCCCAAATTTCATGCTTCTAGGCCCAGTGATTTTGGCTGGCCGTTGATGAGTGAGTGAGTGACTTTTCAGTTATATATATAACAGTTATATATATATATATATAACAAAAGGATCCAATCGTATTGGCTCTGCCTTTCCATTGGACTAATTCAGTGGTGTGGAGAGGGGGGATTTGCTGCTTGGGTAACAGCCTATCCTCATAACAATCCAACCCAGGCTTTCGTGCTTCACATGCAGCGTATGCAGTGCCGAGCACGATACCATAGTCTCTCAAGACTGACGGTGGCCTGCTATATCTATCTATCTATCTATCTATCTATCTATCTATCTATCTATCTATCTATCTATCTATCTATCTATCTATCTATCTATCTATCTATCTATCTATCTATCTATCTATCTATCTATCTATCTATCTATCTATCTATCTATCTATCTATCTATCTATCTATCTATCTATCTATCTATCTATCTATCTATCTATCTATCTATCTATCTATCTATCTATCTATCTATCTATCTATCTATCTATCTATCTATCTATCTATCTATCTATCTATCTATCTATCTATCTATCTATCTATCTATCTATCTATCTATCTATCTATCTATCTATCTATCTATCTATCTATCTATCTATCTATCTATCTATCTATCTATCTATCTATCTATCTATCTATCTATCTATCTATCTATCTATCTATCTATCTATCTATCTATCTATCTATCTATCTATCTATCTATCTATCTATCTATCTATCTATCTATCTATCTATCTATCTATCTATCTATCTATCTATCTATCTATCTATCTATCTATCTATCTATCTATCTATCTATCTATCTATCTATCTATCTATCTATCTATCTATCTATCTATCTATCTATCTATCTATCTATCTATCTATCTATCTATCTATCTATCTATCTATCTATCTATCTATCTATCTATCTATCTATCTATCTATCTTTTGGTGTTTCTACCAGTTTCTGTTTCAGAAGTGAACAAGCATTGCTCTCTAAGGATGCAGAAGGGGATTTTGTAATATAGTTCACAATGTGTCATTTTGTTTTGTTGCAACTTAGTTTATAACATCCTAAAGTTGTCTCATTGTGTAAAATTGTTATATGCAGTTCTGTACACAGAGTCTCAAGACAGATAAGTCTAATGAAAAGATGAGTGCTGGAGTGAACCACTTAGCATTGTGATGAACCAATGCTTCTCTGGTTTATGGCAGACTAGCAAGCCTCTCTGGTTTAAAGGCAGGCCATTTGCATTTCCCCACTGGCCTAGAATGCCTTTGCCATTCACCTCCCTGTGATCTGAGTTGGTTTCCGTTGTTGTTCAAGGCTGTGTCAACAAATAGTAAAGTTAAATGACCTGCGCAAGAGAGATTTGTGAGGCTATGTGAGTGTTCTGGAATGGAGCGTGCTGAGAAGTTTTTAAAAATATTTTTTTCAAAAAAATAATATCTCAAGAGAGCTTTAATGGCCAAATTTTGTTCTGGGTTGTTAAATATTGCACCACTGATGAAACCGTTTTTCTTAAGCAACGCTGTAGTTGAGTTCTGCTGTGCAAAACTGTGTACTTTTCAGCCCTCTTTAAATCATAGCATATTGATAGCCACCGTCTGTTTTGCAAGGGATACCCAGCTATATAATGGCTTCCCTTCACTAGCTTGTGCTGTCATTTGCTCCAGCATTGTGATGAACTCCCCAGATGTTGGTAACCATGTTGCCCTTACCTAGAGTAGAACAGCTGGCAAGAAATTAGGAATCTCAGACTACTATTTCCAGGGTCACTATGTTTTTCCTCTTGCCTTGAGAAATTCCAGGCAGAAGCTGCAAAGTTTTAAAAATAAAGTATACTACAAACACATTTGTAGTATAGTATTCACAGTTATAGAGGTGAAAGTATACAGGTGATGTTATTCAGAATATAGTACCATATGTCATCACAGTGCATTATGTGATCTGTCCATCTCTCCTTATAAACACATTCCTTCACTGGGCAATGTTAGTTTCTCTCAATTAGTCATTCTTTATGTATTTCAAAATGTTTCTGCTTTTCTATGAAAATGTTCAAGGTGTTTTTAATAAATATAACTGTACTTCATTTAAAAATTAATAGAAGGATGCCTCAAATACTGTAAAGAGCAGCAGCAACAAGAAAACTGAAAAACTTATTTTAAAAATACCTATAAAACCATCAGGTGACTAATTGCCCTTCTGTTTTTTCTTGTTGGTGGATTAAAAATTCCAAATTCTGGGGGGAAAAAATTATAAGGTGCTGTATGAAGCCTGTAAATGGAGCTGTAAGAAACTAAGCAAACAAACCACAAACAAATTTAACTCTGGCATATCACTGTTTCAGCCATTTCTGCCATTCTGACCAAATGTGGGCTAGGCAGAAATATTTTAATTTGGGTGTGGGATACTTTTATTTTTAATAGTTTCTCCCTTGAAATACTGACTTCTGTTTTTATTATTGTTGCAACATCAAGTCAGTTCTCTGCATAAGGAGCTTTGTTTAAAAGCCCATCTGCTGTTAATGGGTTTACAGGCCATCATGATTATTTTTGCACCTTTTGTTTGGGTGAATTCAGTGTACTAGATCCTAACATTTCAGCCATTGCTTCAGATTCACTGTGTGATTCTCTTTATGGCTGCAGAGAAATGTTAAGCAGTTGAGCCTGGAACAGCAACGGTTAAGTGACCTGCTGAAAGATGAAACTAACCAGAAGGATCAGTTGAAAAGGCTGAAGAGTGAATTGGAGAATGAGCGATGGCAATTGGACAAAACTATTGAGAAGTTACACAAGGAGGTACGGGATTAAATGTCAGGTGGGAGGGGAGAACAAATAAAAGGCCAAACTGTACAAAAAAACTTTCAAAAGAGAAAAAGTGGTACCAATAAAAGTGAAATGTGAACTTTGCCCTGAGTGTCTGTGACCCAGGGAAGATCAGTGGAAGCTTTTAGAGTTGGAGTCAGAGCTGGGACAGGAATTCTGCAGGAAGAATTCCTTATCACGCTGTCACCAGATGGAGAGCCATGTTTGTTTGTAGAGCAAAAAGAGCCCGTATGATTTTTAAATTTTTGGACAAATTTTTGGAAGACATATAGTATCTGTCAACAGTTACCAGTTATGATGACTGTATGCTACCTCCATATTTAGCAGTATTAGGCCTCTAAATACCAGTTGAAGGGGGTGCAAATACAATGGGGGGAGTGTGATACTGTGTGACTTTCTCTTGTTTGTGGACTTCCCTGATGTGCTGGCAAGATACTAGTAGCAACAGAATGCTAGACTAGATTGGCCTTTTCTTGTGCAAAGGTGTGCACATGCACGCACACACACTTGCAGAGAGAAAGAAAGAATGTAAACATTGATGCCAAATAATCATGAAATGCAAGAGGTGTAGTTTATGGCGATCTTAGGGAAACAAGGGAAGCACAGTGATAACTCGCAACTGTAGTACTTTGGTGATAAGCTGAGCTAGAAGCGTTTTGTTTAACACTTTAATGCAGTGTTTCTCAAACATTTAGGGATATTTAATCCTAAGTACGTTTTTGCAGGACAAGGGGCAAGAGTAGTGATGTGGTCCCCAGGACTGTGTCACTAAGGGGGGGATGAAAGGAGCGCGCTTTCACTTGCAGAGGCTTCAGGAGCCTCTGCACCCCCTGCACTCCCTCCCCCTCTTCCCCACAGGAGGTGGGGAAGCCCTATAAATACAGCCCTCTTTAGGCTTTGGAATCTTTGAACAAAGTCTCAGAATCTTTGAATGGAGCAAATCCTATGGATGGAGCAAATTCCAGTTTAGAGATTCCCCTGTCTGAAGTTTCCAAACCTCTGTTCAAAGATTCCAAGCCCTGCAGAGGTCTGTGCAGGGCTCCCCTCACCTTCTGAAGTCTGCTGCAAGCAGTGGCATAGCTAATGATTATGTAGCCTGGTGCAAAGCTCAAAATGTTGCCCCAGAAGTGATGTCACAACCAGAAGAGATGTCATCCCCAGGTATTTTTAAAAAGAAAATTGGGGAAAAACTTGGCTCCTCCTCAGCACTTCACCACCCATTTGCTCTGCTAGTGGCTTAGCTAAAGCACTTATTTGATTGCCCACCCCCACCCCCTGCAACAACAAAATCAAATTTAATTAAGTAAAAAATTGAAAATTGTGTCCCTTATTGGTTGGGGAAACTGTGCTGGGACAAAGAAGTATGGCTATTCTTTCCCTGCTAAATATAAGAGAAGCACCACTTAGAAGTGCCTGCAGACCCAGTTAGCATAGGTATTATGATATATGCAGTGGTGGGCTCCAGCAGGTTCACACCTACTCTATAGAACCGGTTGTTAATGAGAGATAGGACATATAAAGTTTAAAAATAGCTATTTAAAAGTGGCTGCCAGATGGGCATAGAACCAGTTGTTAATTTCTTTGAATCCCATCACTAGATATATGTATATGGAAATGAGAGGTGATTCATATTAACACCTTTTTAGTGCAATACTGCAACATAATTACATCTCATTGGCTCTCAAAGCTATCAGTAACATGAAAAAGTTTGAGTTAAGAAAATCCACTTCCATTTTCATTTTCTGGTTATTGGCCATAATATTTGATAGAATATAGATATTCCAGTGCAGTTTCTTTCATTCCACTGTGCATAAAAGTACCTATCCAGTGTTATATAAAAAGATGCTATTATCATTCATACATAATCCATTTTTCACAATTTTAGTCACTAGTGTCATGTTCAGCTTGTGGTCCTCCTTAAGTTTTTAATGCAATGCAACTGCACCTCCTCCCCCTCTAGCTGCGCCACTGGCTGCAAGTGAAAGTTATGTAAAAGCACCCCCTTAATACCCTTTTAGCAGTGATCCTGGGGATTGCATTGCTGCCCTTGCCTCTTCCCCTTCCCCTTAAAAGGGACTGGGGGACCTTTACACAAACCATGGGGTCATGACCTCCCCAGTTTGAGTATCACTGCTTTAATTCTGATGGAAACCCTTCATCTTGCATGAATAAAATCAAATGTGCTAAGGCACTCTTAACTCAGCTGTGTCTTGTAGCTGAAATAGTTTCCTTTGAACTTTATCTGCTATCACTTGATTTAGGAGTGATTCCTGCTCTCCAACAAGATGAAGAACAAAATGTTATTGTTTTTTTATTCCTACCCAATCCCACCAGTTAGGACCCGTTGTTTTCTAGTAAAACAAAAGGGTACATCAAAGCAAACTGTAAAAATAATAGTAGACATTAATTGACAGTTAATCTAAATCTACAGTTCTTTGCCCCACTTCCTTTTTTCTGACATGCAATTTAGCATCTATATAAAACTACTGGGGAAGGTCATCAGGGGATTTGGGGTCTGGAGTCATCAACATGTGGAAGATACTCAGCTCTCTCTCCATCATGAAAATACAAAAAATAACAGCTAGTTGAATTAAAATAATAAAATGTGGAAAACGTTTACTGTCTAAGTAATTGCAACAGGAAATGTCAGTTGCAAAACTGAGATTAATTCTCACCCAACTGACTTGCACTGCCTCCAGGTCCTGCATCATATTTGCATCCCCAAGTACTATTGAGCTTATCCTAGGGATGTGAAGGGCTGCTACCTCTCTTTCCAAGTGTGCCAGAAGCAGGTGTGTGATTCAAAATGGTCATGAATTGGGAAAAGGGAGCAACAGTTAAATCAAGAGAGACTGTAGTAGTACAGCAGTAACTTACCTGGAGGATGCATCCAGCCCTCTGAAGGTTGTGCCTGCCTCTGGGCCTTAGAAGATGTCCAGGATGTGACTGGAAATCATTTTCAGTTTGTGTTGACAGTTTCCAGTCATATCTTGGAGACCCTCTGAGGCTTTGATTTTCAACCAGTGTGCCATGGCGGATTGACATACATTACTAGGAAAATTGGGGATTTGAACAGCCTGGTGTGCCTTGTCACTGGTGAAAACAATAGATGGTGTGCCTTGACAATTTCAGTGCCTTGATAAGTGTGCCATGAGATGAAAAAGGTAAAAATCACTGCTCTGAGGCTTTCTAGCCATGGTCTCAAAATCAGTGGATACTCAAACCCACCGAGATCCAAGCTCAAGAACAAGAAGGACCCACTGTAGAAAGAGAAGCTAAGACTGATTTACCTAGACTGATTTACCTTCCTTCTGAAAGGGCAGCCAGAAGGATGAAGGTGAAGACTGCAGTGGCATCTTCTTTTATCCTTTTGGCTTTCTGCCTGCCTCCCTTTCAAAAGGCAGAGTGGTCTGGGACAGGGAGTGAGCAGCTGCTCAAGGATAAAGGAAGTGGCCATTGCCCTCCCTGCTATATGAAAGGAAGGGTGCTCTGGTGTGGCCAAAAGACTATGGCCATTCCCTCTAATGGTATACCATGGAACTGTGGTCTCACTGAGGAATTATAGGACCAGCCTGTGCAATATAATTGTACAAGAAATGTACTGTTGAAATTTTGGCTCTTGGATTGGCTGATATTGTGGCCTAGATGGCATCAAGGCACATTTTTGTAGAGGTTGCTGGAGTGGAGCCCTCAAATGGATATAAGTTGCTTAAAGCTCTGCTCCTCTTGCCTCTGGAGATTTTTCTGAGACCTGCACAGGCTGTGCGTGTATACCATGGCCACTTGGGCATCAGAATGGCTATCTAGACCCAAAAAGTGACTTCTGGATTGCCAAGAACTCTAGTTTCCCAACCTGGAAGTCAGGGTTTCCCCCCCAAACACTCATTCTGATCCCACGTACACATGGGAGAACACATGCAGCCTCTGTGGGGCTTAGAAAATCCTCTGGACACAACTAGAGCACAGAAGGTGGGAGAGGCATCCCTGGGCTGGATCCCACATGGATACCAGGGCACACTTGTAGTAGCCACATTGGCCCATATCCTAAAGTCAAATTAACCCCTTTGCTCCGGAGCAGTTAAGGTGACTTTCCATAAGATAATACTAGAGGGTGACATAACTGCAGGGACCCGTAACTGCTCTGGATTTTGCCCATAGTCACCAGTCCCAAAGCTACCTTAAAAGTGTGCAGACCTGATGCAGCTCAACCTGTGTGGGCCCCCTATCACATTTATGATATATTCATCATAAAATATTTTTGACCCAGGGCAGTGACCCTTGTTGCTCTACCCAATGTATGGCTCTGTTCTGTACCATCTCAAATCCTGATGCCTCTCTTCCAAACCAGACCTCTAACAATCCCACCTTTAGAGCAGGAGATATTGCCATATCCAATCCAAACAAAGTTTGTGATGAAATTTGTTGCATTAGTTTTAGAATGATGATATGCTTCAACTCAAAGGCCAAAAGAGACTGTAGAAATGTCTGGAAATGGTTAATTATTGTGGGAAAAATAGATTCCAAATCTGGCAGAGAGAACAATATCCTTAACGTCTTTGTTATGCAAACTTAATATATGGAAACGGAATGTTATCGTCAAGAGTCTGCCAGCTGTCAAGCCACAGCAACTGTCCCTAGCTAAGAGAGATTATTTATTATTAATGTGACAATAGCTAATACAGTCTGAGGTTTAATGACCAAGATAGGCACTAGTCCAAATGTGTTCTCCTTCTGCCTGGCCAAGGAGTCCTTCCTTGATGCCCTAAGGAGGGGAATCAGGCTAAGCATATGTAAAGTTTAAATAACCATTGTAGTAACAGAAACATAGGCTGAGGATTTTATAATGTAATTTTTAAGAATCACAAACTGTCAGAAATGTCTACTAGCAAACCTGTTCTTTGGGCTTATGTATTTTGCCAAAATGTTTGAATATATAGCTCGGAGCTAAAGTTCCTTTTCAAATTTTCCCTTTTTTGAATATCTTTTCAATGCTTCCTATCTCCTATTTACATTTTCCTGCTTGCTAGATGGCAGAAATTATAGATGTGTCACGAACGTCAACCTTGGAGCTTCAGAACCAGCTTGATGACTACAAGGAGAAGAATCGCAGGGAACTTGCTGAGACACAGAGACAGCTGAAAGACAAAAACCTGGAGTTGGAAAAAGCACGCCTGACAGCCATCAAAATACAAGAGGAGGTAACAGCAACCTAAATCAAATGTATCCTTTCAGATTTGATCTAGATTATCAGATGACAGGCTGGGGATCCTATATCCTTATGCATGTTCATGAACAAAGTGAAATTTTGTGGAAAAGGGAAACAAAATTCAATTTCCAAATAGAAGTCCACTTCCAAAATGGAAACAAAATTCCAGACCACATAATACTCCAGGCTTGATCCTTCAGTGTTGTCATTGGCAAGTGTTTCATTTTGGCTGTTTCATTCATGGTCACAAGGGATAAACTCCAAAGAGGGACAAGTTTCAACAAGTCAGGGAAAGAGGTCTTCTAAACAGAAAGTCGGAGCTGAGCCTGTATTGCTTAATAGGAGATAACACATTTAGGATGTGTGTTAATAAATAGAGGTTAATAAATAGAGGTTTGTGTTAATAAATAGAGGTTTTAAGTGGAAGCTTCTGACTCAGTGGATTCAAAACTCCATCTCTCATTTCCAGAAATCTTCAGTTACCATTTTTATAAAGATTAGAGTGAACCTGTAAGGGGTTTTGTCCAGGATAATTGAGAATGTAAAGAAGCTCCAGGAACAGCCAGGAGAATTTGACTAGCTGTCTTAGCTTATGAAAGTGTTATCTAAGGACTTGTTAAATTAGGAAATCATCTAGTCAGAATGTATTTAATGTCTGAAAGAACACCTGCCTTCCATGCGGTCATCCTTTCTCCCAATAAAAGCTGTTGGAATGCTGCCATCTTGTGACTAAAAAAATATTCCACAGGACGATAGACTGGAATAGTGAGAGATTCTTCTGATTTAATGTTCTGTGTTTATGGATAGACTTTTTGGCCAGCAATGATATGGATAAGGCCAGATGAAGGAAGGCAGAGAATACACAAGTAACTCCAAGGTGCTTAAGATCCACACTTCTTTCTGTTTCAGATGCGGTTCATGGAAGAAGAATTACGGGATCACCAGCGAGCCCAAGATGAGGCAATTACCAAAACCCAACTCCTGGAACAGACTGTGAAAGCCTTAGAATATGAACTTGAAGCCAAAAACCATTTGAAAGAAGATCGAGCGAGACAGGCCAAGATAATGGAGGTAGGATTGGAATTGGGGAAGTTTGGGGAACTGGGGAAGATTGGGTAATTAACCCTACAATCCAGAGTAACTACGGGAGCACGTAAGAGATATTACGTGCAACCGTAGTTACTGCACCACCTAGTGAAAACCTATGGGAAATTCATATTGCAATCCAGAGCAAACTGTTCTTACACCAGAGCAAGGACTCCCCATAGTTACTCTGGATTGCGCCCTAAGTCAGGTTCCTTGATTCAGCTGCTTATTGGGATCTTTCCATGCCATGAGCATCATTCCTGACAGAGGAAATCTGATTTTGCCACATCTTTCTCCTAAGTCACCTTTTATTTGCCATATCTATCTCCTAAGTCACCTTTTATACATACTCCCATATAAATTTCACTGCTTTTTCTACATCACCTCCTATTTTCTGACCTCATATGGTTTCAGAGTGCAGTCACCCAGATGGCTGCTGAAATGGGGCTAAATCCTTAGAATGTGTCCTCCTCCCTTAGTTCTGGGAATCACGTGTCTGGCCCAGTTGTGGTTTCAGCAAAAAGAATGTGCAACACCATGTAAACTTGTGACCAGTTTATCTTCATTCCTTTGGTAGCCCACATCACGGGAGATTATGAATCCTGATGGCTATGCTTTGATAGGCCTTTGATAGTATAAGGTGTGGATATGTGGCCTTCTATGACACTTAAAATAATTAAAGTTTCCACAGATGGTAGGCAAGCAAGCTCTGGCTACTCATGGAGAATTTTACACTTGTTGATCATTGCCTGTAATTACAGTATTTTGAACTTGAAGTGCTTTCACACTGCAAGCAAATTAAATTCAAGGGGATTTGGATTTTTGCATGCTGTTGCAGATTCCATTTTATCACGCAGAGCCCATAACTCTTGTCCATATTTTGTCCATTTGGTTATGGGCCTTGAAGGGAATATGCTCCTATGCTCTTTAAGCCTTGTGCTGAACTGTTACATTGACATTGGACTGTCACTTTTAGGACAAGGTGTCCCAGCTAGAACTAGAGCTTGAAGAGGAACGGAACAACTCAGACATCTTGTCAGAAAGGATATGCCGGTGCAGAGAACAGGTACTTCACTAGGTGAACAAAGTTGCATGACAACTAACTCTGATCTGTTTGCTTTTGAGTTGGGGAGGGATAAGGTGCAGTATCTTGGAATTTCTGATGGTCCCGTAGGTATTATGTGACTTTCTCTGTGCTCTGAAAGGGTCCTGAGGCATCAAGAATGCCGTTCAACAGTATGTCCAGTTTCTATTGGGAAACAGGAAGTTCTTAATTGTGGTGAGAATTGACTTGCTAGATTAACTAGACGTCCAGATGATTCTGGGAAATCCAAGCCGTTAAGACAACCCTCCATTACTGTTTACCCTCCCAGCAATTAGTATTCAGAGAAATGTTGCCTTTTGAAATGGGAAGTGTCCTTTGGATATCATGGCTAATGTTGTTTAGTTGTTCAATAGTGTCCAACACTTGGTGGTCCCATGGACTGCAGCATGCCAGGCCATCCTATCCTCCACTAGCTGCCAAAGTCCAAATTAATGTCCATTGCTTTGGTGGCACTAACAATCTCATTCTCTGCGGTCCCCTTCTCCTTTGGCCTTCAGTTTTTCCCAGCTTCAGGGTCTTTTCTAAAGAGTCCTCCCTTCTCATGATGTGGCCAAAATATTTGAGCTTCGTTTTCATTATTTGTCCTTCCAATAAACAGTGAGGGTTGATTTCCTGGAGGATGGATTAATATGATCTCCAGCTGAGATTTTCTCCGCTGATCTCCAGAGCGGAGTCTTCTCCAGCACCATAATTTAAAGGCATCTATTCTTAGGGGTCAGCCTTCTTCACAGTCCAGCTCTCACAGCCTTACATAACCACAGGAAAAACCACCGCTTTAACTAGATGGATCTTTGTCAGCAAAGTGATGTCTCAACTTTTAATTGTGTAGCCCTGCCATAGCTTTCCTTCTCAGAAAAAGGTGTCTTTTAATTTCTTGGCTGCAATCATGGTCTAGAGTGATCTTAGAGTCCCATTCCGTCCCCTCCCCCCCCCCAAAAAAAACCTCTGTCATGACTTTCATTTCTTCCTCTTCTATTTGCCATTAATTGATGGCACCCAAAGTCATGATCTTGGTTTTTAATTGTTTAGCCTTGTTTTGACATTAATGTTTTTGAATGTTTAATGCCTAAAATGTTTAATTTTAAGCCACATTTTGCTCTTTCTTCTTTCACCCTCATAAAGAGATTTCTTAGATCCTCCTCACTTTCTGCCAATAGAGTGGTATTATCTGTGTATCTGAGGTTATTGAGATTTCTTTCAGTGATTTTAATTCCGGCTTGGGATTCATCCAGCCCAGACTTTTGCATAATGTACTCGGCATATAAGTTAACATATACAGCCTTTCCCAATTTTTTAACCACTTTGTTGTTGCGTATTTGGTTCTAACTGTGGCAGCTTTTGATAAACCAGATATGCAAATATAAACCAAATATGTTAACTTATATGCCGAGTACATTATGCAAAAGTCTGGGCTGGATGAATCACAACTCTGTGCAGTTGTCTAGTAGTCTTTCAAAACCATCTAGCTAGATACTACTTCCACATTCTGTGATGGTGAATTCCAGAACTGTGCATTTGAAAATTTCTATTATTACTGTATTTTTGGAGATCATATGGACTCTGCAGGGATTCTGAATACTATGTGAGGCCACATCAGCTGAGACTCCACTGGTACTGCAACTTATTTGTCAGCGAAACATCTCAAATAGAGCAGTCTTTCAGGATCACTGTGTTAGGAGATGCTCTAATTTGAAAATGAAAAGGAAATCTCAACTATAATTGGAGAACCAATGCATTACAAAATCAGGGGTTTGGTTTGGGGGGAAAAAGGTGTTTTGTACCAAATGCTGTGGGTTTCATAATTTCATACATGAGTTACAGAAGTTGTCTTGTTTGGAACTGATGTTGGGATAGCCAAGGAATGGATTCCCAGGAGACGATTTCAGGGTCTACTAAACAAACATAATAAGGCAAGGAATAATAATGGGTTTGTTTGGTAAACATGGGTAATAAGTAATTAGGACGGCCTCAAAAAAAGAGGCTGGTGTGCTTTTGTTCCCTTAACTGTGGTTTGATATCCACTAAAAACAAACAGGTGAAGGTTTGCTTGCCATGGAACTAAATGTGACCACCTCTTAATTGCTGCAGGAAAAAAATTGCTGCTTCAGGAATGGCTACAGTTCCAAAGTTGCCAGTCTTGTCGGCAATTCAGAAGTTGGTGGTTCTTACCAGGCTGTTCTTTTTAATGTGACTTTAATGAAAACTTATCTGCAGAAAAATCAGTACTGAATAATAAATTGCATAACTTTTATGGAGCATTAATTACTTTAAATCACCTCTGAGATGCCAAATGTTTCTATGTCTTTCTTTACTGCCTTGAATGCACTTGGGACCCATTCTGATTTTAGACACTTCAACCAATGGGATTCTCACAACCTTGAAAGGAAAAAAGAAGTAGAACATGGTTGTGGGATGAAAAATATCAGCTGATACAGCAGGACAGGATTGCGCCCATTTACGGGTTGACGACAGAATCGGGGCTTAGACATCTGGAGTTGAAGTGCTGCTCCTATCTGCATAGACAGCCTTGATTGGTTTACAACTGTTGTGTTGCTTGAAACAGTGTTGTGTCATACCCCCTCCCTAAAGCATGAATATTAATAAAATCGTGGCTTTCAGAATAATAGTGGTATATAAAGGCTTTAATCTGCTTCTCTGGATCTGCTGGGGCTTTGCCTATTGAAGGCTTGAACTAGAAAACTTCTTGGTTGAAAGAGATCTTACACAGGGAAATCTTTAGGGCCCTGTATGCTCAGAGTCTTCCTCAGGCAAAACAAGGGTGTGTAATATTAACCCTCTGCAATTGGAAGGCAAGCCTTGGGTCTTGGTTTAAATTGTAGGAGTCTATGTTCAACAGAGCAGTATGTGCTGTACATCAAACTTTAGTTCAAGCCCTTATACTGGTATCCAGGTCCAACAAGTGACCTTTGAGGCCCTGGTTTGGGGAATAGCATTCCTAATTTGGGATTCAGGATTCAAGGACTTGCTTGATTCAAGGACCCCAGGTGAAAAATCCAGAATTGTCATTGGCAAGGAAGGATGACAACTCCACCAAAGTTCTGATTTCCATCAAGCCAGCATGATGCTCCAGGGTAGCCATGAAATGAAGGGTGGAAGTCTACTGGTTTGTTCCTTTTGTATTTGGAAGGTGATCCTGGATGAAATACATGTATATTTTTTTACACGTGCTAACATTTTTTAATTTAAATTTTAAATATTTTTAATTTTTAGAGGTTTTTATCATGTGATTTATTGCTATGTTTTATAAAACGTTGTCGCCACCTTGGGTCAGCATAGCAGAGAAAGGCGGGGTAAAAATCCTTTAACAAAATAATAAAATAAATTATTTGTTAGCTGCCTTGAAAACCTAAATGGTGGAAAGGCAGAGTGCAGATCTGTCAGATCAATAACTAAAACAGCAGTAGACGTCCCTCTTCCAATGGTGTCCCACCCAATTTTGCTTTATTCCCAGTTTGCTGCCATTAGTTCTGCTTCTGTCCTTTAAGTTGAGCTCTGCAGCCTCAGAGAATTCTCGATTTGTAACAACTACGGGGGGAAAAATTCTACCCATGAATTAATTGACTGTGGAGTAGCTTCTAGTATCTGGTGAGGGGTCTGTTTCTATGGTGATGGCGGAGTAAATGAGCAAAGGATGAAGTTACACTGACAGTGTCATTCATTTCCTTTGGCAAAGCGGTCCCAGTGGATGGCGCACACCTGCTCCTCACTTGGCGCAGGTGTGCAAAGCCGGCAAATGAAAATGCAGAAAAGGCGGCTTCTTTTTTAGCCAGCGAGGCATCAGTGTTTCCATTAGCTTCCTTGATTGAGCAGCTGTTTTTGCTGAGTCAGCTGGTTCAGGCAACAGGAAAGCTTAGGTTTTATTTTCCTCCTCCTTTTCTCTTTATCAAGAACTTGTGCGGCGGGTGCAGAAAATGGTGGCTGCAGTAGGCTTTAAGTTATTATTAGAAATCAAATTACTTTTTCCTTGATAGCCAACTTTGCAGCTGCTCTTCAACGAAAAAAATCCCCCAAGTGTGGCTGTCTTAAGTAAAGCCACATGCTGAATTGGATGCTCTTGCTCTCCGCTGTGACTCCTGTTCAGGTGACATCTGAAGTGGATCCTGAAAACCAGTGGTGTAGCAAAAGGGGACAGAGCAGTCATCGTTGGAGGGAGGTATGCAAGGAGACCCTCTGGAGCTATTCCAGGCTAGGTGGCACTGCTCCAACCTCTCAAGCTACAATCTCTCCTTGTGATGGAATGAGAATGTATTGGATGTGTTGGAGTGGAGAAAACTAAGCCCTCTGTCTGAGCCAGAAAAAGCATAGGCTTGGGATCCGGTCTCTCATCCAAGAGAAATTCAGCCCAATTGTGCAATCTCCGGTACTTTTCATTAGTTGGAGAAGTAGGGAGTACATAACATTTTTCTTTGATTCTGTGTTGTTTCTTCTACGACAGCTGTCACTTCAACACTGTCCTAAATAGCTACTGCCCTAAATGTCCTTCTCTGATGTGATACTCGGTTATGTTAACCCAGATTTTTCACAGCCTCTGAGCACACGGGGAGAATACAATTGCTCAGTGTGTGGAACTGTACAGTGACCTGCCCTGTGCTTCACAAACTTGCTCTATGTCAAAATTGCATTTTTAATTAGTTGCTCACTATTTTCTTGTCTTCAGAATGTGCTTTTATTTTGGCCTTTGGAAGCAATTAGAATATTTTGCATGACCCACAAATAAAGGGGTTACATCTGTATAATTTCTATATCTCTTTTCTGACAGTGAAATACTCCATATGTAACACACTCCGATATTCAATGTTCAATCATGTACATTGATTTTAGAAAGTGTATGATGTTTGAGAACTGGCAGTGGAAAGAGGGGAGTGTCTCACTGAGTATTCAGTGGATAGGAAGCTGTACCCTGTTTTGATGGATTTGCTTTAGATCGGTTGGCTACTAGGGTCTCCAAAGAAACTTGCCATCCCTGCAGTTTGGTTCTTCAGCCTTTTCCTATGCATGTTTGAGACATTTTGTTCCATTGCAACTTTGCTACAAGATACTTTCTAGCTTATGTGGTTAAGACAGTAATCAGAAGAAGATATAATATGTTGTTTCTATGACACCTTACAGGTGCCTGTGGCTTGCAATCAAGGTTAACAATTTATTTGCTGTGTATCTCTGCAGTCCTCTATGACTCATCTGATCACCAATCCTCCTCTCTATTAAACATTAGGGGTAGAGTTTTTTTTAATGTGTTTATTATAATAAACTTTTTCATCCATAAAGCAAGATACTTTTTATCCCTTTTCAGCCACCCACTGTGATAACACTACTCCTCTTTTGCTAATTGCCCCTGTTCCATACTCCCACATCAGGGGGCCTCTTTCTGTCCAAGAAAAGCCTTCCTCCTCCCTCATCTCTTTTCCAAAAGGAAGGCAATCACCAAGTCCTCATGATGCTTTCCCTGTACCTCCTTTGCCTTTCAATTTCCTTATCTCCTATTTCCCTCCAGTCCTCCTGCTGTGAATTCTTCCCAGTTTCCTGATCTTTATCCCATCCATTGTAGACTGTATATGCTCCAGATTGGGGCCCAGTCACTGCTGAGTTCTATACTACATTTAAGCCCAGTTCAGTACCACATTTCAAAACCAGTTCAATACCCAGTTCAATACCCAGTTCTATACCACATTTAAGCCCAATTCAAACAGCAATGTTGTTCCATTGCTCCTGACAGTGCCACTGAAGCTTGCAGAACTGATGGTGCACAACTAGCATAAATTAGAATAAGACTGTTGCTGCATTTTTTGTGATTTCCGCTCTTCTTCTTTTTAAATCAACCACAGATTGAGCAAATAAGAAATGAACTACTTCAGGAAAGGACTGCAAGGCAAGACTTGGAATGTGACAAGATATCCCTTGAAAGACAGGTACAGATTGTGACTTCACTTGTGCTGGAGTTCAGCTTTGGAGGGGTCATCAATGCTATGGCTAAAAACTGGAATATAATCCTACTACTTAACATTTGCAGAGTACTCAAAATGGTTCCCAAGAATTATCTCTAATCCTTTCAACATCCCTCTAAGGCAGTGTTTCTTAATAGGTGGTACTTGAGGTTTTGTCCAATGACATTCATGCAACTCCCAGACTCCTGCAGCCTAACAGTGAGACCAACAATGCAACACAACAAGCAGAGTAGGAGGCTTCGCTTGGCAGAGTTCCAGTGTGTGTATTTTGCACACTCAGAAAGACATCCTATCTATGAGTGTTTGTCATGTTGGGCCTGGCTTCTTAATCTGGAAATAACTGGTGACAACATCATCACCAGTTACTTCCAGTGGTATCAATAGGTAAACCATGTGAAGTGGAAGAGTGGGGATAATACCTGAAGGTGAATAAGCAATATTATCCCCATTTTGCAGCTAGAGATATGAAGGAGTTTCTTGCTTAAGGCTGCCTAGTTATAGGCAGGGGCAAGATTTGAGCCTGGGAAATTTTGATTTGTTACTGTGTCTCTTGACCGTTATGCTATACCAGATGAAGTAGTATTTAAGAAAAATGCCTCTGAGCTTCTACAGTGCCTTCCCTTTGCTACTGAGTATGCACAACCTAACTCCATACTCCCAAGCAGGACCCCTTTACAACGCAGACTGGATCTTCAATGATTCTCATTTCAAAATTCTGCTCTGCAGAAAAACCCTCATTCATGCTTAAACTTAATTTTTTTATTATGGAGCAGAATGCCATCTAGTGGTAATCCTGCATTCTAGCACTCGAAAACAATGTGTTCCTCTTCAAAAACATTTCTTATTTCTGTGTTGAAAACATGAACATATAAAGGTCTCCCTTTTGTTGAATGGGATCATTGGTCCATCTAGGTCACTACTGTCTATGTCAGGGCTCGCAAGACTCCACCCTGTGGGCCAGATCTGGTGCCCTGGGGAGCCTGTACAGATCTGGGGGAGACTCTACAAAGTGTCACTTGTGGACCCCCATTCTTTGTGTACAGCCACACCTGGCTTCTGTTGGCCCAACAGGCTTTATACACAGATATCCAGGCACACAGATTTCGAGGGGCACGCATGGGTGCTTTATGGACTCTCAACTAAGAAATGATAAGTGCCATCCACACTCAGGGGAGACTTTGCTGGTCTATACACTGACTGGACAGTGACTTTTTGGAGTTTTAGATAGATGTCTCCCAGCCTAACATGCAAATGTTGGGTATTGAGGGCGCAATCCTAACCAATTTAGGCTGGCCTAACTCAACTGGCATATCTTCCCATGGTGGTGCGGGGAGATTGGTGTATGCCTGTGCACTGGCCTAATCCTCCCAGAAGTGGGGCAGAAGGACCTTATGGCATTTTTTGACACCTACAGGTCAGCACTTATGCCAGGCTGTTCTTATGCTGGCTTAAGTGGAGGTTAGGATTGCAGTCTGAATCTGTGATTTTCTTCCTACAAAGCATTTACTTTGTTACTGCATTACAGCCCTTCTCTATGTTTTATATATTTAGTAAGTACAGTAATTTACAGCTTCCAGCCCTCCACTATGAAATCCTATGAAAGATTATTATCCACTTTGAAATCCTATAAAAGATTATCCAAATGTTACTGAATACAAAAAGTTTCTAATTATAAAAGATAATAGTGATTGAATGTTTTACAAAGACTTACCCTACAATCCAGAGTAACTACGGGAGCACGTAAGAGACATTACGTGTACCCGTAGTTACTGCACCATCTAGTGAAAACCTATGGGAAATTCATATTGCAATCCAGAGCAAATTGTTCTTACACCGGAGCAAGGACTCCCCGTAGTTACTCTGGATTGCACCCTAAGGTGGCTTAAAGCCTCACCCGCTACCCATATCCCAGTTATGTATAAGTAAGCTATGGTTACTCAGTGATAAAGGGAAAGCTTTTGCACATGGCCAGAAGTTCTCTAAAAATATCAAATACATTAAATACAACATCATCATACATACATACATCAAATACACAATCAATTCATTAGTTGGTTCTTCTAGCTCACTGGGGGGAGGGATTTTTGGGACTTAAGTGGGGTTCTTTCTCAGTGATCCCTGGAAGTGAACCTGGCAGCTTCTGCATGTAAAACATGTTCTGTCACTTTGCTACATTCTGTCCCTGTAAGACAGGCAAGCTCAGATGCGTTCACAAGCCCACGGTGGAGGCTCTTATGTTCTTATGTGCTATCAGATATCTGCTTCTAAGCAAATCAACTGGACATTTTCTAACCATTACTGCTTTGAAAGATCCTTGTCAGTGACAGTCTTAGCATGAGACAAAGTGAAATGGCCTTATAACACTGAAAGGTGGTGGAGTGAGAGATGAATGAATCTCAACCAGAAATTTTTAAGAATTTCCGGGTGGATTGTATCCCATTATTTATCATTGGCAGGAGTTGCCATTTGGATATTCTGCCCAGGAGTTTCAAATGTCTTTAACCAACTTTGTTATTAGTTTGTCCAGACACAGCTATTCAGTAAAACCCATATATCCTTATTCCAGAACAAAGATTTGAAAAGTCGAATCCTTCACCTTGAAGGCTCTTACAAGTCCAGCAAAGAAGGGCTTGTGGTTCAAATGGAAGCCAGGATCATGGAACTGGAGGAGCGGCTAGATAGTGAAGAGAGGTAAAGTGAAATAGAACAAGATCTGGTGATGCAGGTGCCTGCGAGTCACATTGTTTCTTTAAGAAGGGCAAAGGGCCCTTTATCTAAATTGCTGGGTATCAATGGCTACTAGTCAGAATGACTGCATTGTATTTCCAGGTTTCGAGGCTTATGAAGCCTTCCAGTAGCCAGAACAGTTGAAACCTCAGAGGTCAACAGAAAGTGCTAAATTTGCTTTCTGTTGACTTCCTTTGAGATTTTTCAAGCTTTCCAGCCTCCAAGGTGCTACACGCACTCTGTTTAACCAAGAAGTTTGCCCGAGTAAGCTGTAAAAACATGTTAATGAGTCTGGGGATGAGTGACTGTTCCCTGAATCCATGATGGTTCCCTGTGTCCTCCATGGATACAGGTACATACCTCTAAATATACCGTTTTCTTAATTGCTTCTCTTGCATGTCAGGCTCTTGATTCTTCCTCTCTCCTGTTTTGCTAGGGATCGGTCCAATCTGCAGCTGACCAACCGCAGGCTTGAAAGGAAAGTTAAGGAGCTCATGATGCAAGTGGATGATGAGCATCTGTCCTTGACCGACCAAAAGGACCAGGTAAAGTGCAATGGATGTCACTAGTTGTATTGCTTGATCGCAATTGCAGAAACATGCAGTCTGGTTAATGTAGATATTCCTTTTTAAAGTATATGTTTGCTCTTCAGCTCAAAATGAATGCTGAGCACAGCCTATATGAAAACCATAAAAACACTACAATATTTTTAAAAACTTATATTTGTTATGCTAATACATCTGTCTCTTCTTGAGTATCTGATTTGATACTTTCTCCTACTCCAAGTGCCATTTTGTCCTTTACTTTTGATATCAGCAATGGGTAAAAAGCATAAGTTTTTGTAATTGAAATGTTTAGAGAAAACTAAGGCAAAATCTAAATAATCATCTTGGTAGCAGGAGCCTTAAGACCTGTCTCTCTGTATCAGACCAAATGTCCTTTCAGTCCCTCTTTGTCTGCACCATGGGGCAAATGACATATTACATTATAGTTGTATATAACAAACCCCTGATGGCCTCTTCTCCCCTGTGAACCTCCCTCAGGAGGGGACAGTGTACATCAGTGAAGAAATGAGAGAGAAAGGAGTAATTAACCCTTTCCCTGCCTTTTTCCTCCCTGAAGCTTCCTTCTCCCTGGCTATATTTATCCTTGTGGGGTTACATACCTATGTCTGGATTGTCAGCTGGGGAAACCAGCCAGTGGGGAGTTTCATCCTTGTCTTCCCTTCCTTCTTTCTCTGATAGCCTCCTCCTGCTTTGTAAGGAATATTGAACTGTTGGGGGTTTGTTACATACAACTACCCTTTTTAAACACATTTGCCCCTTTTAATAAAACACATTTGCCCTATTTGTTATGCTTATACATCTGTCTCTTCTTGAATATCTTGGATTGGATGGATTGTGCATCCATTTCAATGAGGCTTGCACAGGACATCTCCCTATTGAACTTTGCCCCATATAAACTGCAATGGTGAAAGTGTGAGCTGTTTTCAGATGGACTGAGCCCTCTTGAGCAGTTTAGCTTTCAAGGAACTTGAAAATTCATACCTGCTCTGGAAAGAAGGCTCTGATACCATGAAATAGGTTGTCCAGAGCTTTCATGCACAAGGTTTTAAAGGCTACACAGTTTTGTACTATTCCTTGACTTTGTGTCCCATTCCCCTTGCTCCTGGCTTTCTACCCTCTATATATTTGCTAATGTTTCAGAATTCCTTGAAGGTAGAATAAATAGTAAGCAGATTGGCTTAATTTTCATAAGGCCTTTTGGGCATAGGATTCCTGCAGACATCCCTCTGAATACTGGGTCTATTGTTCTGTCCAGTTCTCTGTTAGCAGCTGGCGGCACTGAATGTCTTCTGGTGAATTTAAGGCATGCATTGAAGGGCAGGAAGAGCAGAATGCCTTCCTCTTTCACTCTTTAATATGTATTTCCCTAGGCAAAGTTTTCCTTTTTAGAAGCTCCAGCTGCTCCCTTGCAGATTGTGTCAGAGCTGCAGCCGGAAAGCATTGGGCAGATTTATGTTTTCACTGTTCATATAAGTGGAATTTTCCTGATTACATCTTTGCTCTCATAGCTGCAGAGATGCTGTTTTATGGATTCTTTCATACGTAGCTGAGAAATAGCAAGCACTTCTTCACCTAGGCTCTAACTGGCATCTGTTTTTATTTCACAGCTGAGTTTACGTTTGAAAGCAATGAAGCGCCAGGTAGAGGAAGCTGAAGAAGAAATAGACAGGCTCGAGAGTGCCAAGAAGAAACTGCAGAGAGAGTTGGAAGAGCAAGTTGATATGAATGACCAACTCCAAGGGCAGCTGAATGCAATAAGAAAGGAACTCAGGTGATGGAGGAACATCTTTAAAACTCCAGGCTAATAGTTTTGGGGGCTGGTTGGCCTCTGTGGCATTACATTAGCTAGAATTACATTACATTTGCCATGGGACCTTACCAAGCTGAGAAGGGTGCTCTTACAGCAAAGCATGTTAAACTGTTAACTTTATCCTTTTACTTTCAAGAATACATAGGACTGGTGCTCCCAGAGCATTCAGTACTGAATCCCACTGCTTCTATTAGTACAGTGGTTCTTAAAGTGGGGGTCAGGACCCCCTTGGGGAGTTGCAACTTCATTTAAAAGGGGGTCATGAAAATTTGGGAGCTACCTTCTTGAAATCTGGGACTGGGTGCAGCCATCTTGGAATGGGGCATTCAGGCTGATTTCTTGGGAGTAAGTCTCACTGAACACAATATGACTTCCAAAAAGACATGGAGAAGCTCTGGCATCACATTGTTGGCACTTCTTGTTCTGGCTTCACTTCTGGGGCATCACCTTGGGGGGTCCCATACAAATTGTCATTCTCAGAAGGGGGTCCCTGGCTGAAATGTTTAAAAACTATATTAGTGATAATGGACTCATTCACTATTACTTTCTGAAGACTGAGAGTAATTCTTTAAAGACACCTAAGTTGCACAAAGATGCACAAACTTAAGACTGTAGTGACCATTTGGATATAACATGACCTGGCACTTTTGCCTGGTTAAGACACCAGAACATGTATAAAATGTCAAAGCATGCTTTCAAACATATTTTGGCTAGCAAAAAAATGTATATAACTACATAACACATGCCAGTGCCTATGAAACCTAAATAAAAGTAAAACAAAGAATGTCAATGGATAGCCTGAAAGTTTGGATGAAACTGAGTGAAAGAAGAAAGCCCAGGGACAAAATTTGAAACATGGTTGAAATTGAAAATGGCTGAACGAGCAAAGTGATGAAAGTCAGGGTTTTGTATATATGTATTTCAATTTTTGTGGTATAAGAATTCAGAAAAATCAGTATATATGACATTCAAGATGGTGATTTCCATGACTTTGTAGCAGTGATTCATTTGGTGAGAGTGTCTCTAAAACAACTTAAAATGAGCCCACTTCTTGATATACATTTTCTACTGCAGAACATAGGCTCACTTTGTATATCTACAAGCTGACATTCTTATATATTAGCAGGCGGAAAAAGACTTCAAGCAAACTTCTGAGTGACCTTGATGACGATGATGATGATTTCAGTACTGATGGTGAGAGCCTTTATGAAGCACCTTCTGGATTTAAATTCATAAAGGATGATGACATCAAAACCTAAGATGAAGCAATACTGCAACTGTGTCAGGGTGATGGATGTTTATGTTCATTGAAAAATAAGGAACTACAATGCCAAGAAGTCGATGTCTGCAAGAATTTGAGTGCTAGAGGAATTCATGTAGCCTCCTATAGCTGTTTTAAAACTTAGATCTATTCCAGAAATAAACAATCAAAAACATAACATACTTGCCTGCCAAACCAGCTAGACGTTCCATAGGTGCCTAAAATAATGAAGGACATACAGCTAAGTTAACATAATATTTTCTGGCAGAAATAGGATTATTTCAAAGAGCAAGACCATTTCTGCTTCTAAGAATCTGAAATTCCTGTGAGAACTGTAGTATATACTACAGATAAAGCAAGACAACAAAAGGTATTATTTAATTGTTTTAAGTGGAGGAAATTATGTATAGTATGTACATATTTTAAATTAGACATTTTTATGAACTAGTGCCTTTTTTGTAAAGTTTTGTTTTTTATAGATCATGTGAAAAGTGCAGAAACTGTCACATCATACTGAGTTTTTTAAGCTTAAAAAGCCTGTTATGTTCCATGTTTAGCAAGCAAATTTTTAATTCTCCTTCTTCAGGTGAGTAGGATTGACCCAGTGGGAGGGTCAGAAAGCTGTTAATTTAAGTAAGACTACTGTAAATCACTGCTTCTCAAATTATCTGACACGGCAGACTGGCAATTTTTCTTCTCAATGTTCCTGAGACCCAAAGTTCAGTATGCACACACTCTCTCTAATTTCTGCATAGACATGTAGCACATCAGCTCTCCCCTTCTGGGCATCCTTATGTCATTTCTTCCTTCTTTGCACATGCTCCCCTGATCCCTTTTGACTACATTCCTGTCTCCTCCTAGCCCAAGCTTCTTTTGTATTTTTATCCCCTCTCACATACTTCCTTGCCCCAGTCAAGTCCCCTGTCACTTCCCTTGTCTCTGCATCTCCTCATCTCTTCTCCTGAATCTACTGTATTTGTCCTCATCATCTTCAAGTAATTTCTTCCCTCCTGCTCCTTTTCTGTCCATCCTTGCACCTTCACTGTTTTTGTCTCGCACTTCCCTCTTGTTTTCCTTTGTTGTACCACCCTTATCTCAGTAACTTCCACTTCCACCAAATCCGTCCTTCATTGCCAACTTAAATCCTCCTTGGTCCTACTTTTCTTTTGACTCCTGATCTTGATCTGTAGCCTCTTGTGAAACTTGGTGCACCAACCTTAAAAGGCAGTGTCCAAGTCCCAAAATAAGCCCCATGTGACTTTGTGGCTACATGGCAGACTAAATGCGGTTAGGTCAGTCATCAACAAAATACAGGAAGAAAATTAATTTCTGCCACATCAGATAAATGGTGCTTCACAAGATGACGGGATGATGAAAACCATTTCATCATCCCATCATCTTGTGAAGCTCCATGTATCTGAATTGCCCTTGTTGAAAGGCTATAATCTAAACATCTAGTTTCTAACAGATACTTAATATTATATTGGCATGGTGTAGCTGGGTGTTTGGGCTCAAAAAAGTGAGAAGTGCTTGGATCAAATGGCAGAAATCATTCATATCACAGAAGTTTTAGTTAAAATAATTGAGGCTTCCACCTCATGACTTGACCTTTCATCCTTGAGCCATCATCAACTGACTCCTGCCAGTGAGCCATTTGTTCACTAATATCTATCTCCATGCATAGGCACCCCATCCATCCTCCATATTTCCTAATATCAATATATAGGCACCCCTACAAAAGACCAAGGGAAAAGAACTGCCATTACATGAAAAGGGAAAAGCTCTTTTAATTCCTCCTTTCCTCCTTGCCCCATTTTCATTTCCTCTTTTGATGCACAACATACTAAGCACTCCTTTTTGTGATGCACAACAATCTTCTTATTCAGCCTAGACAGGATCAGGATACAACTCAAGTAATATGAATTCAAAGTTTAGGAGTGAAAGCGATGGCCAAGGACGTACCGTTTTTAGCTGACTTTTAGTGATTGTATTTCCTTTCTCGAAGCAAGTAAAAAATAGATGCAAAGGAGCCCTGAGAGAAGGGAATAAATGTTTTTTCACCTTAAAGCTTCCTTGACATCACCCCCACCATAGGATGTAGTGCACACCCTAATAGAACAGGAACATCAGAGCTAGAAACTTTGTTAGGATTGAGCTGTAAGTCCAGCTAATACAGCACTGAGGAGGACGTTGTCCTTCTGGTAACATTGCAAAGATGGTGATTTGCAGGGAAAATGGTGCATCACATCAGGGAATGAGCAACACATCATCGTACCTTTAAAAATCCACAATATCCGCAATCTACAAAAATAAAAAGTCCACAATATGTACATGGTACAAAAAAGCATATTTTACCTTTTTTAAGATATATTTTTACATTTAAGACCTGCACTAAATTGAGAGTTTACTTTTCTCACATCCGCACTGTGGATTGCTAAGGCTATTCTGCAGATAAAGCATCAGAAATAAAATGTCACTTTTTGGCTGCTGAAAACTCCATTGCCCTACTTCAAGATCAGGACCAGTGGTGGGCTCCAGCAGGTTTGCACCCACTCTATAGAACCGGTTGTTAACGAGAGTTAGTAAATATAAAGTTTAAAAATAGCCATTTAAAAGTGGCTGCCAGGTGGGCATAGAACTGGTTGTTAATTTCTTTGAATCCCATCACTGATCAGGGGATCCTACATCTGGCCCTAGGCCTTGGTAGAAGATTACTGTATATCATCTGCTTCTCTTTAGCATACAAGCAAAAAAAGTTACTTGTGTCAAGAGCTTTATATCAAACACCAGTTAGGGTGCTTTGCTAGATGGGAGTTGAACTGTGCCCAATAGAAAAACCAACCTTGCTATGACAGTACATCTTTGCAAATCTGGTGAACTTTACTCATCAGATAGTTTGCACAAGTGGAAAGGGGCAGTGGTTCTCAAATTGAGATGCTGCAGCATGAGGTCCTCTGCCTATGTTCCTTTAAAGGACCAGCAGGGACATGCCAGGAACTTTCTCTTACAGCAACGAGGTGCAGGGAACTCCACAGATGACTCTGCTTTATTCCTCAATGGGTGGAGAACGAAAATTGTACACTACAGTTGCACAAAATTGTTCGAAATGCTAAACCAGAAGTGTGTTGCAAACATTCTATTTTCATTTTCTGTGCATCGGGGAACCCTGCATGCCAGGACATCATTGCTTGCTACTGTGTAAATAAGAGCCTTGTCCCCCACCAGATCATGTAGCTACATTTCTCCCCTTCCCACAAATAACAAAACTCCCAAGGAGTTTGAGAACCCCTGGTAAGGGGTAAGAGGTTTCAAACCTGATATTCCCTTACCCCAATGGACTACAGTGGGATTTACTTCTGAATAAATATGGATAGGATTTGGCTCTTAGTCTGCATTCTGTACTACTGAAACTAAGTTTTAAGTACATGGAACTGAATCTGATGTATATTATTTACTGTTGCATCTGTCCCCTTCCCACTCTTTCTCCTTTGTGTCAATATCTATATTTTAATCCATTGGAGCAGATTTTAAGACCATGTCTTTTCACTCTATGAAAAATGCCATGTAATGGTGCTCACTTGTATTGTCTGTCTCTCACTATATATAAAATAAAAAATGGACCAGCAGGTCCGGAATCACTTATTTCCTGGTGCTGGACTTATTTGTGTGTACACCTTTGCCCAACAAAAAAGTTATGTCACTAATTGGGTTCACGCCAAAATGAGTTAAATGGCTAGATCAGTAATTTCCAACCTTTTTCATCTCACAGACTTAACAAGGCACTGAAATTATCAAAGCACTCCATCAGTTGCTTTTGCCAAAGACAAGGCACACCAGACTGTTCAAATCCCCCAATTTTCCTATTAATATTAATCCCCAAATTCCCGTGGCACACCTGAGGACTATCCGCAGCAGGTTGAAAATCACTGGGCCAGACAGTAGAGTTGGCAGACAAGTGAATGTGCTTTTGAACACAGCACATTATGGAATCTATTGCCACAAGATCAAGTGATGGCTTTAAAAGGGGATTAGGCCAAATTCATGGGGAATTACCTGGCTTTATGGACTTCCATGTCAGAGGGACTATGAATGTCAGTCATGATGCCGTCATTGGGGGAGGGTTGGAGATCAGCAGGAGAAGGATACTGGGGACTGGTTCATGCCCTGGGAACTAGAGTGTTTCCACTCTCTTATGGGTTTTTTGTGTTTGTTTTTAATGAGGGAAGGAATAAAGAAGGCAGTGGGAATACTACCATGATCACTTAGATCTCTGGTAGTTATGAAATCTATTCACAACTCCTTTTAAAACCTGACTTTGCATGCCAACCCATGCTAAACCACACACAAAATTACACTGATGTAGTAATATGCAAGGCATAACGAACATACTGATGATGCATGTTGCCTTGCATGAGCAACTACGATAATGGCAAGTGAGTCATTAATGACATGGGAGTGCCACAGCTATCTAATAAATGTTTGTCGGGAAAATAACTGACATATCAGAGCCAAGCAGTATGACATACCAGTTTTGTTCTGTTAGTTATATTTGCTCAGAGGGTGTTGGTTTGCTTCATGATGGTTCTCATTGCTTCCTGCATGTGCTCCTGCTCATGAACAAGAGGGAAATGAGGAGCCACAAACAGGAGAAGTGTAGATGAGCAAACCTGGCAGGGGGCAGATGGCAGCCATTTATGGTGGTGCACATTGAGCCCTGAAAAGGATCACAGGGAGCCTCAGGGCTCCTAGGAACACACTTTGAGAAACATTGGCTTAGGGCTTCTAGATGTTTAGGGCAGAAGCCTCCAAACCCTGGTAGGGGCCAGATATGGCCCTTGACAAGCCTCAAGGTGGCATGGTGACCAGATGCCAAACCCCAAGCTCCCCAAAATTCCTGTCTCCCAAGCCAAAATTCTTACCCAGTTAAAAAATATGTAGGACATCCCAAAAAATGTTGGACATGTTAAAATAAAGGTTAAAAAATGTACTCACATTTTAACTGGCTGTGTGAGTGATGGGTCAATCAAGAGTGAGTACATTTTTTTGGGACCTGTGTGTGTGTGCATTCACTTAGGGGTTTCCCTTGGGTGGAGGGAAAGATGGGGGTCCAGTCAGAGCAGGGAAGGCTTTAGGGGTTTCCCTGGGGTGGGGAAAAGGAGGGGTCCAGCCAGGCCAGGGAGGAAGTTTGTGGTTTCTTGGGGTGGGGAGAAAGAGAGGAGGTCCTTGTAATCAACTCCAATACATTCTTATATGTAAATTTATGTAAATGTATTCAAATTTGAAATGTAAATTAGTTTTCTGGCCCCCGACACAGTGTCAAAGAGATGATGTGGCCTTCCTGCCAAACAGTTTGGAGACCCCTGGTCTCAGGTCATATTTTGTTCATGCTTTGATGATGAGAATAGCAGAAGAGTGGTATAGTAAGAATATAAGAAGAGTCTCCGCTGGATTAGGCTAAAGTCCAGGCTCCTATATCTCAAAGAGGCCCACCGGATGCCTCAGGGAGCACACAAGACAAGACATGTGCATTCAGGCATTTTGAGGTTGCCTACATCTTTATATACTAACTGAACTTGTCATTGCATTAGAAAAATTAAGAATATTTGTGGGCACTGGGAGGCACCAACAGGTAGTGCCAGGCACTGGTTGCCACCCGAAGACAGTGGGTATACTTTCTGGGCATCCTTACACAGCACTAGGCACCAGTGGGCAACAGGCACTACCAGCAGGCAGTGGGCACCACCAGGCACCTGGAATCCCTGCTGGGCACTGGGCACCACCAGGCACCTGGCATCTATACCAGGCACTGGGCCTCCCTGCTGGGCAGTGGACACCAGTGAGAAATGGGCAACACCAGGCAGCATGGCAGCTGGCACTACTGGGCATTGGCACCATCAGGCACTAAAGAAATCAGTTCTTTAGTAGGTCCTTACATCACAGAAGGGATGAGTCAGTGAATCAGTCAGTCTTCAATTTAGGTATAGGGACAAAACATGTTTTGCAGACACTGAAAACTATGGACAATCAAATCCATCATTTTCAATCTGGTTAGGCTCCAAACTCAACCGGAGCATTGTTTGGACATGTACAGAACCCTTCTGATTCAACTTCAGGGGAAACCAGACATGACCAGAATGAGGTTTTGGTCACATCTGGGAGGTCTGTGGGGGAGGCATGATCAGGCCCCATCTGTTAATTGAACTTGTTCATAAATCTTGTTCAGGAGCATTAGGGTTGGGTACAACCTGCGGAAGCTCTTTATCTGACTCTTGTAATAACTGGACTGTTCCAGCTCTGCCTTTGCCAAGACTCATCCTTAATGATTTAACTTTTGCCCCTCAGCAGACTCCACAAGTGGTACTCATCCTGCTATATATTTAACACTCCTGCTCTAGTTCAACAACTTCTTGCTGGAAATTCTCTTTGAGGTCTTTTTAAAATAATGAAAGTATAATGACTTTACCATACTTTAAGTCAGCGCAGAGTATCTTGTGACTAGAATGTTTTCCCACTGGATTTTAGTGTCAATAAACAGACACAAATTATCTTTCACCAAGATTTCCTGTGTTGATAGCAAAAGGGCAGGTGGCAGATGAAAAGGCAGGTGGCAGATGAAAAGGCAGGTGAAGATGATGAAGGTGGCATCCTCAAATTGGAAGATGAGCCAGTGAATAAGTCCTGATGGCATACTTGATACGATCAGGTCCTGTAGTAGTGCTGGTTTCGTAGACATGAAATGAAAACAAAGATGGCTTCTATGTAGCAATTCTAACCAATTTAGAATGGTTTAACTCACCTAGGGTATTTTCCTTTGGTGGTTTGGAGAAGTCGGCATATGTCTATGCACTGGCCTTTCCCAACCAGGTGTGGCTCAGAAGTTCCTGACAGCACTTTTGTGACACCTCAGGGTCAGCATAGGACTTGTGCCAGGGTTTATGCTGGCCTAACTGCAGGTTAGGATTGAAGCCTAAATTTCTTGCAGGATATAATTCCTTTGCTTTGAGTCTCGGTTATGTGATCTACTGTTGCCAGTCGGCTATTTTACATTAGGGGGCTGCTTGTAAGCCTTGCTTGTCCCAAAGCCTGTGAAAAGGAATCACCCAGTGCAAACAGTGATTACTCAGAAATAGGTTCCACAGTATTCAGCGAGGCTTACTTTGTAGTAATTATGATTTGGATTGCAACTTAAATTAACAGCTACTTATTTAGAATTTGTTATGGTTTTTTTAAAGAGCACATGGTCATAGTCAACGTGAGTCAAGCAGTTTTCCTTTTCATCCACTAGATGGTAGCAAAATATGACTCAATTTTCAGAACAGCCAACAAATTCAGGCAGGCCAAGTTGACCCACTAAAGTTGACCCACTAAAAAGAATAATATTACTTACAACACACCGATTAGATCAATTGTGCTCATAGAACTGTATCTACGACAGACAGACAGACAGACAGACAGACAGACAGATAGATAGATAGATAGATAGATAGATAGATAGATAGATAGATAGATAGATAGATAGATAGATAGATAGAAAGAACTGTAAAAAGGGGAGGAAATGCATTTTTGTTGTATAATAAAATATCATCATTGGGGTGTGTAGGACCAGTTACTCTCCCCCCGCTAAATAAAAGAAGAACATCCACTTGAAAGAGTGTCTCTTGCCCAGTTAGCAAGGGGTGTGTGGGTATGTGTACTGATATAAAAATTATACTGCTATAAAAATGTACTGATATAAAAATGTGTTAAACAAAAGCAGTTTTAAAAAATTATAAAGTGTGTCTCTTTACAGTTGTTTAAAAACATTTTCTTATTTTTGATTTGAGCTTTAGCAATTAGAAATGCACAAGTTTGGGGCTGCTTCTGCACTTCCCGAGGACAAGGGAAACATTTCCCCTTAACCTGGTGCGTACAGCAGCTTCAATGGGTCTATTGAGAACTGTGCTACCTCTAACTGTGGCACAGATCCTAGCAGCCCAAGAGTGCTGCAGGCTACCTGGGAAATGGGGTTGGATGCAGCACAAATACTGGATTTTGGCATCATTTTCCACTCTTCACCCACCTATCCGCAGTCTCTCCTGCCCTCCCCCAATTCTAAAATGCTTCAGACTGCACATCAGGCTGCTCAGGAGGGATTTAGGATCTGGTCTATGTGCCTGAGCCTGGTACCACTCTCCAACCCGTCCCACTACCCACAGGTCTGCTCCCTGACCCCAAGATGCCCCCATTCAGTCCTCCCTCAGCCCTCTCTGCCCCCAGGTTGGCACAAACTTACCTTTCACCAGCCAGGATCTGGAACAGAGAGGCTGGTAGTTTGTTTGAGGCATATTTCCAACACTCCTGTGCCTGTCCAAGGGACTTGTGCCCGCCAAGTGAGCACTTTGGATTGTGCAGTCCTAACCTAGCTGGCATAACCTGATCTTCCCTTTCCCATGGTGATGTAGGGAGGCAAGTGCATGTCTGTGCACTGGCCTAACCCTCCCCCAGGAGTGGTGCAGTCGTCACTTATGGCATGGGACTAATCTGGGGCTTAGGCTAGCCTAAATGGAGGTTAGGATTATAGCCTATGTGAACTAGGGGCAGCAAAGACTCTATATAATTGTCCATATGCAGCCAATGTGACTATAATGATTTTTGAGGATTTTAAGCAGACATTTCACTTAGACGATTCTGAAAGTACCCTATAATTTCCACCAAGAATTTCAAGATGCAGGAAAGAAAATAAACTGCAGGTGTTTCCTGTCTCTGTGGGATGAACTTATTGTCTGCACTAGTAACATTCCCATAGGGCTACAGCGTTTGCATCAATAAATGAACTGAACAGAACATAAATGTCAACAGGAATGTTGCTGTTGACCTCACAGGGGATAGTATCAGGGCCTGTTACTATATTAGGCCTATGGTAAATATTTTCCTAGAGTTGGAACACCGGAATAACCATGATGAAACAAGCTAGCTGTTCTCTAAACCAGCATCCTGTTTTCCATGGCAAATCATTCTTGCACATGATTCATGGAGCTCTTTTGCCACCGCTCCCCTTGCAGAATAAAGTGTCTTACAAGTTCTGCATTGCTGTGTCACTATTCTGGACATGAACGCAACAGGCTGTATGTTCACATTGAACAGTATGATCCTTACTACCTCTCTCTTTTGTATGTCTCAATCATATCCCCCCCAAGTGCTTCTTGTACCAAATGCTGTAGCCTTTCCCCATATGGAAGGTGTCCCAGACCATCAATCATTTTAATCCTCTGAATCTTCTCCATTTCCTCTATATCCTTTTTTGAGATGTGGTGACCAGAACTGGACACAGTACTCCAAATGTGGCCTCACCATCGATTTGTACAATGGCATTATAATTTTTGCAGTTTTATTCTCAGTCCCTTTCCTAATGACCCCAACCATGGAGTTTGCCTTCTTCACTGCTGAGCTATCCATTGAGCTATCCACCAGCATCCCTAGATCTCTTTCCTGCTCTGTCATAGATAGCTCAGAGCCCATTAACCTGTATGTAAAGTTAGGATTGGGCTGCCGAATGAAACCTTAGAAAAGGGCAAACCAGTAGTGTTGAAAGGTTCCCAACCATTAGGAGTTTGCAGACCACTAAGGCAAAAAATGGAATTGTCATAGATCACATTCAGGCTCCCACATCCAGCTCCTTGCTTTCTCCTTGAATAGCCATGCATGAACCCCAACTTGCACTGTATGGCCCGGTCAATATTGCACATGTCATTTGGCACCAAGTTCCCACAAATGTTTTTTACTCCCATATGACAAAACTATTTAATTATCAGTATAAGCAGGCCTCCGTCAGTCTTGGAAGACTATGGTATCATGCTTGGCACTGCATACGCTGCATGCGAAGCACGAAAGCCTGGATTGGATTATTATGGAGGATAGGCTGTTACCCAAATAGCAAATCCCCCCTCTCCACACCACTGAATTAGTCCAATGGAAAGGCAGAGCCAATACAATTGGATCCAGCTGGTGTCGCAGAGTTGGGCTAAGGACAGGAGCTCACCCTGTCTTGTGGGGCCGACCCAGGTCTCGAACCCTGGCCTGCTGGTTAACAGGCACAGCGTCTTAGCCACTTGCGCCACCCACAGCCCTTAATTAATACAATTAATTAGAGATTAAGATTTTCATATTTAAAAAATCACCTCACCAATTAAACCTCTGTTTTATTTGGGGGGCAAGGTGTGAGGGTGCCTTTGGAGCACTTGTTGAGCTCCACTTTCAGTGGATTGGGACCATTCTGGCAGCCTTGCATTCCTCTGTGCCTGCCCTGAACACGAGCCAAAGCATCTTTGCTTATTTATGAGTAAACATGCTGCGCAACTAAGTTCCACTTTCCGTAGGGCTCAGTGCAATTATCAGGGACTTCCTTCTGACTTGATTTGTGGTGCTGCATCTATTGGATCAGGATCATTCTGGGGTTGTTGAATTCCTCTCAATCATTCCTTTCCAATGGATTAAAGCCCATTTTCCTACTTGTGAGTAAAGGCACGATATGGTTCATTTTTACTTTCCATTGTTTTTAGTTTTTTGGCCATAACTTTTGATAGGAAGAGGCTATTTCAAAGTTGTTTTGTGCACTGGATTCATCTGGACAATACATATATGGACAATACGTGTATGGCTTAGCAAAAAAAAAAAGCAGGCATCCATCAGTCTTGGGAGACTATGGTATCGTGCTCGGTACTGCATAGGCTGCATGCGCAGCACGAAGGCCAGGGTTAGATAGATATGGAGGATAGGCTGTTACCCAAGCAGCAAATCCCCCCTCTCCACACCACTGAAATAGTCCAATGGAAAGGCAGCGCCAATAAGATTGAATCCAGCTGCGTCGCAGAGCTGGGCTAAGGACAGGCGCTCACCCTGTCTTGTGGGGAACAACTTGGGTCTCAAACCCCGGCCTGCTGGTTAACAGGCATCTCCCCCAATGAGTCACTCCTCTCTGAGGATGGTACCAGGGCTCCCCAGGTTCCCCCTAGGAATACCACTAGGTCTGGTACAATGAGCTTCTATAGACCATTTTTTTGGTTCTCACAAACCATCTGTGATGCATAGACCACTTTTTGGGAAACAGTGCACTACATAATTGCTCGGAAAGCAACAACCACATAAGCAAACAATTGCCAGTCTCCAATGGCTAGGAGATGGACACGTGCATGTATGTTGCAAGGTGTAGACAGTGATGGTAACTGTGGCCTCCTGGTCTAATTAAGACATATTCCAATTAAAACATGGAATGGAGCAGGAGAGGAGAATAGGAAGGCCTACCTGAAACGTGGAGAAATTTAGCCTTCGGCTTATCTGAAAAGTATACATTGGAAAATCCTGTTCCACTAGTTGCAGTTACCATTAACCGCAACGTCTGAATCGGAAGCAATTTCATGCTAGCCATAGAACTCATAGTAGTAAATTTCCACTGGTATACTGGTTTAAGAAAAGCCTAAAGAGCCTATTTGAGATTGAGGATTTGTTACTGAACAAATGCAACACAAGATTATGCAACACAATGTAGACAATACATTTTCAAAACATTTAGTTATGTGTTTCTATGTCTTTCCCATGTCTGTCTGAACTTAATTACAAAATTATCCCTTCTCCTGGAATAATTTTATCCCTCCTCCTGGAAAAATAACCATCTTTGTTAAGTCGCATGGTCACTGATAGCCCAATCCTAAGCTTTATCCTGATCCTGAAATGGTGACCTTTGCATCCAGTGGGACCAGAGAAGCTTCTCCTTGGGGTCAGAGAACAAACATTCTACTATTGAGTGGGCACAGATTTGAGGAGACCTGTATTGGGATTCCTGGCTTGGGACGGAGGTCGAAATATGGTGCCTCAGCCTGCCACCATCTCCCACCCCTCTACTGGATCTGCTCTTCCCTTTCCCTCACCTCCTGCCTTCTGCTCTGGCATTTGCCAGGGGTACAATGTGCTGCAACGAGCCCTCACCACCTGTCCTTCAGCACCATGATCTCTCTCCAACTGCTGCTGGATCCAGTGCTCAAGGTGTGCTGGTACCCCTGGCACTTATGGCACTTTTTGCAACAGTAGTGCAAGCAGAGCAACAGTGTCAGGCTTGATAATATTGGTCCTGAATCTCTAGCTCTTGCTTTGGAAGTATTCTCCTCATTTGTATTATACCCAACCAACTATTTATAAATAGGGATAATAGTGTTCACAGACATTTTGTTCATCTTCCCACTATTAAAATTGAAGGATGATCAATGGAGATACACAATGTGTGACAGTCACTGCCAAAGCATGTGGTGATGGCCACTAGCTTAAATTGATTTTAGAAGGATTACCAAGTTGCAGAGAAGAATAAAGTTGCCTCCGTAACAGAATAAAAACTTCATGAACACAGGTTTGAACATAGATTTCAATGAACATAGATTTGAATACTATGTGCTAAGGAGAAAAATGGAGGGTGAGCATCACCACAGTGCTTAGAAGAGGGGTAATTGTTCAGTGGTGGAGCACCTGTTTTGCATACAGAAAGTTCCAGATTCAACCCACATAGGAAAGAGTACAATTTTTTCTCTGAGAACATGGAGCATCACTGCCATCACTATCAACAATACTGAGCTAGATGTATCAAAGGTCTGTAGTAGTGTATGTTATTTTCAATAGGTTTCTAGAGGGATCTGGCTGGACTGGCCACTATTGTAAACAAAATGCAAGACTAGATAAAATTTGAACTATTAAACCAGATTTTTTTCAAAATCTGAAATTTTCAAATTTGATTTTTGATTTGAAATCTGATTTTTTTTCAAAAAATTTTCAAAACTAATATACCAGATTTTTTAAAGTATGTAGATCACTTCATCTTCAAAACTAAAGGTAAAGATGTCCCCTGCAGGTTATACTGCTAGTTGTGACTGACTGTAGGGTGTGGTGCTAATCTCCGTTTCTAAGCCTTTAGAGCCAGCATTGTCCAAAGACACTTTCATGGTCATGGGGCCAGCATGACTGCCAAAGGTACATGGAATGCTGTTTTACCTTCCCACTGAGGTGGTACCTATTTATCTAAGGTACTTGTTTTTACATGTTTTTGAACTACTAGGTTGGCATGAGCTGGGCTAAAGATAGGAGTTCACTCCGTCTTGTAGGATCTGAGTCTTGAACCCTGGCCTGCTGGTTAACAGGCACTGCGTGTTAATCACTTGTGCCACCACAGCCCTATCATAACTAAACTACATCTAATTGTATGTCCATATTGGACAAATATGAAAGTCACAAAAACTCTGCAATCCAGGATTGCTGTACTGGTACAATTATAGAACATTTACAGGCATCAAAGATGGATAGATACAAATGAATAATGAAGCTGCAGGGTCAGGGAAGGACAAGAAGGTGTTGAAGATGAACAATGATCACGACTGAGAACAGACCTCACTGCATCCACATTCTGTTCCATTTTTGACAAAGAAGCACATTTGTGCAGATGTTATTCCACACAAAATTTTATCATGTACACTGTTCCAAACTTGCTTTCATTTTTCTTAATATGAGGCAGTTGAACATGGTGTCCCCAAAAAGGATGTCTTAACTCTGACATGCTGGAATGCAACTGATCGGTGTTCTAATGTATATATGCCATCCTATCTAAATGACTTTGGTAGGCTTCTCCCTTCACAGAGCACCTCATTCTTACTATTTTCTGGACACACCTATTATACATAAGGATCTGGTGAAAACCTCTGGGAAAATCATATTGCAATCCAGAGTAAATTGTTCTTACGTTGGAGCAAGGAGTCCCCGTAGTTACTCTGGATTGTGAACTAAGCCCCAAAATTTTACAAAACTCATTCAAGGTACACTTTCATGTGTTCTATCACATAATCAGGCTTCTTGTCTGCTGTATTTTACTATTCTCTCACATTCTTCAACTGAAAAGTAACTTGTCATCACATCATTTTGAATGTAATAGAAAAGAAAATCAGTGTGTAACAGAAAAGGAAATAATAGTGTGCACAACTGTCATCCACTTAATCTTATTGCACGTGCTGCAACTACAATATAGGGTGTGTTTCTTTTCCACTGTCATTTTGTTTAATTGCTCCATTTATGATGTCCAGGTGAATTGTAGCCCTGGAAGCACAGTAATGCTGTTATTCCTGTATTGCATATTATTAAATGACATGTGCATATGTCAGGATGGTGTAATGGTTTGAGAAATGGACTCATAGCTGAAGATCTAGGTGCAAATCCCTGCTTGGCCATGAAACTTCCTGGGTGACCTCGGGCCAGTCACTGTCTCTCAGCCTCACCTTCTTCACAGTGTTGTTGTGAGAAAAAGTGGAATAAAGGGACTATGTACTCCACTCGGAACTTGTTAGAGGAATGTCAGTATAAAAATATGGGAAATATATCTAAAGAAATCTGCTGAATTTGTACAAGGATAGATTTTAAGAAGATAATTCAAACTATCATTAAAAAGGAGACACAAATGTCTAAATGAAACAAATGCTATTATGGTAGTATTAGACTGAAATCTATAATAAGACTACGCAGGCACTGTAACTGTGAAGCAGCAGATAACTTTAGGGTTGTTTGACTTGATTTCTTGGGCTTACATTAGAAAATACTGGTAAGAGGTGGAAAAAAACAATATTTTCTTGTGTATATCAGCTGATCAGCACACAGAGCCAAAAACTGCAGTATAACAATTTTGGTTAGAAGTAACAGGCTGTGTATTTTTGTTTTTGACATAAGTTTTTTTGAGTAATTTATACTGCAATCCTGAAGACAATTTCCTGGAAGGAAGACCCATTGAAAACAATGGGGCTTAGAGTAGACATGGTTAGGACTGTGCTTGTCATTTGAATTTCTTTGATCCCTTCCAGTTTTCTGCTGTCAAGACCTTCTTTCTTCTATAAGCAATGGTTTACAAACATTTTAGTACTAAGACCCATTTTTTAGAATGACAGTCGGTTGGGACACACCAGAAGTGATGTCATTAACCTGGATTGATGTCATGGTCAGAAGTGACATTATTGAGCAGGAAAATTTTTAACACCGCCATAAAACAAAATCAAATCAAGTACGCTAAGTAAACTTATTTATTTATTTAATTTATATCCCGCCTTTCCTCCCCTGCAAGAGGGAGCTCAAGGCAGCTAACATCAGGAAAACAATAAAACAATAAAAGTTTACAATACGTTTAAAAATATATTTAAACTATGAAAGTACTTTCCTTACCCCTCTAAACAGTTGCAAATTTGTTTTTTAAAATTCCACATATGCCCAAAAGGTTGCAATCCTATTCACATATATCAAGCACTATCAACTGTTATACAAAGTAGTTAGTCTTGAAAGACTATGGTATCGTGCTTGGCGCTGCATATGCTGCATGCAAAGCACGAAAGCCTGGGTTAGATTGTTATGGAGGATAGGCTGTTACCCAAGCAGCAAATCCCCCCCTCTCCACGCCACTGAATTAGTCCAATGGAAAGGCAGAGCCAATATGATTGGATCCAGCTGGCGTTGCAGAGCTGGGATAAGGAGAGGAGCTCACCCTGTCTTGTGGGGCCAACCCGGGTCTCGAACCCTGGCCTGCTGGTTAACAGGCACAGTGTCTTAACTGCCTGCGCCACCCACAGGCTCAATTACCCTACTAATAATGATCCTCTCCCAAATTACCGTGGTATACCTGACAACCATCCATGGCACACCAGTGTGCCACAGCACACTGTTTGAAAATCACTGGTCTACACTGTGTGTACAAAAGGTGTTTATATATCTGCATGCCTCCAGAAAAGGTTCTGTGTACAATAGGTATGCAAAGGTGAATGTCATTTCCGAAGACCTCCAGCAAACACACTGTGTGCAATAGGTGTATAAAGGAGTGTGTAACTCCTGAAAATGCCGAGCAAAGGTAATGTGTGCAATAGGTGTAAAAAGGTATGTGTAACTCTTGAAAGCCTCCAGCAAAGGTACCTTGTGGAGTGGGTATACAAGGGTATGTGTCACTCCTGAGGCCTCCTGAGGCCTCCAGAAAAGGTCTTCTGTAGTGTACAAAGGTGTAACTCGTGAAGACCTCCAGCAAAGGTCCTGTGTAGTGTGCACAAAGGTGTGTGTAACTCCTATAGATCTCCAGAGAGGGTCCTGTGCAGTGTGCACAAAGGTGTGTGTAACTCCTATAGATCTCCAGAGAGGGTCCTGTGTAGTGTGTACAAAGGTGTCTGTAATTCCTATAGATCTCCAGAGAGGGTCCTGTGCAGTGTGCACAAAGGTGTGTGTAACTCCTATAGATCTCCAGAGAGGGTCCTGTGCAGTGTGCACAAAGGTGTGTGTAACTCCTATAGATCTCCAGAGAGGGTCCTGTGTAGTGTGTACAAAAGTGTCTGTAACTCCTATAGATCTCCAGAGAGGGTCCTGTGTAGTGTGTACAAAGGTGTGTGTAACTCCTATAGATCTCCAGAGAGGGTCCTGTGTAGTGTGTACAAAGGTGTGTGTAACTCCTATAGATCTCCAGAGAGGGTCCTGTGTAGTGTGTACAAAGGTGTGTGTAACTCCTATAGATCTCCAGAGAGGGTCCTGTGTAGTGTGCACAAAGGTGTGTGTAACTCCTATAGATCTCCAGAGAGGGTCCTGTGTAGTGTGTACAAAAGTGTCTGTAACTCCTATAGATCTCCAGAGAGGGTCCTGTGTAGTGTGTACAAAGGTGTGTGTGACTCCTGTACACACTGCACACTCCTGAGGAACTCCAGCAAAGGCGCTGTGCAGTGTGTACAAAGAGGTGTCTGAACTCCTTCCAGTCTGTCCTCTGACTGAGGCGTGGTGGCCTCTCGGGGGTGCAGCAGCACCAGAGGGGGAAGTGGGCAGGCATGGAGGCGGAGGGGACCGGCCTCCCGCCCTTCCTCAGCCCAGCCCAGCCCAGCCGGCTCGGACAGCGGAGTGGGCGAGCGAAGAGGCTGCCTGTCAGTGGCCCGTGGAGGCCATGAAGCTGGAGGGCGAAGCGACTGAGGAGGGCTGAGGAGGAGCAGAGCAGTTTCGTAGTCATCCGCTGGCGGGGAGGCAGTGGCAGCAGGCGGGCAAAATGCTGCGCTACAGCTCGGGGCTCACCCTCACCACCTCCACGCCCAGGAAGCCCGACGGAGCGCCCAAGAAGAAGGTGAGGGCGGCTGGACTGAGTGGCTGGAGGGACCCTCCTTCTGCATCTGTCCTCTGCCTCCCCTCAGGACTCCTCAGGGGGGAAGAGCTCCACACCCTTCAGTTCATTCACGGGTCTTCTCAGGCTTGGCTGGGCTGATGCTGCTTGACAGCCCACTCCTAGGCTGAGAAAGTTCCCTCATTGTCAATGGGGCTGACTCCAAGGAAAGTGTGGAGAGGACTGAGCCTCATTCCCCAATCCTATGCAGAAGTAAGTCCCATTAGAGTCAATGGGGCTGGCAGGTCTACTTAGGAGTAAATCTGTCTGTCCCTTCCTTCCTTCCTTCCTTCCTTCCTTCCTTCCTTCCTTCCTTCCTTCCTTCCTTTCTATCTATCTATCTATCTATCTATCTATCTATCTATCTATCTATCTATCTATCTATCTATCTATCTATCTATCTATCTATCTATCTATCCCTCCCTCCATCCCTCTCTATCCCTCCCTCCATCTCTCTCTATCTATCCCTCCCTCCTTCCATCTATCGATCCCTCCCTCCATCTCTCTATCCCTCCCTCCCTTTTTCTCTATCTATCCTTTCCTCCATCCCTCTCTATCCCTCCCTCCATCTCTCTATCTATCCCTCCCTCCCTCCATCCCTCTCTATCCCTCCCTCCATCTCTCTCTCTCTGTCTATCCCTCCCTCCCTCCCTCTCTATCCCTCCCTCCTTCCATCTCTCTATCGATCCCTCCCTCCCTCTCTCTATCTATCCTTTCCTCCATCCCTCTCTATCCCTCCCTCCATCTCTCTCTCTCTATCCATCCCTCCCTCCATCTCTCTCTCTCTATTTATCCCTCCCTCCCTCCATCTCTCTCTCTCTATCTATCTCTTCCTCCCTCCATCTCTATCTGTCTGTCTGTCCGTCTGTCTGTACCGCTTTTCAGCTAAAAAGTTCACAAAGTGAACAAAGTTCACAACTAAAAAGTTCACAAAGAAAATGAAAAAATTAATGGCTAATGTGCAATGGGGAGGTTGATGTTGGTTGCGCAAAGGGGAGATGGGAGGTTGATGTTGCGCAAGGGACATTGAAGTGCACAGGGGGATGTTATGCATGGGGGATGATGCGCATGGGGATGTTGCACATGGGATGTTGATGTGCATGGGAACTTGATGCACAGGGGGGTTAATGCGCATAGGGGAATGTTGCATATGGGGGACAATGCACATGTTGGAACAATGCGCATGGGGGGACAATGCACATGGGGGGACAATGCGCATCAGGGATGTTATGCATGGGAAGTTGATTTGCCTGGGGAGATGTTGTGCAAGGGCTGTTGATACTCATGGAGGCATGTTGCACATGGGGGGTTGATGTTCATGGGGGTTTGATGCGCATGGAGGATGATGTGCATGAAGGACATTGCACATGAGGGATGTTGCGCATGGGGATGGCATAGGGGGGTATTTTACTCCCCCAATGTGGGTACATTTCATTAGTTAAGAGATAAGATCTTGACAGCTCTTATAATGTCATGTTAAAAGTCTAGTAGTTCCAGTGAAAAGGGCTGTTATTATATAGCCATCTTTTTCAAAATAGCTTCTCTGCTAGTTTGACAACACAGCCTTTTAAACTTGCAAAGGTGCACATTTTTCTCATGCTGCATGAGACAGAAATCTGAGATCAGTGGATAACACTCATTCTTGCAGAGCAATAATTCTGGTGCTTTGAAACTTCTGTTATCTCCCTTCATGCAACAAAAGTGCAGTCCTAGTTTGGGTGCCTAGTTTGGGTGTTGATATTTAGTTCATGCAGTAAAATAAGTGCAGCTGCTATCATTTGCTTGGACTCGGGAAGCTTTAGAATAATTCTTTAATTGATATATATATAGATGTCTTTAAATATTTTGTTCTGCACCCCAATATTTCTTCTCATTGTATTTTTTTCTTTTCTCTGGGAAAATATATGAAAATAAATGTTACAAAATGTTTGTAAAGTTCTTCAAAATGGGAACAAGGAGAACAAAAGCCTTTCTGTTCTGATCAAAGCAGTTTTTGTTTCCAGCACTGCTGTTTAACTACGCAATTTTTACATGTACCATTTTCCCCCTTCTAGTTCACTCTTTCAAAAAATCATTTATAAAATTTCTTATCCATGTTATTTAATGAGCCATGTCATTAGCTGACAAGTCAAACAAGAACAATATTTATTGTTGTTTAAGCAGAGTCCAGATATATTCTATGAAGTCAAAATTGGCATAACGTAGGTGATGGTTTATTTTTATTTCACCATGGCATCACTTGTTAGCAAATTGGCTGGAACTGATTAATCACTTTGATTAAACCTGTAATGAGACTGTACTTGTCAACAGACCCTGCTATTATGTGTGACTCAGAATTGGAAGGGATGAGGGAAGGCTTTGCTGGAAAGAGAAGTTGTATGAAAAAGGAGGAAAATGAAAGAGTTGTATGAAAAAACAGAGATGGAAGGGCAGAGACTGTGGCTACAATCCTAAAGGCACTTTCCTGGGAGTATGACCCACTGAATCCAGTGGGCTCAGGGAGGTTGCTGGAGGGTCTCCTTAGGGAATTTTCAAACTGTTTCCTTAAGGAAAGCTCCAGGCCCTGAAATAGAGCTACTTGAGTCTGCTCCAGCTATTTTGCTGGTGCAGAGTTGAGAAGTTGTGTGTCAGGTTTTGCAGTCAATGTGGGAAGTAGGATCTGGAGGGGAAAGCCTCCACCAGACTCAACCCCTCTTGGGCTTGTCCCTCCCCTTACCCTGAAAAACCACACTGCCACATGGTGGTGCTACTTACTGGTAGTGGCTTGTCTCTGGTGCCTTCCTGATACTGAGGTCCTGTGCCCGCATGCCTTCCTTTGTGCGTACCATAAACATGCTTTATGGTGTATTTGAGAAAGCTATAGCTGGTGGCAGCAGTGTATCTAATGATCATGTGGCCGGGTACAAAGCTCAAAATGTTGCCCCAGAATTGATGCCATCCCCAGGTATTTTTAAAAAGAAAATTGGGAAAAAATCTGCCTCCTCCCTTTCAGTAGTTCACCACCCATTTACTCTGCTAGTGGCACAGCTATAACACCTATCTGGAGTTGAAGAAGATTTGATGCCCACCCTGTCCCCCACAACAAGATCAAAACTAATTAAGTAAAACAATTAAAATTGTGCCCCTTATTGATTAAGGAAACTGTGCTGGGGCAAAGAGGAATGATTATTCTTTTCCTGCTAAATATAAAAGGAGCACTACTTAGAAGTGCCTCTCTATCTCATTGGCAGGGATAACTATATTTTGATATATATATAGAAATGAGTGCTGATTCATAGTAACACCTTATTAGCTCCATTCAGTATCAGAATTACATTTCAGTGGCTCTCAGAGCAATCAGTATTATGGGAAAGTTTGAGTCAAGAAAATCCACTTTTGTTCCATAAGATTTTATGTTTTCATTTTCTGGTTAATTGGCCATAACATTTGATAGAATACATATATTCCAATGCAGTTTGTTTCATGGGCATTCTGCATTAAATTACCAACAAAATATAACATGATGGTATTATCGAAATACCAATATAACATGATGGTATTATCGAAATATATATATCCAACAAAATATAACATGATGGTATTATCATTCATACATACCCTGTTCTTGACAATTTTAGCCAATAGTATCAAGCTCAGCTTGATCCCCCCGCAAGGGTGACCATGTAGAATGGAGGATAGAGTGCCTCTCCCTTTAACCATTGCATAGAAGAGGGAATTTAGGCAGGTGCTGCTTTATAAACCCTTATGTGATGAGCTAAACCTGCCTTAATTCCTTCTTCTATGCCATGGTTAAAGGAAGAGGCACTCTGTCCTCCATTCTATATGGTCACCCTGTGCCCGCCCCCAAAGCTTGTAGCCAGGTGCAATTGCACCCCCTGCACTCTCTCTAGCAACACCGCTGGCTGGTGATACATATGCACTACTGTTGATGGGGACCATAGGATTAGGCCCTTAATCAGTTAATTGAGTCCCACTAGTTGATCTTATACACTCTTTCCTGGGAATGAGGCCCATTGAACACAATGATGCTTACTTCTGAGTAGATTTCTTTGGTTGGGTGTCAACCCTTATTGGGAATGGCAACTTTCTCTGAGTCCTGCAGCAGTTAAGGATCATACTGATAAGCAGTGCTTTTTTCCTAGAAATAAAGGTGGGGGTCACCAACATCACCATGAAGATGTTAAAAAGGTGAGGGTCATCACCATGAATATGTTATTTGTATTCATAAGCATATCTGCTTGAAGGCCACAGAGGTGCTGCTACTCACCAAGAGGTGAGTACCAGGGAGTACCCCATCAAAAAGACCCCTGCTAATAAGCAGTGATTAATTTGATGGTGCAATAGGAAGTGAAAATCCAGTTGAAGTTGATTCTTAAGGACCGGGTTGCTGTCTATAGAATACAACTGCTTTTAAAACAGTCTTTCTGTTCATTTTTATTAATTTTATTAATATTAATTATTTTGTTTAATTTCTTTTTAAAATATATATCTGCAGAGTAATGTGGTGTTTCAGGAAAAAGTGAAAGGTGAACTAGTTCACGGTTATAGAAATATCGCTATTGTTCATACTAGAACAATAGTATGTTCTAAAACAATAGTTATAGAAATATAGCTATTGTTCATATTGTAGCTAAAGGAAAGTTAATGAACTTTTGTTGAAACAAATTATTATAGCTTTTTACAGGGGCGTCACTAGGGTTTGCGTCACCCACTGTGGGATGCCAACATGTCATCCCCATGCAGTTGGGGGGGAGGGGGGGAGAAACAAACTGGATGGTTATTTGCCATTGCCCTGCCTCCACTGGTTTTTTTTTGCCACAGATTCTAATAGAATCTGTGGCAAACTTGGTTTGTTGCACTGCATTTTACTGCAAATTAACCCTTTAGGGGATGAAAAGGAGTGCAATGTGTTTTTGTCCTATACTTTTCATTGAAGACTGACATCCAGCCGATTTGGTCCCTGGTGCCTGAGGCACTGAAAGGGAGGGTGCACTGGGGAGGATGGTGTGCATGAGGGGATATTAAGCATGGGCCAGATGTTGTGCATGGGCCAGATGTTGTGCATGGACCAGATGGTGCGCATGGGGGGATGTTGCGCATGGGCCAGAGGGTACACAAGGGGAATTGATGTGCATGGGGGTGAGTTGCTCATGGGGGGTTGATGCACTTGGGGAGATGTTGTGCATGGGGGGGTTGATGCATATGGGGGAGTTGATGTGCATTTGGGTAAGTTGCACATGGGGATGATGCTTATGGGGGGTTGACGCACATGAGGGCATGTTGTGCATGGGGGTTTATGCGCGTTTGCCTACTTGTGAGTAAAACTGTGATATGTAAATTTTAGGGCTTTTTAGTTTTTTGGCCATAACTTTGGCTAGTAAAGTGCTGTCTCAAAACGATGGTTGCATTGGACTCTGCTCTTCAATACAAATCCAACAACACATGGCATGATGAGGTAGCATGCATCATCATGAAGATCCTTTTCGGGGCTCCTACAGCCCCCCAGTGTCAACCCCCTGGACACATCACCCGGTGTGAGCTGCACCCCCGCACCCTCCTGGCAACACCAATGGCTTTTTAATATGTCACTGTAAATATCCACTTAATATATCAATATATCCACTGTCACCTAATATATCCATATGTCACTGAAATAGAAAATTTGTTTTTGTAATTTGCTAATTATCAGATCTTCTGATGATTATTTTTGCTCAATTATATCATGAGATTATTTTTGTAATAAAAAATCTAGTTGTAATAGAATGAGCTTGATGGATAAAAGAATTGAATGTTCTTAAAATACTGAAAGTAAGCTTTCTCTTTCCTCCAGGCAAATGTTTGTCGGCTGCGCTTAACAGTGCCCCCAGATGAAGCTTCATCTTCTCAGGAAGGAAAAAATAAGACAGCAAGAACAAAAAATGTAAGTTAATGAGATTTTGTTAACCACCACAAAAACAGGAAGACTGGTGAGTGGTGCTGGCCTAAATTGGAAAGAATTGTTTCCTGAGTGAATTTGTAATGTCAGTTTAGAGGGCTATAGGTTTGAATTAATTTAGTCTATGTGAATTTTCCTCCTTCTTCCTCCACTGGCTTTGGTTGAGGATTAAGTTTGCATAAGTGCTAATTAGAATTTGATGGTTTGATTTGTTTTCAAATCCTAGTTACTAGAAACAAGATGCATTGTGTCTGCACCAAACTTACAAGTGTGAGATGTGTGAGATCAAATCAGTTCAAATCAGCCATGTGTTTGGCTGACATTGCATGAATCCCATGTGTGCTTGGATGTGACACAATGCTCCCTGTAGTGCCTCTTCTTATTGGGGGCCCCCAGAAGCTGCTTCTTGGTTGCACCAGGCCAGTGATCCATTCCATTGTCCTCCATAGAATGCTCTGCAGAAGTAACTTCCAGTTTTCAGATAGTTTCCTGTTTTCTTCTGCAAATAAGTACAGTGGTGCCTGACATAAATTCATTCCAGAGGCATGCTCTTTAAGTGAAACTCTCTTTAAGTGAAGCAGATTTTACCATAGGAAATAATGGAAACTCAGACAATTGGTTCCACAACCCCCAAAATATTCATATAAAAATATTAACTGGATGTAAAATGATGACAAAACACTGGAATTGAATTCAATATGCATGATCCTATGAAGTCTACTTAGGCTGCAATCCTAAAGACACTTTCCTGGGAGTAAACCCCATTGAACACAATGGGGCTTACTTCTGGGTAGACATGTTTAAGAGGCTGCAATCAAAGACACATTCCTGGGAGGCTAACCTGGGCTGCTGCTGGAAGTTTTAGGAGGTCGGTGGGGCCACTTGGGGGCAGTTAGGGGCAGCTGTCTCTGGCACCTCCAGGCAACTGCCCCCAAGTTGGGAGCAGTTAGAGGCAGCAGTGCTGGCCGGCAGCCCTTTTAAAGAGCCTCCATGCAGAGTGTCAGGGCTGTATAACATGCGTGCCCATAGCACGCTTGCTTGTTAAGTGAGGCAGAACGTTTTATGTGAAGCAAGATTTCTTGGAAAGTTTTGCTTTTTATGTGAAATGCTTGTTAAGCGAGGTACCACTGTAGTTGCTTCTGCTTGCTTCCATGGAGCATTCTATAGCCCTTGGAGACCAATACATTGTGTCACTGGCCTGGCATGAACTGGAATAAGTCATTGTAGTGCAACACTGAACATTGTGTTGCATCCCACTGCAGAGTATATGATGGGTCACTGCGCTAAAGACGTTTGTGAACACTGTATTAGGGCACAATCCTAACAGATTTAAGTTGACCTAATTCACCAAGGCTTATGTTTCCATGGTTGTATGGGTATGTCAGCGTATGTGTGTGTAGTGGCCTAACCCCCACCCCAGAAATGGGGCAGAAGTACTTTACAACACTTTTGTGACACCTCCAGATTAGCATAGGACTTAACTAAAATTTAGGATTTCAGCCTTTCCTGCTTTAGAGCACTAGTGTTTCCTCAGAGTCAATACCGGATACAGTATATAATATGGGAGATAATAAGTGCTGAATGCATTTGAATAAGAGTGAACTCTTGAAATATGCTCTCTCTCTCCCTCCCCACTCACACATACATGCACACCTAAAACATTATTGTACAATAAACATGGATAATTTATGGCAGTGACTTTCAATCTTTTTTATCTCATGGCATACTGAGAAATTTCTAAAACTGTCAAGGTACACCATCAGTTTTTTGATCAGTGACAAGGCATTTCATGCTACTATCAGGGAGTTTAAATCCCCCAAATACCCTACTGATAAATGTCCTACCCCAAACTCCCACAGCACACCTGTGGACTGTCCGCGGCACACCAGTGTGCCACAGCACAGTGGTTGAAAATTGATGATTTAAGGTATCTAGCAACAAAAACAAATTATGCAAATTCATGCTAAAATAGCATGCTAAAGGGGGGGGCGGAAATCATATTCTAATTTATCTTAGAAAGTCAAGCCTTTCCTTCAGTGTGGTTAGTAGTTTTTCAGCTTTTGGGGGTGGGTGGGGGTGGCTATATTAGTTTGAAAAATGCTGCAAAAGCTAGGAGTCTTCTTCAGATAGGACTGCAAGGTTAACTTTACTGTAATTAGCTCTGTATTGTCAAATGCATTGCATTTTCTATTTGTGATACTTAACCATTCAATAGAGTCCTGAAGAATAATGGTTAGTTATTATGGTTCTAGGTATGAATTAATAGGAAAAATTTCAAACCAGCAGTTGCTGACTGCTGACTGCTTGTATTTTTGTCAAGAATTTTTATTTGCCTTTCTAGTTCATGAGATAACACCTCTGTTTGCAGATATGGGTAGGATGTTTCATGCACCAGGTACAAGAGTCACTTTCCCGCCCTCTTCTCCCATATTGGAATGGCCTTCATAGTTGACCAAGAGGTGAAACAATGTCACACCCATTCCTTTATGAAGGAATATGTAAAAAATTTTGCTCAATAAATGCCAGGGAGCATTCTGAAATGGGGCAAGGCTTCATTCCTTTTGAGGAAGCTGGTGATGTTTTGGCTGTAACTGGATAATCCTGCCAGACAGCTTTTTACAAATTACTGATGTGCAGGTTTTATGTACTGCATGTGTCTCATCATGCTTAGAAATATTTTTATTAAGAATTTATTATTTATTATTATTATTATTTATTTATTAAGAATTTATTATTTCAACACAATTTCAAGATGTTAGATGCCACAATTGCCTAATATTGTCACACAGCCTTGCAAAGAAACCCACAAAAGCTGCTACTGCAGGAAAACATTTTTACCAGCCTATTTGCCCATGGTGTGATACATTGTGTTACATTTCTTGTGCAACAGTCAAGTAAAAAAAGAACCAAGTTATATTCCAGTTTGCAGAATCTTCCTAGCCTGCCATCTAGAGGAAATTTTAAGGACCAAACTACTTATAAAATGAAATGTGCAGTTTGGCAACTATAGAGAGACCTAGGCCTATATACAGAGCAGTGAAGATGACTTTCCATAAGATAACACTAGAGAGTGACGTAACTGCGTGGACCCATAACTGCTATGGATTTTGCCCCTAGTCATGATAGGTAAGATGCATAGGGACTTCTTTCTCTGCATAATCCCAATCCGGATTTGTGTTCCCACTCTGAGCTTCTTGTTTCTCATGAGGAAATAGCTGCATGTTGGGGTGAAGTCATCCAGACAGGGACTGAGGCAAGAAGAAAAAGTTAAATCCTTCTTCCCCATAAGTTGTGGTCCCAATCCCGAATTGTTCCTCTTGGTATCTGTTATCACCTCAAGAACCCAAGGAGCAAACTTTAAGTTTGAAGTAACACTTAGTTTGATCCTATCTTGTAATTGACAAGAATTTATATACTGTAGAAGCCTTTGTTAAGAATAAGTAGGCTACTGCACCTTGTAACTGAAGGTCAAACTAGACATGATAAATCAGCCATAAATATCATTTAGAATATATCTGTGCCCCCTTCATGTATAAACCAGTGATAGGATAAAATGTTGGTTTTCTGAATGAAATGGAGAACGTGGGTGAGGTGATCCAAATCCTGTTGATCTTTTCCTGTACTTCGCAGCTGCATTCTGTCACTTCCAGCAATTGTTTCCCCAGCCCTGTTCACTTTTGATAATTGAAACTGGGTCTGAAGTAATAGCATGGAGGGAAATAAGACAAATGAGATTAGAAGCAGGGCCCATGAGAGGGGGGATTGCAGCGGTAAATTTTACCTGAGCCCAAGGACCAAAAGGGAGATCAGGAGCCAAAGGAGGGGTTCCAAAAATTTCCTGGGAGCTTACACTTTCCTTTTTAGATGGTCCAGACCCTCTCAACTTGGTGCTCCAATTCATGTAAGAAACTGAAGCCTCAGAGTTCAGCAGTGGGACGGGGGGTTGCTTCATCTGTTGTTCTCCTCCATTTGTATCATGATTCCTTCCCTGGACTTGCCCCAGCCCCAGAGCAGCCCTCAAATCAGAGCAGCCAAAGATCCCTCATTGGCTTCTCATTGCCAAGGATGTAAATATTCATCTGGAGTTCCTGAGCTGATGCCCAATATTGTGGGGCAAATCAGGAAACAGACACATAGTTCAAACACAGCCACAGATACAGCCACAGGCAAATCTAGTGCCCATTTGATGCAGAAAACTGACTCAATCCAGACAACTTTCTAGAAAACAAGGAGTATTTTCTACTTTTGCCCTCTTCTGCAAAATCATAGCTATGTTGTGCCCCCCCACCCACCCAAAGTGCACCAGTACATATTCATGGTTAACGAGAACAGAACTGCAGATAATGACAGGTAGATGGCAATTCTGCCCCTTGCAGATAACTTGTTTACAGGTAGTGAAATTGCATATAAAGAGACCAGATTGTATTAGAAGCTTATTGTTCTTTATCCCTACTCTTAACTATAACATGAATTTTAGAAAGTAGGTGTGGGGGAAAAAAAGAACCAAACCTTTTATAGCCCAGTGAGTTGGAATAATTGCTGCTCCTGGGAGAAATATAATGCAGATGTAATGGACAATATTTTGTGGATTAATGCATGTATTAACGTCTTGGAACGTGCTGGAATCTCTAGCATGTTCACACTTCTGAAACAGCGGAGTCTACGCTGGCTTAGGCATGTCGTGAGAATGGCTGACGGTTGGATTCCAAAAGATCTTTTATATGGAGAATTAGTGCAGGGAAAGCACCCTAGAGGGAGACCACAACTGCAATACAAAGACATCTGCAGGAGGGATCTAAAGGCCTTGGAAATGGACATCAACAGCTGGGAAACCTTGACCTCCGATCGTTCAGCGTTGAGGCAAAAGACCCAGCATGGTCTTCTCCAACTGGAAGAGACACTTGTTCGGCAGGCTGAAGCAAAGGGGCAGACCTGAAAGCAGCGAAACCTGGGGCCTGGGCAGGGGACAGAATTTATTTGTCCTCAGTGTGGAAGGGATTGCCACTCTCAAATTGGCCTTTTTAGCCACACTAGCTGTTGTTTCAGGACCTCCAATCAGAGCACGATACCATAGTCTTTCGAGACTGAAGGATGCCAATGATGATGAATGCTACATAACCGAAGGAAATATGTAATTGATTTTAGTAGCTCTGGTGACTAGTATCAATAATAGTATCCAGTGACTTTGCTTTGTAATCATAGAGTTGGAAGGGACACAGTGGATCATCTAGTCCAACTCCCTGCCTGTAGCAGGAAATCCTCATCTTGTGGGGACCTGGGTCTTGAACCCTGGCCTGCTGGTTAACAGGCACTGTGTCTTAACTACTTGTGCCACCAGATTCTGTAAAACTCATTTTATGAACTTCCTGACAACTCACTAGGTTCATTAAAACATTGCAATAGACCCTAACCATGACTGCTAGCTTATACTTGTATTATAGCATTTTTTCAGTATTTTTTGTTTTGTGCAAACCATATGATGACAAAGTCTCTGATGCTAGTAGGTGTAATATTTTTAATTATGTCAGAACTACTTGTCCAGTGTGTAATGTTTAGTTCCTTGAAAGAGTACAGTCTATTTTAAGCAGATATTCCCTATTCAAATTACTTTGGTGTTTGGTATTTCAGACAAATGATTCTTGAATGTTTCAGTATGAATAATCATATAGGGGTGTGGTTGATACAATACCAGTGAAGGAAATATTTAACTGGGGAAATGAAAAGCCACTTTTCAGTTGCACCCCACCCTGTTCATATTGAAACCATTTGTTTTCCTTTTCCTCCTTCCTGTTTTAAAGAAAACACTATATTTTGATTGATGTTAGGATTCAGTTATATAACCATGTGACTGTACACCAGCCTCATAGGACTATATATATATATATATGTATGTGTGTGTGTGTGTGTATATATATATATATGTTTATATATATAAACATAAGAAACAGCTTTGTGAGCTGTGGGTGGTGCAAGCAGTTAAGGCGCTGTGCTTGTTAACCAGCAGGCCCCAGAAGACAGGGTGAGCTCCTGTCCTTAGCCCAGCTCTGCAACGCCAGCTGGATCCAATCGTATTGGCTCTGCCTTTCCATTGGACTAATTCAGTGGCGTGGAGAGGCGGGATTTGCTGCTTGGGTAACAGCCTATCCTCCATAACAATCCCAGGCTTTCGTGCTTTGCATGCAGCGCATGCAGCGCCGAGCATGATACCATAGTCTTCCAAGACTGACAGAGGCCTGCTTTTAAGAAACAGCTTTATTCAAATATTCACATCAGTTCCTCTTCTGTCATCCTGTCTTTTTACCCTGTCTCAGTATTGTGGTTGTGTGTTTTAAAGATGTTAGAATTTCTCTGAAAACTCAGGATTTCTGCAGTGCCAGATTAGGACTTAAAGCTGCTTTCTAGGCACTTGTATTATCTGCAGAATTTTAGTTGATGTATGTGAATAATTCCCTTATACAGTGGCGCCTCACTTAAAGAGCTTAATTCGTTCCAGAGGCATGCTCTTTAAGTGAAGCAGATTTTCCCATAGGAAATAGTGGAAACTCAGATGATTGGTTCCACAACCCAAAAAAATTCATATTAAAATATTAACTGTTTATAAAAATGATTACAAACACTGCAATATAACACTGTACAGAGCACTGTAATATACAGTAACACAATAAAGAAAATACTGCAATAAAGAAAATACTGTACCGTTCTGAACTATACTGACCTTTGAAAACTTTCATGGCTGGTGTGAGGGGATGACTGGCTGCAATCCTAAAGACACTTTTCTGGGAGTAAGACTCTTTGGACACAATGTGGCTTACATCTGAGTAGACATGGTTAGGATTGTGCTCTTTCACAATCACTAATGGAATCACTGCTATCCATTGGCTCAATGGAATCTATTGTCTTTTTGTGCAACTTCAACATTCCCAAGCTGCTGACGGGGAGCAGCACTAGAACATTGATAAGGCACACCTTCCACGCTGCCACACACAGATCCCACATACAGACCTGACTCAGGCTGCTCCCCCTGGACGTCCTATGAGTTCCCTGGCAATGGAAGCCTATTCCAAACTTTGCCCAGGGCCCCACTCAGTGGTGGGCACTGACTGGTTTGGGCCAGATCGCCCGAACTGGTTGTTAACTCTGCCCCCCCCACTACCGATCCGGTAGCCACTGGGGGGGCAGAAAACCAGCCGTACCAGTTTGGCCAGCCGCAGTGCGCCTGTGCCAACCTTAGCACACGTGCAGTGCGCTGGGGTTGGGGCCTGCCCCTTGCCCACCCACCTGCACCTGCAGCGCGCTGGGGTGAGTGGTGTGCCCTCCCTGGCCCCACCCCTGACTCTCCCCCACCCTGCTCCTGACCCTCCCCGCCCCTGACTCTGGCTCCGCCCCCTGACCCTGGCCAATTTCTGAGAAAATTTTGTTCTTTATACAAAACGCTCTTTATTCAAGACGCTCTTTATTGAAGGTACCACTGTAGCTGAAATCCTAAAGGCACATTTTGAAAGTAACAAAGCTATTCTCAATTAAGTTCTAAAAGATGAAGAAAAGTACTCAGTGTTAGTGAATGTTGACTGCTGTATGTTTTCTAAAAGTTTTTGAAATAATAGTTACAGAGTAGTTTGTACAAAGAATTGCTCCATTGGTTAACATTTATACCATGTTCAGGATGAATAGCAGTCAAGTGATGAAGATCATGCAATATGGTATCTACTTTTGCAGGGGATAAATGTGTATTTATGTTTATATAGCAGATATACAGTGTTCACAATGGATTGTCAACGGAGAACTTTTCACATGGTGTAGTGTACGGTGTGGTGCACAGATCTGATGATAATCATAACAAAGAAATGGTAGTTTATGGATGGTCAACAAACCAGCTGAGAAAAGAAATGAAATACATCAGAGACGTGAGTTATGCTTTTATCTACATTTTTAAATAAATGGTAGAACTCTTATCAGCAAATCCAACTATGTAAAAAAGCTTGCTATATGTCCCTTCCTTTCTCTTGCCATCTGCCTTCAAAGGTTGCCATAATTTTCTTCATTTTCCCTGACTTTTTTTCTTCCTGCCCATAGTTTCTATCATGAGACTTATGAAATATCAATAAATTTATTTAATAAGTTTTATGAAATTTTTGCCATTTGAATAAGGACACAATCCAGAGCAAATTCAGCCTGCTCTGACCTAACTGCACTCTCCTAACTATTCTGTATCCAGAGCAGAAAGTTATGCTGAATCCAGAGAGGAAGCCTGGGCTGCCCTAACTGCTCCAGAGCATGCTAAGTAATTGACACATGGGGAAGACTTGCTCCTGAGGAGACACCCTCAGATCACACTGAACAAGGAACAGCTGTGGTGCCTATAGTGGTGACATGACTCTGCACATCATCTGGTGCGGAAGTCTGTGCGTCATCCCTGGGATGCGCGCCCCCCCCCCCACCTGGACTGCACAGTCACCAAAGTTGGTGCCTGCGCAGTTGTTTCTGAAGCCAACTGGCTTCAGAAAGAGTACTGTGCAGGCACCATCTCTGACACCTGCGCAGTACTTTTCTGAAGCCTTTTGGCTTCGGGGGAGACTGTGCAGGCGTCAGAGTTGGTGCCTGTGCAGTATTCTTTCTGAAGCCATTCGGCTGCCGCTCCGTCTCCTGAGTGAGGCCGAATGGCTGTGCAGAGGCGCGGGCTTTCTCTGCTCTAAGGAAGTCTCCTCTGAAGCTGTTCGGCATGCTCAGTGTGTTTCTGCGCAGTGCACCTCAGATGGCCGTTCAGGCCAGCTCCTCAGACAAGTGGCAGCTTCTGGCTGCTGCTCTGCCTTGGAGCAGGCCTGAATGGGGGTGCTGACGCCCGGGGCCTGCCAAAGGACAGTCAAACTCCTCTGGCACATCACCCCATACGGAGCGCATCACCCAATGCAGCCCACACCAGCCGCACCAGTCTGGTGACGCCACTGGGTGCCTGCCTTATAAGGAGTCCCTGATGAGATGCCAGTACATTCTACAGTGAATACAAGGGGCTTCTTGGAGTGGCCTGCTGTATCCTGAGGTTTGTGGGCAGCCGGAGTTTGTTCCATATCCTGAGGTTGAGAGGCAGGGGTTGCACCTAGGATGGCCAAGAACTCAGATTTTTGGTCAACACTGCCATTCTTACTCGGGCCTTATCATGGACCCCTATGGGTCTACTCATTACTATACCTGCTCCTGAGGTGGTATAACTCTGAGGGCTGTGGGTATAACTCTGAGGGTATAACTCTGAGGGCATTTCTGCCTTGGAAACAGGATTCAGAGTAACTGCTTGGATTCAGAGTAACTGCTCTGCCCTAGGCAATGCTAAACATGCCCTCAACTTGCCTCTCCTGAGCTGCTTAGGCTGCCCCAGTTAGGGCAGAGCAGGTCCACCTCTCTTAGGGCACCCTATGTTGCCTTGCTCTGCCCTAAGCCTCTTCCAGAATAACTGTCCTGGAGCATCTTGCAGTTGCTCCAACCTAGTGTTAGATAGGGCAACCTAAGGGCTCTTATGTGGACAGATTAGTTGCTCTGGATTGTCCTGTTAGTTGGAAGAGGTTTCATTTATTTTAATGGTCCTGGATTGCAACCTTTGTTCTATGTCTTAAGTATTTTTCAGTATTCTGTATGAGAAAAATCTCCATATAAGATAAATTACATTATTGTACAAATAATTCGGATGTGCCCTAATTTTTTCAAGGTACAATATTTAATAGAAGTATTGAGTTTTATTATTACTAAATGCATTAATATTTTTGAACTAGAAACTACATAGCCTTGGAAAACATATTACCTACACTGATTGTTTTCTATTCTCAGGTGAGGTTAACATTGGAAAAAGTTAGAAGGAAAATGTATGGAGAATATGATGAAATGAAACGCAGAATCCAAGAGCTTACCAAGGAATTGGCAGTAAGTTTCTGTGTACCTTTAAAGATGGTAGAAATAAGGAAGTGAATTATTTATAAACTCTGAAGATTTTAATGGTCTACCTTCAGTCTCATCAGCTTAGTTTGGAAACACAGATACCGTAAACAGATTAGCAGGGGTTCTCAAATTTGTTCTCAAATCAGATTAGCAGAAGTTATATGAGGAGGAAACGGGGAAAAAAAACAGCAAGCAATCCTCAGAATTGTGCCACTGCAGGGGGAGGAGGGATTTTTAAAAACATAACTTACCTACTGCCTGGGTCTAGAGGGTGCAGGGAGCACCATGGCTCCCTGCAGATTGTAAAAGTTGCAGTTGTGACCCATTTCCAGGTTGCAATTGAGAGTTTGTAAGTGGATTGCAATATCAACTTAGAATTTGACAAGCTCTGAGGACCCCTGCAGAGTGCTCCATGAGGCTTGCTTCACCCCCTTAGACACCAGCAGATCATATCCCAATGCAATCTAGTCAATCATATCCCAATGCCCCCATCCTATTTTTGGTTATGGGGCTGGAATAAAATACTGAAGCTGCTGTGAACATATTCTTGACACTCTCTTCTTCTACTTCTGGTGGTACTTATTAAAACCATCTATCTAGCTCATGAAAGTCACTCTCTTCTTCTGCTTCTGGTGGTACTTATTAAAACCATCCATCTAGCTCATGATAACCCTCTCCCACTGTGGCATATTGAGGGAAGAACTGTGATGGCTAATTTAGCCACTGTGATTTTGACAGTGGTATGCAGTAATGGAATTGGGTTATCTCAGACACCATCTAAGCTTCAACTCAGCCTGGTCTCACTGGTGCAAAGAGATTGTTCTGTTGTGCTTGGGATTGTGGCATTGGCATATGAGTTGTTATCGCATAAAACAGTGGTGGGGAAAAAACTGATATTGTTTTTCCTTACAGTGTGTTTGGAAAAAAGGTTGGTTGAATCCTAAGCAAATCTTATTTATTCATTTTTGCATGTGTGGAGATGTCCGCCTGTATCCACAAAACCCATTGCTTTTATAATTTGTTCACAACCCTCCCCCAGTTGCACTCCTGATTCCCCTTTCTTCATTTGGAAAATGCAGCTCTTTTACTTTGATGCAGAATGCTATGAAAATGAAAGTCAGCACGAAGATAATTGGACATGGAACTGCTAGACTAATACTATAATAGGTGACAGAAAGAACTTAACAGGAAGTAGAGTCTAGCATTCTCTGTATGTTTCGTCTGCTGTCCTCTCTCATAATGTGCCCTCTCTGTTGCCACCTATATTGCATCAGCTCTAGCAATTCATGTTAGTCTATAGTTCTCTGCGCTTGCTTTCATTTTCACAGTGGTCTATTGCAAAGCAAATAAGCTTCATTTTGCAAAGCTTTGGCAAATGAAGAGGGTTGAGTCATAAGCACGATGAGAGGATTTGAGTTGGGTTTGCTCTGCTATTTGAGGTTTCTGGTACCTGCTTAAATAAGAACCTATCCCCACTGGATTTAGGGGAATGCCTGTATTTCCACACCTGTCTACAGCTATCACAATTTTCTACATGAATATGTGGCTTCAAAGAAAGGCTAATTCTTCTTGTTTATAACTTCTCCTGCTTTATATCTTGTTTAATTTTCTCCAGATTTCAAGTGCACAGCAAGAATCATTGGAAAATCACACGCAAGTGACCTCTGCAGCTTTGGAAAGCTTTAGTGAAATGAACAATTCCTTGACTTCAACCTCACTTGAGTTGCAGGTAAACTGTTGATAGGATTGTTGCAATAGATTCCTGGTTTGTTAGCAAACACCATCATTCTTTCGCTATTTGTTTAATGTAAGGATAGGGCAAAACGACAACAGTCTTTGCTCCCAAATATTCAATAGCCAGTGGAAGAAAAGATTGTGAAAACAAATTCCAGTTAATAGAGTAGCATTTTTCTTCTATTGTCACAGAAGGTTCTGCTTATGGAAAAAAGGAATGTGGCACTAATCAGTTCTCTATTCACTATGAATATTATAGACCAATAATAACATTATAATATTATATTATTATATATTTGGAAGTCAGAGTGCTGCATTTCATATTTCATCATTTATAGGAAGAAAAATGTGGGTCACACCTTGTTGAATTCGTAGAGAGCTATACTTTTCTACAACCTTAATCCCTTTAATAATAAATATTAATTTATTGTGTTGCCAAAATAGCCAAATACAAGGAAGCCAATCTTTTATTGCTTATGAGCTCACAACTGAGTAGCAGATCCTATCCAGAAAGCTTTCCATCTTTTTGTCCTAGATGGATCTAATTTATTTCACACATTTACCAAGTCTGATTCTTAAGGTTTTTCAGATGCATGTTGCCTAAATAGGAGAATTTAGATATGAGCCTTCCATGTGGCCCTTATTCAGGAGTGTGTGAAAGAAATAATCTCCTTGGAAATTGATTCACTTTCTTATCAATTTCTCAGGCAATTGTGAATTAATTTTGTATTTCATTGGATATATTTACAGAAAACTTTAGTTGATGTTACATTGGAGAACACAGTTGTACGAGATCAGATCAGGAATCTAAAACAGACCCATGAGCAGTCTATGGAAAAGCTGAAGGAGCGGGAAAAGCAGCTGCAAACAGCTAAAGTTGAAAATGAATTACTGAAACTCAAGGTAAGCTGTAATTTGATGGTCATAGAGGATCACCCTGCTGGTGATATTGGGGGAAAAGAAAAATGGCTGTCCCTGTTTATGAATATAATAAGATATCATTCCAAAAAAACAGCTTAGAACAGCCATGTACCTAGCATGTGATATTATTATTATTATTATTATTATTATTATTATTATTATTATTATTATTATTATTATTATTATTATCCACAAATACACAGCGAACAATTTTGTGCTGGTTTCATTCACATCACCAGTCGGACCCTTCCCAAGAGTCTAGGACTGTGATGTAGCAGTGTATAATTCGTGCTGATCCCAGAAGAGCGGCTTTCTGCAGTTGGCAGAGTGATATTTTGTCAATGCCAATAGTTTTCAGGTGCCTGCCAAGGTCTTTGGGCACTGCACCCAGTGTGCCAATTACCACTGGAACCACCTGCACTGGCTTACACCAGATACGCTGTCATTCGATTCTTAGGTCTAGGTAGCAGGAGATCTTTTCCAGTTGTTTCTCCTCAATTCTGCTGTCACCTGGTAAGGTGATGTCAACAAGCCACACCTTACTGCTTTCTATGATTGTGATATCTGGAGTATTGTGTTCCAAGACCTTGTCTGTCTGTATCCTGTATTATTATTATTATTATTATTATTATTATTATTATTATTATTATTATTATTATTATTATTATTATTATTATTATTAACTTGACATGGAATTCAAGTACAGGATTTCTCATTAAATAAAACTGATCACAGAGATTTCTCTATCCCTCATCTTATTTTTTTTATGGAAATATCAATAAAACTGGGTAAAAATAGTAAATGGGATTTTAAATTACTTGGATTATTGATGGTACTTTTCCTGTTTTAATTGCCAGTGTCTTAGATGACAAAAGGCTGCAATCCTAATCTCCACTTAGGCTGGCCTAAACCCCGGCACAAGGCCTGGGCTTGCCTGGGGCTGTCACAAAAGTCCTGAAAAGGCACTTTTGCACCACTCTTGGGGGAGGGTTAGATCAGTTCACAGACATGCACTTGCCTCCATACATCATCAAGAGAATGGGAGGACCAATGAGTTGTGCCAGCCTAGGTTAGGATTGTACCCTAAGGCCTAAATCCTAACCAACTTTCCAGCACTGACATAGCTGTGCCAGTGGGCACAGCAGCTGGGGAGGGGGGGAGCAGTAATGGAGGCCTTCTCACTGTAAGTGAATTTTTGTTCCCTGTTGGGGTTGCCCAGCACTTCCTGGCCCTGACTCCCCATGCCCTGATCCAAACTCACCTTCCCCGAGGAGACCACAGACACTGGGAAACAACTAGGCTGCTTGCAACCCTCCTCTTTAACTTCTCCCCCTTTCTATTCCCTGCCCTTTTAAAAGGGTTGAACTACATTTTTGAGTTTGATAAATCATATCCCAAATTGGGTAGGGAGGGAGATACAGTGTAATACACTAGGAAATTCTTCTCTGTAAGAACCATTTAAATAAATGGTAGCTGGTCTAGAGCATTATATTGTTTGCTCATCTGCTTTTCCTTTCAGTGAGATGTGTTTGCTAGATTATGCCCTTCTGTAATTAGTGGAAGACAGACATGCCATTTGGACTTCTTTTGTGTGAAGCACAAAAATGTTCTATGTCAACTCTGTTTTTGCCATGTACTGGCATAATCTTTTTTTGTTTGGCCAATATATTTATATTTTCTTTCTTGATGATCTCTCATTTGGCTGTGAAAAATTGTCCCCAATTCTTTTACAGGTGGAATGTTCACAACAAGCTAATGCAGAAGTAATGAGAGAAATGACAAAAAAACTGTATAGTCAATATGAAGAAAAACTGCAAGAAGAGGAACAGAAGCATAAAATTGAAAAAGAAACCCTATTGGTATGTGGAAAGCTGTATTTGTGTGCATGCAGATAAAATGGGACATGGATTTATTCCTGAAAGCAGTTAAAATCTCAGTATGTAGAGTGTGACTTTCAATATGATCATATCTGGGCCTGGTGCAAGGGTTCTCCTCCCCCACTGAGCCAATCTGGAAGGGGGAAGCATCCTGAAATGACTTTTAGAGCATCCTCAACCTGGAACAGCTCAGAGGGTGATGAGATCCCTTGCACTGAGCCATTCCAGGATGCTTCCCCGTCCTGAAATAGCTCAGAGCAGAGGAGGTCCCTTGCACACTGTGGGGAGGATGCCTGCAAAACCTACTGTTTCGCCCCTTCTGACTTCAGCCTGTACTTGGGGCCCGGTGCCCCCCAGTCTAGCTTTTAGTGGCTTATGGCACTTTGCAACATCCTCAGGCTACCACAGGACTTATGCCAGGACTTATGCCAGCCTAACAGAAGGCTAGGATTGCAGCCTTAGTTTATGTTTGTAACATATTCTAGTGTAGTGGACACTGAACATATCAAGTTTCCCATTTTAAAACTGACTGCTAACCATTGCTGAGGATGTGAGATAATGTTGAAAAATCAGCTCTGGAGAACCGGATGAGAAGATATATTTAACCAAAAGTTAGTTAATGGAAATACAGTAGAATTCAGTTAAGTCTTCAGTCTTTATACACTTTGAAGTGGGTCTCTTTGATTTTAATCCTACCGTTTTTCCACGTAGCTCAGGTATCTTCATGGTTGCTCTATTTGATCCTAATTATCTTTTATCCTCACCCAGAAAACAACAGCCTTGTGAAATAGGTTAGGTAGCAGGAAAGCCCTATGAGTTTCATGTCTGAGCAAGGATTTGAAACTTTGTAATCTAAATTTAGCACTGCACCACATTGGTTCTTCAGTTCTAGGAGGTCAATTGCAATGAAAGAGTGAGTTCATTGTAGTTATGGCTTTACATGAAGAAAATAGTTCCTCCAATCACTAAGGAGTATTCATTTAAATGCAGAATTAAGTCTGGCACTTTCGGCTAAGGAAAGAAGCCAACATTGTAATTTGGGAATAGAGACTTCAAGAATGAGAATAGAGAGTTGGCAAGTCAGTCAGAAGCAACATTTAGGCTGCAATCTTATGTCCATTTTCCTGCAAGTAAGCCCCACTAAATATAATGGGACTTACTTCGGAACAGACGTGCATAGGATAGTACTGTTGGTGGATCTATTCAGGAATATGGCTCTTTGTTCAACATTTGATATAGCCTCATATAAATATTTTTTATTTTAAGAGTGAAACAAATAGACTACTTATAGCTATTGAGGAAGCAAATAAAAAGATGCAACTTACTGAAATGAGTTTACAAGAAAAAGACCAGAGAATTGGTGAATTGGATCGGTTCATTCAGCGCATGGAGCAGGTTGGTATGCACATGGAAGCCAGTCTTTTAATATACAGTAAATGTTTAAAAATTAGAATAGACTTGCAGCACACTCTTGATATTATAAAATGGTGAACAAGCACTGTTGTTTTTATAAGCATACTAGAGAATTGTACCCCATCCCTCCATTGCGCACTACCCTCGATGGTGCATCAACCCCATGTGCAGCATCATCCCCCATCCGCAGCATCACTCCCCGTTTGCAACATTCCCCCATGTGCATCAACCCCTATGCGCAACTTCGCCCATGTGCATAAACTCCCTTGCACAACATCCCCCATGTGCATAAACCCCCATGTGCATCAACCCCCCCATGCACATCAACCCCTTAGGGGCATCATCCTCCCATTTGCAGCAACCCCCTATGTGCATCATCCCCCCATGCACATCATCCCCCAGGCACATCATTCCCCCAGGCACATCAGCCCCTCCCATGTACAATACCCCCCTCAAAATGGTGACACCCCTATCTGGCAGGTTTAGGATTTGCGGCTGGGTATTGATTATTCTTCAGTGTTGAGTATAGGCCACAAATATGTTTCACCCCAGTTAGTATTATCTGATCTCATCTTGTCTACAGTTTTTGGCTACTGAGCTGAAACAGAGAATGTTTTTAAAAATAATATGCTGAAAAGAGCAAACCTGCTGCCTGCATATCTCATGTGGCATTAATAGTTGCAGATTCCACCTCATTTCCCATGTCTTGCCTGCCCTGCCCCTCCCTTTTCATGGACTTTGCCCAGTGAAAGACGTGCTAACAAATTGTGAATTTCTGGATGTGATTAATATATTATGTTGAATTTAATGTGTACCAGTAAATCTGAAGCAGACTTCTGCCCCCTCTCCCTGCCCAGGACTAAACATGTTCGTTTGGTACCAGGCATACAGTGATCATCCCTATGTCAAATTTACATCATGTCTGCTGAGCTGCCTGTCATGATTTGAATGATATATATAATATATGGAAGATATATATTGAATTATATTTTAAAATAAACCTTTGGTGACATGTGATAGTATATGTTTTCAACCAACCAGTATCCACTTATCAACTAAATCTGCAATCCTGAGAGCACATTGACTCATTGAAGTCAATGGAATTTACTTCTGAGTAGACACATATAGGATTGTACTACAAATAACCTATATATACACAAATTCATTCTGATATATTATGGTTTTTCCTGATAACATAACCTAAGAACACAATGGGGCTTACTTCTGAGTAGACATGACTAGGATTGTGCTCATTGTATCCTGTCTAGTACAAGACTTCATTTCTCACTAACAGGTGTTTTATCAAAGCTTCCATTGTCACAAAATTATCAGAAATAAGTGATTTAAGAAATGTTGAATGGAGCACTTGTTTTTAATACTGTACAGTTAAATATGTGATATAGAGACTAGTTCCCTCTCAACAAAATCTACATCCACTATCTTCTTTTGGAAAACGTTTATATTTACCCTATAGCATATTAGAGGGTAAGACATTGCAATGAGCTAACATAAATGCCCATTTTTCTTGGGAAGAGTGGAGAAAGAAAAGTTAACTAGGGGTGCAATCCAAAGTAACTAAGGTGAGTCCTTCTCTGGTGTAAGAACAATTTGCTCTGGGTTGCAATATGAATTTCCCATAGGTTTTCACTCTTACGTGCACCCGTAGTTACTCTGGATTGTAGGGTCGGTCTGTTAATACAATTTACCCTAATATGGTAGTGCAATGGATAGCAAGTTCTACCAGCCATAGTTTCTTATGTATCAGTGTCTATAAGTCTAGTTATTAGTAATCTGATACATTTTGCAGAATCTGGAACAGGTGAAGCATGATGAGTCCCTTGGATCTTTGGGAGTGCAGACAAAAACAATTAACCCTTTACCTCTGCTTCTGCTAACCCACGTGTGCCAAAATTATTGTTTGAAGAAATTTTAGCTGGTGAGATGAAGGTGATCCAATGAGTCACAACTCAGATGAGTTGTGACTCATCTGACTCAAATATGAGTCAAGACTCAGGGGGACTCAACTGTTTTTCAGAACTTTTTGAATCATGAAGTAACAAGTCAGTAAATTGTTGTGAGAATGGTAGAAACCTGGCCTTTTATATCCAAAGATCCATGATCTCCAAAAATATTCTAATTTTAAGCCTATTTTGAACTTTAACATATTAAAAGGCAAGAAAATTTTTTCCCCATCCAGGAACGTCATCAACTACAAAAACAACTGAAAGAATATGAAATACAGGAAGCGAAGCTTTGCAGCCAATCAGTCACACAAAGGTGAGGTTCTTCTTCTTTCTAGGAGTCCTGGAGCTGATAAGCTGTTCCCAATACAAGTTGATGATTAACTTTAGATGAATGTTCTGTCAAGAAGTTCTAGTTATTCATCTGCAATAGAAATTCAAGAAATTGCCCCGTGTTCGACAGAGACAGTATCTGTATAGGCAAGGGACCCTGAGAAGAATTAATTATCTCTTAGATTTAAATAACAAAATTCACTTCATATTTAATCTGTTACACATTGTCCATTATTTCATATGTAGTTTCTTTGCTTTCTCCTGTGTTTTTCCTGCTTTTTTGGGTTCTACCATATTTACTCAAATCTAATGCACACCTTTTCCAGCAGAATTTAGTCTCCAAAAGCAGGGTGCTTTGGTTTGAGTAAATATGATAGTTCCCCAAAAAGCAGTTCGCACCTTAGTTTCTAGTAAGTATTTTGATTATAATTATAGATCAGTGTTTAGTTTAACAGTTTATTGGAATAAAAATGTAACATGAAGGGCGCAATCCTAACAAATTTAGTCCGACCTAATTCACATGGTGTATCTTTGTGTGGTGGTGTGGGGAGGTTGGCAAATATCTGTGCACAGGCCTAACTACTCCCCCTCCACAAGTGACACCCCCAAGTCAGCACAGTTCTTATGCCAGCCTAGGTAGAGGTTAGGAATGCAGCCAAACTTATTGTTTGTATAAAGTAGTGCAAGTAATATAAATCCATTGTCATATTATTGTCATATAACTCATTGTTGTATGAATTAAAATTAAATTTTGCATCTGCATTGCAGATGAGCATTAAAATAATCAGTAAACATTATAAAAACTCAAGCCTTTAAAAATCGCACTGTGCATTAGATTCAATGGTGCAACAGATTCAAGTGAATGTGGGTAAATATACATGACAATCCAGAGTAACTATGGGAGCACGTAAGAGACTTTATGTGTACCCATAGTTTATTTATTTATTTTATTTATTTAATCAATTTATATCCCGCCTTTCCTCCCTCGTAAGGGGGAGCCCAAGGCGGCTGACATTAAGGAATAAAACATCATTAAAAAATAGCACATAAAGATTAAAACACCATTAAAATATAATTAAAATACAATTAAATTAAATGAAAAGAAGCAGATTAAAAATATTTGTTAAAAACAGTAAAAAACAATAAAAACAACTGTCCCCCCACCTCTGCCCCATTTAAAATGCTTTTTTAAAATAGGAGGTTTTAAGTCTCTGCCTGAAGCTCTGTATTGAGGGAGCTTTTCTCAGTTCAAAGGGGAGGGAGTTCCAAAGCCGGGGTGCCACCACCGAGAAGGCCCTATCTCTGGCCACCACACCTCTCACATCTCTAAGTGGCGGCACAGTCAGTAGGGCCCCCTCAGATGACCTTAGGTGATGGGTCGGATTGTACAGAATAAGGTGGTCCCTCAGATACCCTGGACCCAAGCCGTTTGGGGCTTTAAAGGTCAGGACCAGCACTTTGAATTCAGCCCGGAAACGAATGAGCAGCCAGTGTAGTCGCTGAAGCAGTGGCCCGACAGAGTCGAACCAACAAGCCCCAGCAACCACACGGGCCTCCGCATTCTGGACTAATTGCAGCTTCTGGACCATCTTCAGAGGCAGCCCCACGTAGAGTTACAATAATCTAGTCTCGATGTCACTAGGGCATGGGTCACCATGGCCAGATCTGAGAGACTCAGGTATGGTTGCAGCTGGCGGATCAGCCGAAGCTGAGCAAAGGCTCCCTTGGCCACAGCTGCCACCTGGGACTCCAGGAGCAGCTGCGAATCCAGGAGAACCCCCAAGCTGCGAACCTGCTCCTTCAGAGGGAGTGCAACCCCATCCCGAACAGGATGATATTCCAATACCCGAGTCAAGGACTTCCGGACCAGGAGAACCTCTGTCTTATCAGGATTTAATCTCAGCTTGTTCACCCTCATCCAGTCCCCCACTGCCTCCAGACAACGATTCAGGACTTCAACTGCCTCCTTGGACTCAGGAGGAAAGGAGAGATAGAGCTGGGTGTCATCGGCGTACTGATGACACCTCACTCCATACCTCTGGATGACCTCTCCCAGCGGCTTCATGTAGATGCTGAAAAGCATGGGGGATAGAATGGAACCTTGTGGCACTCTGCACCGAAGAGGCCAGGGTGCCGAGCAAGCATCCCCCAGCACCACCTTCTGGGACCGGTCAGCCAGGAAGGAGCGGAACCACTGCAAAACAGTGCCTCCAATCCCCAACCCGGCCAGTCGACCCAGAAGGACACCATAGTCGATGGTGTCGAAGGCCGCTGAGAGGTCCAGCAGGACCAACAGGGACGCACTCCCCCTGTCCATTCCCCGGCGTAGGTCATCCACCAAGGCGACCAAGGCAGTCTCTGTCCCAAACCCCGGTCTGAAACCAGATTGGAAGGGATCCAGATAATCAGCTTCATCCAGGACCCTCTGAAGCTGGAACGCCACTACCCGCTCGACCACTTTGCCCAGAAATGGGATATTTGAGACTGGCCGATAGTTGTTTAGGTTTTTAGGGTCCAGGGAGGGTTTCTTCAGGAGGGGCGAACCACCGCCTGCTTTAATGCAGAAGGCAACACCCCCTCCCTCAGAGAAGAGTTCACCACCCTCCCTGTCCATTCGGCCAGTCCATCCCGGGCCGGTCTGATAAGCCAAGCTGGGCAAGAGTCCAGCGGGCATGCAGATGGTCTCACACTACAGAGAATCCTGTCCACATCCTCAGGTTCTACAAGCTGAAAAGATATTTCTTTTCTTCCAGGAAGACATATCTCAGCATGATCTTCCTTTAATCTTCCTTATGTTTCTCCTTCATTTTCCCCAGAAGTTGCGCTCCCACATGCTATTAACTTCATGAAAGCTACTGCACATATTCAAAACTAAAAAAATGTATTCACATGAATATAATGTGTCACTGAATCTAAAGCACATCCCAGTTTTTAAAAGGCTTGAGATAAAAATAAGTTTATGTTGTGATTTTTTCTTAATTGCACTACTTTATACAACAATATTGTATTCCAATATTGTTTCCAACAATGTTGGAAACAATGGATTTATGTTACATTTTTATTATAATATAGTAAACTGTTAAACTAAATCTGACCTACACTTGTAATCAAAATGCTGTATTTACTCAAATCTAATGTACCATTGAATCTAATGAGCACCTGGATTTTGGAGATGAAATTTGGCTGGAAAAAGTTAGCATTAGATTTGAGTAAATATGGTGTGTTCAAGTCAGAGTCTTTCTAAGGTTGTGGTCAGATGTAAAAGAAATTATATTTAGGTAGGCAGGTATTTATACAGTGGAATAGCAGGCAGAATCACCTGTACAATGTAGACCTTTGTTTTCCCTTTATTGTTTGTTTGCTGAGCATGTATAATAGAATTTGCACAAGCAAGGCTCACCTATGTGGGCTGACTATACTGTTAAATTTGTCATTTAATGAATTTAGATTATTGGTTTTTGGCTGACTTGGGCTGCAATCCTAAAGACACTTTCCTGGGAGTAAGACCCATTGAACACAATTGGGCTTACCATTGAGTAGACATGGTTAGGATTGTGCTATTGTGCTATTAGGAGCTCCGAGGAAAGTGTCTTTAGGATTGCAGCCTTAAAAATGAGTAAGGCTGCAAACCTAAAGACTCTTTCCTGGGAGTAAGACCTATTGTATTGTGTTACTTTTGAGTAGACATGGTTAGGATTGTGCTCTCAATTATAGATAAATGTAACCTTTTCCATGTATGTCTGCCACTGATAAATCTCTTAGGCTGCAATCTTATCCACACTTTCCTGGAAGTAAGCTCCATTGGATATAATGGGTCTTACTTCTAAGTAGGCAAGTATAGGATTCGATTCTCTGGCAATTTGGAATGAAGCTTGAGAATGAGATGGCTAAGGTCATACTAATACATTATCATCCGTTTATTTCAGGTCACACAACATGGAGGAGGTTACAGCTGGTCTACGAGAACGAATCAAACACTTGGATGATATGGTCCTTTGCCAGCAGAAGAAAGTGAAGCATATGGTTGAGGAGGTGAGTTTTAGCTAATATGGATACTGTTATTGTTATTATTTTGCTTTAAATAATATCCTTGCATGGAGTTTCTCTTAGGGAAGGTTGGAAATTCATTGTCAAGATTTTTTAAGATATCATTTAAGACTTGTATTTTAACATTTTATTCAAATCACATTTTGAATCATAAATGCTTTTGGTGAACTTGTGATGGCAAGATTGTGAAATGCTTTCAAATCAAGAGGAAAATAATGAATTCCCAAAACTCAAGTTTTCTAAATATAGTGCCAGGGTTTTTGGTGAGTGTAGTAGTAGCCATGAGTGGCATATGGGCACTTGGGTCTACTCACATTTAGGCCATGTCCAGTTAACAGGAACTAATTACAGTAACTGAACTCCTGCAGACACTAGGGCAGACCTTTTTATGGTTTTTCAGAATTAACATAACGTTTTGTGTAAAGAAGATTAGCTTCTGTGTCCTCCTGGTTCAAAGTAGGCAACAATTTGAGAAGCTTGCAGTGGCGGGTTATTAGATTACAAATATCAGCATATGCAGTATCTTCTACTTAATATTCCCTCACATCCCAAGTAACTTGTAAATTTAAACCCTTGTTTATGGATGGAATTTTGAAGTTAATTTGTTATAAAAAGTTAAAGTTGTTATGGAACAAACTTTAACCCGAAGAGGATCTACTTGAAGATAAAAGTGGAGTTGTGTCCATTTTCTGTATTGTAGCTGTTCTACAGTTTAATAATTGTAGTGTTGAAGGCAAACACTAATCATTTGTATGTTACTGCAAACTATGATACATGTGAATTGGAAAATGAACCAGTAATGATAAATGGGAAAATGAGGCTGGAGTACACAGTGTATCAATTTGCATGGAATGGGATATACTCTACAATCTAGAGTAACTACGGGAAGACATAAGAGGCACTTACTCTGGATTGCTCTATGCATTTCCCATAGGTGGCACAATAACTACATCGGTGTAAAAGGTCCCGTATTTGCTCTGGTAGCCTGAGTGTTTTAAAAACATGATTAGTCATAATGGTAAATAATATTTTCATTTAAAGAACATGCAAGTAAGTACAGGTCCACACCCCCAAAACTACATGCAAGGGGAGCAATAAAGGAATTTATGGTTGCAATTTGTAGCAAAATTTTCTATTTTGTCTAAATGTGGCAAAGTATGGTTTGTGCAACATTGTTCACAAACCAGGATATTTAAATTGTTACATAATTCAAATTGTAACAAGAAACTTCTCCTTTCCTCCTGTTGGAGGGAAGGGTGTATGTACCCTCAAAGCTCATGCTTTGTTCTTGTAATGTCAAAGCATGGTTTGTCATTACAACTCGGCATTGGTTTACAACAGGGCATTGGCTTAGATTGAGGGGATCTTCTTATGCTGAACAGAGAATGAATATACTGAGACACAGTGAGGTCCAGGAGATTCACATTCAGACTTGGCCATAGGGTTGAGCAAATCACCATGTATATCTTAGCCTGTTTCTGCACCTCCAGAATGAAAATATCAGTGGTATACCTCAGAGGATCCTAAGCCCCAATCCATGCTCAGCTGGGGGGGGGGGGGGAGGAATGACAAGAAGTGCTGTTAGTGAACAGAAATGGGGAGATGAGTGAATTGTGCTAACCTTAGGGCACAATCCAAACTACGGGGAGTCCTTGCTCCAGTGTAAGAACAATTTACAGGACAATCCAGTGCAACTAATCTGTCCACATAAGAGCCCTTAGGTTGCCCTATCTAACACTAGGTTGGAGCAACTGCAAGATGCTCCAGCCCAGTTACTCTGAAGGAGGCTTAGGGCAGAGCAAGGCAAGATAGGGTGCCCTAAGAGAGGTGGATCTGCTCTGCCCTAACTGGGGCAGCCTAAGCAGCTCAGGAGAGGCAAGTTGAGGGCATTTTGAGCATTGCCTAGGGCAGAGCAGTTACTCTAAATCCAGAGCCTGTTTCCAAGGCAGAAATGCCCTCTTCCAGCTCCTCAGAGTTATACCACCTCAGGAGCAGGTACAGTAATGAGTAGACCCATAGGGGTCCATGATAAGGCCCGAGTAAGAATGGCAGTGTTGACCAAAAATCTGAGTTCTTGGCCATCCTAGGTGCAACCTCTGCCTCTCAACCTCAGGATATGGAACAAACTACGGCTGCCCACAAACCTCAGGATACAGCAGGCCACTCCAAGAAGCCCCTTGTATTCACTGTAGAATGTACTGGCATCTCATCAGGGACTCCTTATAAGGCAGGCACCCAGTGGCGTCACCAGACTGGTGCGGCTGGTGTGGGCTGCATTGGGTGATGCGCTCCGTATGGGGTGATGTGCCGGAGGAGTTTGACTGTCCTTTGGCAGGCCCCGGGCGTCAGCACCCCCATTCAGGCCTGCTCCAAGGCGGAGCAGCAGCCAGAAGCTGACACTTGTCTGAGGAGCTGGCCTGAACGGCCATGTGAGGTGCACTGCGCAGAAACACACTGAGCATGCCGAACAGCTTCAGAGGAGACTTCCTTAGAGCAGAGAAAGCCCGCGCCTCTGCACAGCCATTCGGCCTCACTCAAGAGGCGGAGCGGCAGCCGAATGGCTTCAGAAAGAGTACTGCACAGGCACCAACTCTGATGCCTGCACAGTCTCCCTTGAAGCCAAAAGGCTTCAGAAAAGTACTGCGCAGGGGTCAGAGATGGTGCCTGCACAGTACTCTTTCTGAAGCCAGTTGGCTTCAGAAACAACTGTGCAGGTGCCAACTTTGGTGACTGCGCAGTCCAGGTAGGGGGGGCGGGCATCCCAGGGATGACGCACAGACTTCCGCACCAGTTGATGTGCAGAGTCATGTCACTACTGTAGGCACCACAGCTGTTCCTTGTTCAGTGTGATCTGAGGGGTGTCTCCTCAGGAACAAGTCTTCCCCTTGTGTCAATTACTTGGCATGCTCTGGAGCAGTTAGGGCAGCCCAGGCTTCCTGACTCTCTGGATTCAGCATAACTTTCTGCTCTGGGTACAGAATAGTTAGGAGAGTGCAGTTAGGTCAGAGCAGGCTGAATTTGCTCTGGATTGTGTCCTTACTCTAGATTGCAATATGAATTTCCCATAGGTTTTCACTAGGTGATGCAGTAACTACAGGTGCACGTAATGTTACTCTGGGTTGTAGGGTAAATTGGTTAGGATGGCACCTTAAGAGCCCAAGCCTAAGTTCTCCAGCACTGGCAATACTTATGTATTGCCGAGTGTCACAAACATGCCTTAAAGGACATTCATTGCATCTGGAAAACAAGAAGGGTCAGTGTTAGGCATCAGTGCCAAACAGACCTTGCTGTGAAGTAGCTAGTGGTAGTGCCTGGCAGTGAGGCTTCTCATGGTGGGGGAAAGTAGGGAGGAAGCAGAACTGGGTAGTAGAGATCAGGGAAGAAAAGAATCAAGCCTGAGAGGAGGCAGTGTCTTCTGCCATACCCTGTGCCTCCCTCCATGGTTTTGCACTCACTCAGTAGCAGATGCAGAGCAAAGGAGATGCATTGGAGCTGCTGCAGCATTACCTGAGTTAAGCTCCAGCATTACCTGGAGCTGCTGCTGCATTACCTGAGTTAAATGGTAATGCTGCAGCATTTACCATTTAATAGGTAAATGCTCCCTTACCTATGAGAGACTCTGGCAGTTACCTCACTGCCCATAGATGTGGCCATCTTAGTGACACGGTTCGTTTGAAAACTGAGGAACTTAGGAATGGACCATCCCTGAATTTGTACCACAATCTGCGTATTGAAAAAGGTAGTGCTGATGCATGGTTTTTGTTGTTTTATGTGCCAGCAAGTTATGTATCTCATTTTTTAGCATTTTGGTAGCACAGAAAGTTTTGCAGTTACAGTGAAAACATCACAGCTGAATGTGAAATCAAGATAGGCTTTAAAGTGATACAGAATAAACTATTGTAGTATAGAATATTGAACTAATATGGAATATTGACCTTCATAATGAATCCTAAAATACACAGACCCTACAATCCAGAGTAACTACAGGATCATGTAAGAGATATTATGTGCACCCATAGTTATGGCAACACCTAGTAAAAACCTATGGGAAATTCTAATTGCAATCCAGAGTAAATTGTTCTTACACTGGAGCAAGGACTCCCCATAATTACTCTGGATTGCGTCCAGTTAGTACCAATGATACTAAATACAGACATACCCTACAATCCAGAGTAACTACGGGAGCACGTAAGAGACATTATGTGCACCCATAGTTACGGCACAACACAGTGAAAACCTATGAGAAATTCATATTGCATTCCAGAGTAAATTGTTCTTACACCAGAGCAAGGACTCCTCATAGTTACTCTGGATTGCACCCATAATGTGCCATAAATGCATAAAAGGGGAACTAAGCAAATAGCAAAGTGGGGGGAAAAAACTAGTTCAGAACTTAATACTTCATAAGATTTGCAATGCAAAAAGCAAACTGATGAGTACATGGAGAAAACCTTTGATTAAAATTGCTTTTGTCAAGTGTTGTGACAAGACAATTACATTCCAAAATGTAAAAATAAAAATAGAGTTTAAAAGGAAAGGGATAAATTAGCTGCAAGCAGAGCCAAGATGCTGCAGTTGTTATGACAAAAAAGTACCAGTATTAATCCTCCTATAAACTAGGCTGTGTGAATCATTCATCATTATAGCCTCACAGAGGCTTGAGTGACTGGTAAAGTTTTTTTTATGGTGGGTCCTGATGTGTTTGAGAACCACTCCTCTAATTTAACTAAACTACAAAAATATTTCATAGAATCATAGAGTTGGAAGGGGCCTAGTGTTGGAAGGGTCATCTAAACCAACCCCCTGCCTGTAGCAGGAAATCCTCCTAGATTTATTTAGGTTGAGAACATTTGTTACAAAAGAGCCTATTAAAGAGCAGAAGAACAAAAGCATCATTCTGCTGATTTATGTAGAACAACATTTAAGCCCTTTCTCAGTCAGCTTCAGATGTTCTTTTACCCCTGAACTGCAAAAGTGCCTGGTAGATAGGGATTTACACAGTGAATCTCAATGAAAATGTTTCCCTTTTTAAAGGAGTTATTTGCGGAGTATAGATCATCAGAAACATGATTAAGTGGCAACCCCCTAACCAACTGAATTGAACTGTCTCTAGGTTATGGCACATGAGCTGTTCTCCGTATTTAGTCTCAGATTCATTGGAAGCTGATAAATGATGACCAACTGAAGCAAAAGATGCTGTATCCTTTTCAAAGAGAAAAATAACGACACATCACTTGCAAGAATTGTCCCACTTTATGAAACTGCCCAGTACTCAGGGCAAACTGAATGTTGATGCAGCCACTTCAAAACCTCCAATGCAATATGATGATGTTTAACATAGAACTGCTTGGAAATCCAGTTGTAAAAGAAGCAGCAATGAAATGACTTGTTCCCAAAAACTCAAACCACTGCAAGCTTTTCAATACTGCACATTTTTATTTTGGAAAGTTTCTTGAACAAAACAGAAAACAAAACAAAGCAAACATGTGTTCACATGTATCGTTTGAATGGACCTGAGAAAAATAGAGCATGAACTGAATTTTTGCAAATGCCATAAAGAAAAATTCTGATGGGAAGTCAGAGTGTGGCAGACTCAAAGCCTGGCACTTATTTCTAAGTGCTTACAACTCTCAGGACAAAACTTTTTTTACATTTGCACTGCTGATTCTTATTTGAGTCTTATGCAATATATTCTAAGACTTATTAGCAAAACAGTTACGGTAGAACATCAACTTGCTCTAAAACTCACTGGAAAAACAGTATCTGCAGCAATATACAATTTTAAAGACAATTATGGGCACAATCCAGAGTAACTACGGGGAGTCCTTGCTCTGGTGTAAGAACAATTTGCTCTGGATTGCAATATGAATTTCCCATAGGTTTTCACTAGGTGGTGCAGTAACTACGTAATGTCCCATAGTTACTCTGGATTGTAGGGTTAGTGTGATAATTGTGTAATGACAATTTTACAGAGTTTATCTAGATTAAAAGTAATATTAGTATCATGCTGGAAACTATCAGAGGACATATAAGGGAGCTAAGTGCTAATCATAAATTTCACTGGGAATGTTTAGGCAGTGAGAATTTTCTGTGAATCTCTTGGGTAAGCTATTCTCCTGGCAATTGGGCTAGAATCCACATAGTTATTAAACAAAATGGAAACATTCAGACTCTTTGGCTCCAGTTTTTAAAAACATACTTTGGTGTTAGTTGATTTTAATGGGATTAATTAACAAGCATGTGTTCAACTTTGGTGCTAGAGATTGAACTCTGATGGCTTCTCTATACATTTGATGCCAGGAATATCTTTTTCCTCTTCTTCTGCACTTTTTCTGAGTTGTTTCGACCTAGTTCTAGATAGGGTTATCTAAAATTGAGAAACTGGTAAATAGGGGGAGACTAAAAAAATATCCAAAACATTATTACTATGTGATTATAAGACAGTAATTCAGTTTTTGAAGAGATTTTTGGGACTGAACCTCTGAGGCCACAATCATAACCAAATTTACAGCAACAAAGTAACAGCAATGCAGTTCAAAAGTAAAGGGAACAAACATTCCCTTCCCTTGAGGAAGCCTCCATGATTGCCCATCAATTGCAATCCAAACAGCAAACTGAGTACAGTTATGCCAGAGTACATTTACATTGGTACAATGTCAGGTGTGGAAAGTTGGTTAGGATTTGGGCCTGAGAGAGGCTCCGAATAGCTTATTGGAAGTTTGTGGAGGTTGGAGAAAAGTGTAGGTATAGGTAAAGAAGATACTGATAGAAAAACTTGCCGACTGCATTTCCATTTCTTTTTATTATACTTTATTTCTACTTGTTTTTGCTGGTATAAGCTGCATGAACACAATCTCTTGGATCACTCCACTGGTGCCATACCTTTTCCTAACTTATAATTTTAGCAACTGTCAGTAATTGCCACGAAATGCCAATAGCACACAGTTGCCAGTACCTAGTATTTATTTGAGTGACTTGAACTTAAAGATACCATTTTCTTTCCTTGTGTTAAGGGTTTACCTGGGGTTGTTCTAATTTACTTGAAGAGTACTTGCAGTGTCAAGCAATGTAAACAGAGCAAGTGCTTAACTGAATTTTTAAAATGCTTTAGCAGAGCAATGCAGACATGAGCCAATAAACATGTTCAAATGCAGCACTTTTATTTTATTTTATTTTATTTTATGCAGTGTTATTATATAAAAATATTCTGTAGAATTGTTTTATTTAGAATATGAACTTTATTTTAATAAAATTTATAATAATTTAAAATAGTTTCCTTTTTCTTTTTTTCTTTTTGTATAGTATAGATCACATTCCTCAAGTACGCATACGTACGTGTCAGAATTGCTAGAAAGCATTTGGGATGAGGAAAAGGGATTAAGATGAGGATGATAATTTAATCTTTTGTATTCCACTTGACACAATTGCCAGTTTTATACATTTACATGCCCACTAGTTATTATCACATTGACTAAAGCAAAAGGTTTTCCAAGGATATAATATTTTTGTGCAATTATTCTATCATACTATGAGTTATATTAAGTCATAAGACCTTACTGTAGTCATAAGTTCTTACATTGTCCTTTACATAACATAACTTGATTTTCACTGTGCATATTCGTGCTGCAATTTTTTTACAAAAATTCACTTACATTAAATAACTGATGTCTAAACAATGACTTGCAAGAAGTGTTTGCTAGAAAATATATTCTGATTTTATTGACAAACATTTCTTTTTTCTGATTGTGTGACTCTCCTTATGCATGTGTCTGTAAATAACTCATTTAATTAAAAAATCTACCTTAAAGGTATTCTATTGTTTGTCTGCTTTTTAACTCAGTCAGAACATTTTCAAAACATAAAGAATTATGACAGTTTAATAAAAGTACAACTCTTTTTTAAGAGTTCATTAAAACAAACAATCCCTTTGCTATAATTACTATTTATTTTTGGACATTTTATAAGCAAAGGTGAGAGCCATTTAGAAATCAATTTTACAGAGTGAGTGTTTATAGAAAATTCCTGTTTATATTGCCTCTGGTCTCTCATATGACACAGTAAAAACTATTTACTATGATTTTCTTTGGCTCTTGGCCCTGTTGTTGAAGTTATTTGGCCAAACAAGGAAATTTGTGGTGCATTTTCCTATGTTGTTTCACATCCAGTATGAGTGGCAGATGGCATATAAAGCACATTAAAAAGTCATTTTATTAGCAACCTGATACAGGATCAAAAATAAAAACTTGCATTTCTTTGTTTTCTTTTTTCACAAACAAAATTCTCATAGCTTGCATTCAGCATGTTCATTAGGTATTAGACGTAGAATGCAGTTGTGACTTAGAGCACAATCCTAATCATGTCTACACAGAAGTAAGCTCCGTTGTGTCCAATGGGTCTTACTTCCAGGAATGGGTCTTACTTCCCTACCTTTCTTTAGGATTGAAGCATTTGGCCAGAGCTAAACTGGCCTAAACAGGTCATATCCTGAGCTGATACTTAGGCGGGGGGGGGGGGGGGGACACCATAATCTAGACTGCCCTAATTGCTGCTGAGGACCAAGTAAGTGGCACCTGGGAAGGGCTTGCTCTGAAGGAGACCTGCCTCAGATCACACTGAACAAGGAACAGTTCAGTGGTGTGGTGCCTGCACCCTGCCAGGAGACCCTAGTAACCAGTAATAGCTGCAGCATGATACTGCAGCACCTGTAGTGTAACCCTGCTACTGGGCAAGAGACACTCTTTCAAGTGGGTGTTCCTCTTTTATTTAGCAGGTGAAGAGTAACTGGCCCTACACACCCCAGCAATGTCTGCTCTAGTGGCTTCTGCTGGTGTTCTTATTGCATTTTAGATTGTGAGCCCATTTGGGACAGGCACCCATTAGCTATTAATTAGCTTTTTTTTCATTTTCTTGTAAACCGCTTTGTGAACTTTTCAGTTGAAAAGCAGTATATAAATACTCTAGATAGATAGATAGATAGATAGATAGATAGACAGACAGACAGACAGACAGACAGACAGACAGACAGTGGGTGCAAGGGAATTTTTTGGAGTTGTGCTGTACCCTGAGGTTAAGAGGCTGGAGTGGTGCTTAGGCTGGCTTAGACTAAGAAGATTTATTTTTGCTCTCATTTTTACTCTGGCTTATCATGGGCCCCAACTGGTCTACTCAGATTTATGCCTGTTCCTGAGGTGACCTAAGTCAGAGGGGCTGGGAGGGGGCATTTCTACACTGGAAACAGGGTCTGGTTACGGCTTAACTATACTGCACCCTGCTGAGGTTGCCTAGTATAGCAGAATACTGCACCCTGCTGAGGTGCCTAGATTAGCAGTGCTAGCTGGCGCAGGGCCATTTGTCTTGGTCTAAGTGGACTTATGCCAGCCCAGACCTTTTCTGGGGCACCTAGGCTGGCCTATCTGACATTAGACCAGCCCAGTACCACATAGGATGACCTAAGTGCACTTCAGGATTGCATCCTTATATTCTGAAATACCTGCCACTGTCAATTTATAATATTTGTTTTAAAACTCAACCCTAGACTTGTTTCTTGACTTTGAGACTGGTCACGTATAAATTACAGCTTTAATTTCAGTCCTCAGTTAAGCCAACATTAGTCCTGGCCCAAGTCCTATGCTGGCCAGGGGATTTCATAAGAGATCCATAAGGCTCTTCTGTGCCATTCCTGAGGGAGGGTTAGGCCAGTGCAGAGATGTGCACCAGCATCTTCATACCAGCAGAGAAAGGGGAGACTGGTGAGTTGTGCTGGCCTAAACTGGTTAGGATTGTGCCCTATGATGTACAGTATACAGTATCGCTCAAATATAAGAAAGAAAAATTATGACCAGTCCTAGGGTAGCCCTTCTATGGGTTCCTGGTCTATACTGAGACAAGCTGGACTCAGGACTTCATAGTACTTAGTGAAAGGACATATTTGAAACAGCTTCTTTGGTCAGGGTGAAGGACAGAGTACCTCTACCTTTAAGCATTGCATAGAAGAGGGAATTGAGGCAGGTTTAGTTCATCATAGAAGGGTTTAAAAAGCAGCACCTGCCTTTTATGCAATGCTTAAATGTAGAGGTATCTGTCCTCCATTTTATATGGCCACCTGTCTTTGGTCCATACTCTTGCAATGTAGCCTTTAAGCGCTAGCTAAATACGGTTTTTGTTACCCATACTGTTCAGTTTATCTTAATGTCTGCAGATGATTTTAATTTGGACTGCTTTATCTGTTGCTGTCACTGTATCCCTGTTTTTGAAAGCAGGAATTCCTTTTGTGTATGTTATTACATTTATTATATTTTGGTGGTGGAAATGCTATACATACCATAGTTATAATTAAAGCAATGACTGTAAGAAACCACAAAGAGTCTCTTGATGAGATTAGAAAGACATTAATTAAATAAACAAAACGTTTCTTTGCTGATGCGGGAATAAATAAGGAAATGTTTTTGACGGCCCTGAACTGCAAGTGTCTGGCTGGTAATGAATCTAAATGAAATTAAATTACTTTTGAGTCATTTGTTGTATGGTTCTCTGGTCCCATTGTTTTGGTATGCTGCACCTCATTCCTGACACGTAGTGGCATCCTGTTTGTTGCTTCTTTCCACTTCCACAAGAAGCATTTCCTTTAATGTGAACAGTTCCCTCCCACAATTGTGTTCATGTGCTTCTGAGTTTTTCTTATGACTGTATAGGTGATACTGCTTACACAAGGCAGCATCCTGATCCTGAGTTTTTTTCCCCTGCAAATCTTCAGGATGCTTCTCTCCTACTCATTTTTCACCTATAATAGCAGGAAATTCAGGGATGCTGCCCAACTCTTGATGAGTTGATTGAGACAAATTAATGCAAGGGTTGGAAAGAGAGAACATAGAAATGCTCTTTTCCCTTTCACCTAATACAAGAACTAGCAGGCATCTACTAAAAGTGAATGTTGGGAGTGTTAGGATAGACAAAGGAAAATATTCCTTTACCTATTGTGTAGTTGGTCTGTGGAACTCCCTGCCACAGGATGCGGTGATGGCATCTAGCCTCAATGCCTTTAAGAAGGGATTGAAAAATTCCTAGAGGAAAGGACCATTACAGGTTACAAGCCATGAGGACTGTTGTGCACATGTGGACAACCTCAAAATGCCAGATGCAGAGGGGTAACACCTGGATGGACGTGCCATATGTGCTCCCCAAGACATCTGGTGGACTGCTGTGTGATACAGGAAGTTGGACTAGATGGGCCGTTGGCCTGATCCAATCGGAGGCTCTACTTAATGTTCTCAACTCTCACCCCCTGCTTACCAACATGAAGTATACACAATAGGAAATGTGAAGAAGAGTGGTGGACTTGAAAATACTCTTTCCCCTTACTTTTTAACTAGTGATGTGAGTTTATTGGTGTGATTTTATTAGAAATGTTTGTCTTAACAAAACAATCTCAATTCAAATTACCATAAATCCTTGGTTTTCCCATATATATAAAACTGAAATTCTGGCCTATATCCTAAAGTGAAATTAAACCCCTTGCCCTGAAGCAGTTAAGATGACTTTCCATAAGATAACACTAGAGGGTGACATAACTGCGTGGACACATAACTGCTATGGATTTTGCTATCTGTCTCTTTGTTTGAACATAAACATAACCTGACTTTTCGTTTAAGTGACACTGTATATTTTTGACTTATGGATGCCAGGCCTGGTGACCAGGGCCTGTTGCCCAGTTTGTGATTGTGGAATAGCATTTGTATAATATAATTAGAACTTTGCAATACTTTATGAATTTAGGCAATAAACTAGGCATTCTGTTCTTCCCCTGGCACTCAAACCAGGGATGCACACATGTGAAGCTGCTGGTAAACCGCTAGTTATATTTACTTAGTAAAGTTAAAATTTATAATTCAGAAAGCAACTTTAGAGGGGAATTAATCCTTTAAATTCTGAAAACCCATTGTCTGTTCTCTCTTTAATTTACGGTACTTTTAAATATCAAACAACTGTGGTTTAAAATGCTTCTGTTCAACCCCTGCAAACTATATTATATTGATAATAAAGTTTGAAATTAATTCTGTCATATTTAACTAAATTAAATATACTGTGGATGTGTAACACTATGAAATTTAAATTAATTTGATTTACATTGAAATTAGCGATTTTTTTAAAAAAGGGAATGTCTTTTTTTAACAGCTCAGTATTACAGTCTTTCTTTCTCCTCCTCATAGATTGAATTGCAAAAGACAAAGATGAAGCAAAAGGAACTGTTTATATTACAGCTTTTAGAAAAAATATCTTTCCTTGAAGGAGAGGTAAGGATTATATTTGACAAACTTTTGAAAGTTTAGCATGCTGTCGGTATATCCCTCCTAGACTGGATGGGCCTTTGGCCTGATCCAGTGGAGGATGTCTTTAACTCTACTAATTGATCAAGAGCATAGTTCCCTCTAAGCTGTGTGCGTGTGCGCACACACACAACTTGCCGAACTAGCGCACACAAGTATCTACAAAGTGCGCAAAGCCAAAACTGGCTATGACATTGGCAATGACAAAAATTTTGACAATGACAACTGACAATGACAATGTAACCTTAGTATCTTCTTCCATACATTGTATTGTACATATTGTAGAGCTTTTATACAAGCTCTACGTGCTTTCAATTGAGCTCAAGGTTCAATATTCAAGATACAGGGTAAATTCTGCAAAATACTGCAACAAACTGGGAAACAGAAAAAGGCCGTTGATTATACAAATAGTCCCAGGAAACAGGGAAGAGAATAGACCTTGAGAAACAGGTTTCCTCAAGTGATTTCTCTGGAGGACATAATTTAGAGAAACCCTACAATCCAGAGTAACTATGTGAGCAAATAAGAGACATTATATGCACCCATAGTTACCGCACCGCCTGGTGAAAACCTATGGGAAATTCATATTGCAATCCAGAGAAATTGTTCTTATGCTGGAGCAGGACTCCCCATAGTTACTCTGGATTGCGCCCAAAGTCTCTGACCCAACAACCCTTTGAGGTACGATGAGAGCTTGTGCAATCCTGTGCGTGTTTACTTGGAAGTATGTCCCAGTGTTCAATGGGGCTTACTCTCAGGTGTGTATAGGATTGAATCCTCTGCCTGACTGACCCAAGGACATCCAGTTTCATGGCAGCATAGGAGTTTTAACCCAGATATTCTTATTCTAATTGTAGCACTCTTTCCATTGTACCACTCTGACTCTTGACATTTCTTCTTTCATTTTTTTCCACCTCTGTGGAAATTTTTGTAACTATGCTGAGTGTCTCCTGTAGGGAACCGCTTCTTCTGGTGTGTGATTTGTGACCATCTTTTTCTCCAAGTGATTTTGGCTTTTTACCCCCATAATGAAGAAGAAACCTCACATGCCCTTGTGAGATAAATACGAATTTTACAGTACGAATGGAAAGCATTTGGAGAGCATGCTGCATTTTAGAGTTGTTGAAAATTCATGGCGTTTTTTTTCCAGAATAAAGAATTACAAGATCGTTTGGATTATCTGATGGAGACGCAAACCAGGGCTGATGTAGAAACCAGAGATGTCGGTGTGGAATGTGATCTTCCACTGAGGTATCCCAGTTTGCATCCATTGAGGTGGTTCTTTCCTAGCTCACCCTTCCTCACCCACCTGAGCTAAAAGAAGTACTGCAACCCCTGGAGTGGATTTCATAAGTGTACAGATTTGGATGAAGGAGGGGCAGAGGATTATGCAATGTGTGCTCCCTTGGGTGAAGTTGTACTCCTATGAGGCAAAATGAGAAATAGTTATTAGCCATGCATAATAAAATTTAATAGGCTTGCTGTATTTTAGCTTGCCAGAGTACCTTAGTCCCAGAAGTGCAAAGTAAGTCATTTAACTAGAGAAGTTTAATGAGGCACTAACGAAATTGCTCAGCTATGATTTTGCCCTCCTGACATTACAACCAACTACACTGGATTGCAATGTTTCAGCCTCGAGCTGAGTCTAATTGGAAAAGTTATGAAATTTCCAAGCATGATGACAAATGCTTATGCTGTGCTTCCTGGGGACCCTCAAGGTGTCTTTATGTGATTCATTTGGAAGTTTCCCCTTGACCTTTACTCCATTTAGTTTTATGGGACTCTTTATTTTCCCTGTTTAATTTTTATAAAGGAATCAAAATCATGAATTTCATAGATTGTGCAAAGCTCAAAGGTATCAAAACCAGAGGAATTTGTAGTGAATGGGGTGGATCATGGAAAACATTCAGGAGACAAGAGGCATTTTTCATACTGTTTTTCATTGGCTATGTGTCATTTGTTGATCATGCAGTATAACAGATAAAATAGACACAATAATCTATTTCTTCAAATAATGATATATCAGTAGCTATTAACTGTTATGGTGTAAATTCCATGTTTAAAGACGTATACCTCTGAATACTAACTTTTGGGAAATAAAAAGGAAGAGGACAATTGCTTTCAAGTCCTACTTCTGGGTTTCCTGGAAGCATTTCATTGGCCATTATAGGAAGCAGGGTGCTAGACCAGTTAGACTAGTTTAGTTTAGACTGATTCAGCAAGTCTTCTTGTACATGCTGATGAAATACAGAGGTTTAGGCTGCAATCCAGAAGTGCAGTTGGGCTGCCCTATCTATCACTGGGGTGGCCTAATTCCAAGATGGGGCAGCCCAATTATGCCAGAAAAGGCTTGGGACAGTCTAAGGCAACATAGGCTGCCCAAAGACAGCTGTGCCAGCCTAGGCAGTTCAGGAGAGGCATGTCCAGCATAGCCTAGGGCAGAGCATTATGCTAGATCCAGAGCCTGTTTCCCAGGCAGAAATTCCTTCTTCCAGCTCCTCAGAGTTGTATGACCTCAGGAGCAGGCATAGAAATGAGTAGACCCATAGAAGTCCATGACAAGGCAGAGTAAGAATGGCATGTTGACAAAAAATCTGAGTTCTTGGCCAGCTTATCTGCAACCTCTGCCTCTCAACCTCAGGATATGGCACAACTATGGTAGGTCACCAACCTTTGGATACAGCAGGCCACTCCAAAAAGCCTTGAATCTCCTTGGGAACAAGCCCTCCACAGATGCCACTGACTTGGAGCCTACTGAGCATGCTCTGGAGCAGTTAACCCTAGCATGCCCATTTTTTTCATTATCACCCAATTCTTTTTGGATTTATTTCCTTAATACTGACGTATGGCACATATAATGAATATATATGTGCATATAAAGTTTCAGCATAACTTTGTTTTTTTATTAGGAAGTGTTGTGGAACAAGAATTTTGATATATTATATCTTGCAAAACATTGATTAACCATATATCTGACATAAAGTTTATAGCTGATAGTTCATAGTGCAGTCCTGTAATGCAGGGCAGGCAGCAGCACAGGAGAACAGGTGAAGCTGTCACAGGAGCTGTTGGCCTAGCAAGGGGTTAGAATATTATATAGCCAGAATATTATATAGCAAAAGTAATATTATATAGCAAAATAATAAAGCACATGATGATAGCTGATAATTGTTTGTGAAGACAAACATTTCTGATGGCTATTGAATAGCAGAAATGAATCATTTCTGGTTCTGGCTTTCTGCACAATAATGTGCAATAATGGGAGGAATATTTAGGCCTGCTTCAGGCCTGCTAAACCAGAAGCACAAATCAGATAGAAAACAAATGAGCACAAATTAGTTCTCTTTTACAAAGATCCCTTTTACAAAAGATGAGGCCTGGAATTTAGCAAGCAGTTCTAAATGAATTTAGCAAGCAGTTCTAAATGAATTTCAAAGACTTTCAACTACACCATTTGTTCATACATACTGGTGATTTTCCTGTCCTCAGAGATGCTAATCGGTGCAGGTCAGCATGTGGCTGCCACTAATCCATCTTCACTGATGCCTTGACATAAAGTCGAATCAACATACAGATATACAATTTCAATTTAACTTCACTGTTGGAAATTTTTCCATCTGGTACCAAGTGTAAAAGTTTGATTTTACAGGAAAAATAAAAATTTAAACAATTCATGATTTTGGATTTAAAACTGTCTAGGTATAAGGAACAAAGTCACCAGATCTTGTCAAATTATAAGCATAACTTCCATTAGAAAAAAAGAAAAACCGACCAATTTTGGAAAATTTTCTGAATGGGCATACTAGTTAAGACAGCTCAGCCTTACAGATTCTTTGGATCCAGCATAACGTTCTTCTCTGGATACAGAATAGTTGGGGCAGCCCAGCTAGAGCACTCTTCACTGTCCTAACTTTGGATTGCAGTCTTAATTGAAGAAATTTACATCTGATGTCAGACCCTGAAATTTGCAAGACAAACTATGTTATTGGAACTGTGCAATGTCTAGCATGTTGTGGTCTGTGTTTAGGTCTACACCTATGGTGTACACCTACGGTGTACTGTGTTTAGGTCTAACATAGTCTGTGTTTCTCTAGCACTGAAGAAAGCAGAATGCCTCTTGAAGTGTCAAAGCCTGCCAGAAAATACACTCCTTTCAAGAGAGTTCTAGAATATTCTTCTCGCCCGGGCACATCCCTTAGCCTACAAGGTCCAGGCATTCCTCACAAGTGAGCAAGTGTCTTGCATCTCTGCACCTTGAAGAGATTGATGGGGTCTAATGGAGAAAAGCACAACCAGACCTACAATTAGCCTTTCAATGACTTTGTGCTTCTGGCATTTCTGAGTACCCATAAGGTGAGCAGAAGCCAAGAGTCTGTTGCAAAACTGC